>JAKOGI010000116.1:697500-1155000 GCA_029747015.1 Carnegiea gigantea
GTTACAAATATGTATCTATATCATAACTAGGTGAATGAAGTCCAACAATGATAGTGGGTATAATGGAGTATTCTAACTTATTGCACAACCACGATGACAAGTTACACTTAATACAATCAGCTAAATATTACAAGAAACACTCATGGTTCCAAATGTGTTCAAAACATCTCTTGTGAGTCCAAACCTTAAATTATGAGGATCTGATGGAAATTGTGAATGCAAAGAATCAAAATCCTTCCAAGCTTGAGCATGACCAAGATGCCTTAATTTTTCATCTTTTGGGTGCTTAATTGCATAAATAGTCTTTGCAATATGGATTTTAGAGGAAAGTATCATAAACCTTTTGCTGGAATGCCATGCTCTGGAAGATGTTTTCCTATTGTTGTTTCTCATCTAACCTTACAAACACGGCAATATTTGTTTTCTCATGATGTTTCGAATATAGCATGCAATCATTTGGACATGCATATATTTGTTTGTAATCAAGTCCCAAACACCTCCCCATATTATTAGCTTGTCTAAAAAACATGAGAATTTTTGCAAATGGAAAAGCTCCATTAATGTTTTTATAAGATCAGTGCATGGCTTCATCCTTTAACGCATTCAACAGTAGAGTCGAATTGTAAACCATAGGATAGTAAAACCTTTACAACATGCATATGATTCTTCTTGTGCATCATCCACCAATTCAGACAATCTTTTAGCATTCACATCAGGTGCTTGATGAGCTCCTGCATGTTGAAAACTCGAGCTTTCTCCTAAAACACCCCTAAGAGCATCATTTAATAGACCATTGACATCATTATGAGTTTCAAATCTGACTTGTTAACTATCTTGCCTACTTGATCCAACCGTCGATCCCTCACCACGAAAATTCCATAATTCATATTTATGACAATAGTTGTTGATGATAACATGATAATAAACAACCTCCCTAGTGAACCAATAATGAATAACACACTTGACATATGGGTACAAAATTTCTAGCTCATCATCTTTATCAACATCCATATCTGTGTTATGGAAAGCAAAGTTAAGAAACATCTCTGCACTGTTTCTATACTCATAATCGTTTTTCGATGCATCAATCCAATCCTTACTAATTTGTTCCATATCTTAATATTCTGAAAGGGTGGTACAAAAGTTTATTTAAACGGATAAAATTGATAAGAGTTATTAGTTCACAAAATTAAAACACTTCATCCAACAAGCAAGTTGTAATACAAAAAACATACAAGGACAATGCGACCAAGATAAGACAACAACTCACAACTCATGAATATTTGCATGCATATTATTATATAGACATAGCGACCAATTTATATAGGAATAACTAGTGACTACTTTCATATATGGAGACTTAGAACTTTCAATGTTTATATTCCCTTCACCCTCTAATTTTCTATCATGGTCGCTCTCCATGTCAACGTCCTCAGTGGGCACGTAGTCCTCATGATCTTCCTTAATAGACTTCTTTTGTTTTCCTTTCCCTGTTTGCTGGCTTTTGTTTACCACATCATCCATACACGATCTGACCTGATGCTTCAATCCTAAAGCTTCAATTCTTGGCATATCCTACTAAGTCCTCAATGTTCTTTGCTTTTCATAATCTGATGACATCCGCGATTTCAGATGCTCAAGGCCTTGTTCACTTGGACCATTGGGGCATCTCATATTGTTTAATTCCTTCTTTTTTTTTTTCCACAGTTACAGCTAAATCACATTTTATTTCACATTAGTTTCACGTATGTTGATTATTAGTACCAAGAGTTTAAAAAAAGAAGAAGACAGAAAGAAACTTTATTATAGACACACTAATATCAGACTATCGCTATAGGAGTGGTTAGTTGTTTTAATTAATCTTAAAGACAACCCACTAAATTCATATGCCACAAACATTAAGGCTCTGTTTGGTCCTTAAAAAATTTGATGGACAACAAAGTTGAAGGAAAAGAATCTGAAGGAAAAAAATGGGGAAAAAGTGAGTTTTTTTTCTCTTGTTTGGATTGAGGAAAAAATACAAGAATTTGGATGAAATATTTGAATGTTAATGAATTACTTCAATCACGTTAATATCATCTAAGTAGTGCAAGGTTGAAGGAGATCGAGAATTCTTTTGGGTACTTTTTCCAAACTTTCCTCACAATTTTACGAGGAAAATTTATCACTTGTTTCTAACAATTTTTTCACCTAATTTTCTTCCATGTTGTTTTCTTTGCAATTTTCTTTAAACTAAACACAAGAAAAAAGTTACTTTTTCAATTTTTTTCTTTGTACCAAATTTTTTAAGGTCCAAACGAGGCCTAAAGAATTGTAAATCGTAATGTAATAAGATATAAACACATACATGATAACAATCATTCTAATTTACTTTTTAACAAGCTTTCGCAACTGAATTAGTTAATCAAAGCAAATGAAGTTGCCAAAGTCAAAGTGACAAACCAATTAGTAGAAGATTAGAATTCTGGAAGTCAGTTATTTCAATCATTAATGGTGGTTGTATAAAAAAAAAAAATCAAAGAGTAATGCCCATGACAATAGCTGAACATATGGAAATTAATCACACGGTAACTACCGTCACTACTAATCCTAATAATCGGACCTTATTTCACCCAAGCATGAAATTGAATACCAGCAGAATGCTCATTAATTGTGATGGATTTTCAATAAATCTACGTACAATTATAACAACTAATAGAAAGAAGGGGAAAACAAGAACAGAATGCAAAGGTAGATCAAACCTATGACTCTATAAGGGAAGTAATGCAACATAAAGGTGGAGTTAAGACCTCGCCAAGCCCATAAGGAAAGTGATATAATGCAAAGATTATGAGTGAGCAGTTGTGGGTGCCCGTCCCAAAAATTAGGAACTAGAATCAAAACTGGTTAAATTGGTTCCTAACCTTTGGGACTGGACGTTCCAATTCCGATTCTATGGTACCCGCCGCGTCCAATGTTGAAATTTTAGTACCTAATAAATCAAATAATTTTATTTATTTTGAGTGGGAAAATGGTGTTTGATCTTTTCCTACCTTCATCTTCTATCTTTACGCGAAAAAGATAGCTAATTTATTAAGTTTGTATTTTATATCTCAACTACTTGAAAAAAAAAATAATGATTCATTCTTCAATTATTATTCGAAAATAAACTAATATTGCATTAAATTTAGTATTCAAAAGAGTCATTTTTATGGGGAAAAAATTAAATAGGAAAAGAGTAGAGAAACAAAAGCAAAGGCACTAAAAAGTCAAAAAATTATTTATTTTCCTCCCTTTAAATTGGGTCCGCCAGGTTCTGGTTCCGAATAATTTTTTGAGAACTAGATTGGGCACTGGAACCAATTCCTTTTTGTGAAGAACCGAAACCGGAATCATTTAATCAGTTTTGAACAGATTTCAGGGTATCCAAAAACATTGTTCACCCTAGCAAAGATAAAATGTGGACCCCATCAAACAGGTAAGGGGCCTACAAAAAGGAACCTACCCGAATAGAATTCCAATATCCCAAGTCCCAAACGCCATCTTCCCCCAGCAGGCCAGCACACACGTTCATACTACCATTTATTCAAATCTCCCAGATCATATGCATATGTGGGTGCATTCTCTAAGCCATAATTATACTAACGCTAAAATCAAAAGCTTCGCCTAACACTGGTAGTTGATTAAGAATTTGAGGGCTAAACTAGCAAAAGAAAAACTAGAAGAATTCCCATTAACGTCTAGTAGTCATCAAATTGGTAGATTATTAAAGAATTCTTGATTGATATTAAGTGATTTATGAGAAATGTGAATAAAGGATCATCTCTAAACAAATCTCTGCTACGTGAGATGACCATCAGCTTTAAGTAGTAGAAGCAATAGAAAAGGTCATTTAGAGATAAAAGGAAAAGAAAAAAGGAAAGGCCATTTAGGAAAATGGTGCAAAATAAACAAGTAATTAGAGGACTGAGTGAACGCACAACACACATGGATCACTAATTACTCCATGGATAATTATGTTGCTATGCTGCTTTTATTGACATATACAATTACTTTTAGTAATTGTGTAGTAGCTTTTAGCTTGTGAAATGACCCTTAAGACATTCCCCTTATTATGAGTTAAAGGCAGGGAAACAAGAGTAGGAACTTTGTCTAAATCATATGATTCAGCAACACCTTTTGAGAAATACTTTAATTTGCAACCAAGAACTATCACTTTATTTGCATTTGAAAGCGTTTGTGAAAATCACATAAATTCATCCAAAAACCAATGATTCCATAGAAAAGTTGGTAATGGTAGAGCCTAAATCAAGAATGGCTATATTTGGGCGGTAGATTTCTTTAAGAATTGGACAATAAAAATATTACAACAACCTTCCTTGGTCCACACTAATGAGCTGGAATGCTTTGCAAGAGTAATCTCTCCCCGAAATTAAAATATTACAACTTCATTTAATAAACTTTCACAGCTGCACAACTTCGATTCCGAACTGTACAATCGTCCAATAGGAATGACCTTATATATATACGGCACAACCCTTTAGCATATGTTGGTAATTTTCCCCACTAATACCAGCTTCTCACTTGGCATGTCTTAGCTAATTCTAGGTACCTCGTACAATAAGATGAGTATATTCCAATATCAGTACAAAGCACAAGCATATTTACTTCCTTGCTTCGATTCTTAACATACACATCATTGTTATGCTAGCTTTCTGCTTCAATCCCTCCAAGAATGTACTGCTTACATCATAAGCCTCTGCTAAAAAAGAAAATAAAATTAGAAAAAGGCTAATTTGCAAGGAGTTCCTAGGCACGTAAGCATCAGTGCCGATTCTCCAAGGATATAGGCAAAGCAATGGTAGTGAATCAAATGACAACATATTTATAGGAAGAAAGATGATATTTTGGCGGGGATTATTAGTGAAGTTACTACGAAGTAATTCACAAGTTCAAACAAGAAAACATATGACCGCCAAAACACCTATCTTCCCTGAAAATAAATATTATTAAAAACACCTCAAATCGCGGACCATTCTTCAATAAAATATTGACAAATAAGCATAACAAAAATACCTTTTTTTCTAGAACTTATTAATCATGTCATTACCAACTAATTCAGAAGTCCAGGGAATAAATCTAACTTTGGGTTAAAGGTCACACGAGGTGTAGACGACGGCAAGAATTTGACAGATTTCTTTACGCAGTAGGATTCTGCAGTTGCTTACTCTTAGTGGATGAGCAACAAACTTAGATGCTTTGCATAACCCTCTTTGTTAGAGGACAAGGAAGCTCTACGAAGGAATCATAATTTAAAGGAAGAGTGCCATGGAAAGAAAGCATGTACCTTAACAGGGTACATTCTTCTATAGCTTTAAGTTTACGAATTTCCTCTTTCTTATAAGTTTCTAGGACCATACAGATGAATTTCCTCCTTAAATGTAAGGTTTACAAACATATATATTGAGTTCTGCTATTAGCAAAAGGTCAAATGCTTAGTTTAAATAACTTTTATAGGACATCAAATTCTAAACAATTAAACAAATTATAGAAAAGCACATACCTGCTGTAAAATTGTCTCGACGAGAAAGCTTTGTGGCTTGGGAAAGGACTGATGGCAGATTTAAGGTAAGACTGCCATTGCCATTTGGAAACGTTAATACCAAGTCTATAGACTGATGAAGGATTGCAGCAAAGGATTGCGACAAAATCATAGAAATCACAAGGTTTTTTCCTAATATTCTAGAATTTTATACATACATAACGTAGTTCCAGAAAAGATCAAAGATCACTTGACAATCATTTTGTCGGTAACTTCCAAATGGCAGGGGATGTTATCACCAAAATCCATTGATGCACTGGGGTGTTGGTAAATTAGACTATGATTATAATAATAGTATAAATCAAATGGAGGAGCACGCAATTAGGCCAAGATCTGCATGTTATCTCTATTCCTAAAAGGTTGGCTGAAAATCGTAGTCGAAAGAGGGGCCAAATTGCCTGAACCCCTTTTTTTATCTCGTGAATGTAAAATTGTTGAGTAGAGAATTGCAATATTTAAACATTTGTTGCTAATGTTGTTAGTTTAATGTGAAGTAGTTAGCAAGTATTGTAGAAATTTTATCGGCAGTCAATTTAAGGTGGACCAGTATGCCAAGGTGATTTTTATGCAAACACTTATTGTATAATTTGAAGTACTGGCAAGTCGTAATAAGTTCCAAACAAGATGGCTTTGAATGCTTTGGACACTTTTTGTTATAGTGGATCCTTTCCTCATTTAATGTTCATATAAGGCACACAATTTTTCCAAAGAATGATGCAGAGTTCTTGGATCAAAATTATTATATACTCCCGTTAGATTATCTATCGTCACATTGGTAGATTATGAAGGAATTCCTAGTTATGCTTGCTATTTTTGTCTAGCTTTTTGGGTTGATAATTTGAGTAGGCCCTTCCATTGTGACTGCTTATTTTAGGTTTCATGTTTTTGGAATTTTATGTTATGGCCTCATTTTCTTGTGAATTTCACGTGTGCTGTAAGCCGTAACTTGTCCCATCAGTTCCCAAGTTATGAGGAAAAGAGTCTTGAAAATGTGAAACCCACTCTTGTGTTGAAGAACATTTTAGTTTGTGCAAATGGCTGTTTAAATATTGTATGTTCTGTTTATAGAGGTTATTGATTTATGTAATCTTGTGGACATTCTTACTTGGCCCACAAATTTTGAGGAGTTTTGAAATCTATTTAATAAAGTTTGATAATATTGCGAGATCCTTTTTCGATTAGATCTACAAATTTTCCATAACTATATGCTTTACTTCTATTTTACATGTGAATGCCCAAGATGATAATTTAGCTTTCAACATCAAGGGAAATTAGTTTATTTAGAAGAGTATATGATCATCAATAGTGCAACAAAATTTCATTTTAAAGGTTGATATTTTTTTTTTTTTTGCGTGTATGTATAATTATTGAAGACAAACTTATAGCGATTATCAAATAAAGCATTTTAGAATTGTTGAAAAATACCTTTAGTGAGTTCTTAGATTAGCCTTTTCCAAATTCATAGATAAAGATCTACCACAATAGATCCACCATTACATTAACATATTCTTTGTCAAGGCTGAGCAACCATGACTAGAGGTATCTACAGTTGCTCACCTTAAGTGCATGAGTAACAAACTTAGGTGTTTTGCATAACTTTCTATGTTAGAGGACAAGGAAGTTCTATAAAGGAATCACAAAGGACGAGTATCATAAAGGAAAGCATGTACCTGTTCTCCTACAGCTTTAAGTTTACCAATATCCTCTCTCTTATAAGTTCCCACCAAGTCACCGATACAGATGAATTTGATCCTCAAATGTAAGATTTACAAATGCTCAGTGTGAATAACTTTATAGGACATCAGCGCATACCTACTATAAAATAGTCTCAACAGATAAGCTTTGTGGCTTAGTAAATGACTGATGATAGAATTAAGGAAAGACTACTATCACCATCTGGAAAGGTTAGTACCAAGTTAACAGATTGATAAAGGATTTGTAATGAATTGAATGCCCCAAATCATTAAAATCATAGGCCTTTTTTTTTCTAACATTCTAGAATTTTACATATATATAATGTAGAGATAGAACACTTTTCAAAAAAGATCAAAGATCACTTGCCAATCCATTTTGTCGGTAAGTTCATCATCAATAGGGATGTTATTACCAAAATCCGGTGATTTACTGAGAGGGTGGTTGGTAGATTAGACTATGTTCCAACACATATATTCATGAATTTTAGTTGTTACAAAGAAAAAATAACACAAATATACATTGACCTTGAAGGTAGTTTGAAGCCACTTCTAAAAAAGGCTCTGAAAGGTGCTATATTTGGACCTAATTGGCAAAGCCACAATGCATGCCATAGTATTGGCAGGATTTATATTTCTCTTAAAGGAAACTACAATCATAGTCATTAATGCGATAATTATCAGATAAACATGAAAAATTAAAAGCCTTTCCATAGCTTGGGAATCGATTTTTTGGGTAGCTACTTGCTAGGCAACTTAATTCTTATTTACTTAGTGATAAGGCAGGAAAATCAAGCATGTATAATTGTATATTGCAGTAGCAAATGAAAGGTCAGAGGCCTATGTGTAGCTTTAGTATGTTGTGGCTGTAATAAAATATAACAGAACTGTATTTAACAAGACCTCAATATAAAGATAGTAACATGTAATTACTGAAATACAAAAGTATAATACCAGTTTACCATTGTTGTATGGTGCAACTCATATTAACCATTTATAACCTTTTGTAAACTGTACATTTCTTAAAATTGCCTCATCATGTGTTGTTGTCTTCTTTTGCATAAAGTAGAATGTTGGCTCGTAGGAGGACTTTAAAAGCGACAATGTTTTGAACTAAAGTGTAGTGCTCTGGTTGACTATTGTTTGCATTATAGTAAATTGTGAGTTAGCTTGATCTTTGTGCCCTTGACATTGCAACGTACAGTTCACCATGTGAAAAGCATGGATGTTTGAGATACATTACAACCTTCTGTAGTGTTTGACCTTGGGCCTTGTGATTGTCATTACAAAACTTAATTTTTCACTAGAAATTGTTTCCTTTGGAAGTCAACTGGGTATTTGGATTATGGAGATGGTCTTAATGTAATTCTTGGGAGAAGAACAAGTGATCCCTTATAATAAGTTGTTGTAATTTTGCAGTGGATCATGTTTGGAGAGAATCCTTTGCATATGAGCCTCGTACCATTAGGTCCATTACACAACCCATTGGATGGATCTAGGTTTCATAAGAGTATGATGAGACAGTTTTTTCTTCAATGTGAGTTCATGTGGGGGTAATTCTTGAGGCGATCATGTGCTTAAGAATTCAGGAGGGTACGATGCTCTTTTGTTGTCTAATACATGATCGAAGCTTTTGTAAATCACAGGGTTACCTGGGAAATTTTCAATTATGACTTTTGTTGATGTTATCAACATTTTGATTTTGCGGGCCTAAGATTGCTCAGCTAATGAAGATCTCTGCATCAACACACTTTGTCTTTAGTTATGGAAATGCTTCATTAATTAGGCTTGTAAGGGTTGAATCTGTCAATCGGATTGAGGGCAATAAGCTTTTTGGTAATTTGACAAAGCAGTTGGTGTCGTGCTGAAGTTGGCTACTTCCTAGTTGAAGTAGGGATTTGACAATTCTAGATCTTCTCTTGCTCTTATGTTCTTACTTAAATTTTTAAGATTGGCACTAGAGTGTTGAGTCGACCAGATTGCCTCCACTGCTTCAAATTGTGAATTCTTTCTTACAATAAGGACTTGTCGAAAATCACCTCCAAAAATAGTGATTTTTCCTGCAAAAATATTATTTGATTCACATATATCTTGTAGCATCATATTAAGAGCTTTAATATTTTGCTTTTAAGCCATGGATGTTTCATCCCAAATAAGTAAAGAAGTATTTTTAATCAACTGAACAAGTGTCTTCCTACACCGCATATGCATGAGACATTCACATCAACAGGGATCTTAAATCTTGAATGTGACATCCTTCCCAAAGGAATATTTGATGTTGCAATGCCAAATATTGCTGTTGATAATACAATTTTTCCAAGTTGGCAAAGTATAGCATATGGAGCACAATAGAGAAATGTCTTCCCCTTACCTCTTGGACCATCTATGAAGAATGCACTTGCCTTGTTGTTCTCAACATGAAACATGATCTTTTTATAAACCATTTTTTGCTCATCATTTAATTGCTTGTGAGCATTTATGAATTCTGTTGGAATGCTAGCCCTTAAAGCATCTTCTATATCGTTTGTGGATTGTAACTGGCCTTGTTAGTTTGACCATACCTCTCATTCAGCTCCTTTTGCATCTCACTTGCTGTGCTGCAAAACAAACACTATCTCTGATACTCTTGTGTAGGGAATTTAAGAGCCATGAGATAACCATATCGTTGCATCGTTGCCAGTAAGGATACAGAGGTGACCCTGTATCTAGTCTCGTGCTTGATCCATCAATGAAGGATGTTTTCCGCTTTGCTGAGAGAGCTATTGTTACTGATCTCTTCCAGTTTTTAAAATCATCACCACTGAAGACATTAGCTTCAAGGCTTGATCCTGGTTGATCTGAGGGATGCAAGAACGAAGGATCTGTAGCCTCTATCTAAACTCTGCTACCTCCAGCTGCCATGGTATAAGTTCTCATGGAAAAGGAAATGCAAGATAAAGCAAGAAACACTTCTAAGAAATTTTGAGCGTAAGATACTGAATTAGACTGTGAGATAGATCAATTGGTAAATCAAAACAATTGATCAAAGAATGAAGATCGAAAAAGAATGCCAACTGAATAATGTGGTGCTAGGTTAATCAATGGAGCGAAGCTTATTCATCGAAAAGAGAAGCAAGATTAGGGTTTCATTCTCAGGATCTTGAAGTTGCTCTGATACCATGTTGTGATTTCTAGTTTGCAGAATGGGGGAGGAAGAGAAATCAAGAAAGAGAAAGAGAGAGAAAGAGTAAAGAACATTACACTGCTACATTGTAAGAATGATGATAATCATCATCATTTACCTCAACACTAATGAGCTTTATTTATACAAACCAAAACCTTCAGCTAACCTTCAGCTATTCCCGCCAAAAGGTTGTTAGGTTGTTTGTTTACTGCAACAAATTGTGCCAACAACTTGCAACTATATTCTAGAATAATGGGGAATGATGGTGATCTAATATATAGCTATGTGATGGGGCTGTATATCTCCAACAATTCTAAAAGCTATAGAATCAGAAGGATGCAAGCCTCTGGTTCTCAGAACCGAGCACCTTATTAGATGGCTCCACTAGCTACGTTGGTTCAAACTGAATGTGGATGGGACGGCTAGAGGGAACCCGGGTTTGGCTAGAGGTGTTGGGGTATTGAGAGGGCATCGAGGAGAATGGATCAACGGTTTTGCGGCTAAATTTGGTTGCTGTTCATCGATCAAGGCAGAGTTGAAGGCGCTAATTCAAGATCTACAAATTGCTAAAGATTGTGGAGTCAAAAATCTCGCAATTCATATGGCCTCATTGGTGGTGTCCCAAAAGGCTAAAGACTCAATTTGGACTCATCAACCTTACTTCCATCTATGGAAAGAATGCCCAGGTCTTCTCTTTGACCCGGGATGGCAGGCGACTTTGAAGCATTGCTATCGAGAGGCCAAAAAAGTGGCAGATCATTTCGCAAACATGGGAGTAGAACAACAATCCCCATTAACAATATCTGATCAGCCCCCTAATGCTATTAAGTCTACCTTATATTAGGATCGTTGTGGTGTTTCTTGGACCCATATGATTTAGGATTATTAATAAGATTTGTAGGGACGCAGCCCCTTGTTCAACACCCAAAAAAATAAATTTACATCTGTCCCACACGCCAAGTGCACAATTTGCAAACACAAACACAAACACAGTAATAGCCCAACAAAAATGATCCGTTGACCAAAATGCCTCGAAGTTGCTGTAGATTACAGTAGTGGTTGAATTACTGTAGATTGCTACAGTAACATTTGTTAGTATGGGATTTTCATATTTAAGGTTTAAAGATCAAAGATATAATCAGTCAAAGAAAATGGAATAAATGATATTTTATTCAAAGGAAACGGAATTTAGCTAAGTTGATGTATGTAGTATTCACGTTCTTGTACCATGCATTGGCTTTCTTCAGATGATTAGTTTAAATTAGGTTAACAGAAGAATACTTGGAGCATTTTGCGATTGGAAGCTGAAATACAATTCTCGAACACATTGACATAAATTGAAATGATTAGCCCATTACATTTAAGAAATTCTATATAAAAACAATAAAAAAATTACTAAATTAGGGTGTAATAGCAGTAATTCTATGGTATATACCCATATACCTAGTTATGTACACCCTCATATAAGAAGGTGTGTACCATGCTGGAATATATACGTTTGTATTTAAGAATTTTTAGAACACAGTCTACACCTTCTTATATAAGTGTGTACACGGCTAGATATATGAATATCTACTATAGAATTTTTGGTGTAATAGTGATTAAATATCTAAATAAACCCTGTAATGAACGGAATAAAGTGAACTTTTAACTAAATTTGATCAAAGAATCTAAATGTTTCAATAGAAGGTAGAGACAACTCCTGTTGGGCTGAGTATAAGAACCTATTATTGCTATTTCTCCTAGAGACCATGCAAGAACTCAATAAGTAACAAGGTGGCTTGTCCTTAAAGAGCCTCCAATGTCCAAATTAGGGAGGAACTTAGGGAAAAGCTAGAATGGAGAAGGACAGCAATCGAGCTCGTCTTTCCTTACCTTTCGTGGTGATCATAATTCACAACCAGTTTGCAAGGGTTTTGAGAGGATTTTTAGACATACTACACTAGGATTCTTCCATTGGCTAGATAAATTTTGCTTAACAAGCACTTTTATATCATAAGATTTTTGCCTTTTATTAGGAGATTGCATGGACTAAAATCCTTTTGTCTTAACACTTCGGTAATGTAGATTTTGATGTAAATTTAAAAGCTGTTGGCCTAAGCTTTCCACTGGATTTCTCTCAGTGAATCACTTGAAGGCCCAAGGGTAGAGGTATCTTAACCATTTGCCCCTTGTCTTTGTTGTTGGAGTACTTTTAGGGAGAAAGGGATATCATCCTCTGAGATGAAGGTAACTGGCAACTAATTGCTCCTTAATTGTAAAAATGAAGATTAATGCAATTAATTTTATTCTAAATTAGTTAAAATGAGAAAAGTAAAGTATGCCCTAAGAATCCACTCAAGATGATCAATTACCACAAATAAAAATGAGTAACTATCAATTATTATACTAACCTCACACTTAAGTAGGATTAACAATAAAATTAATTACTATGTACACATAAACACATAAAAAAACATCTTAGGAAAATATCCAAGTTGATCCTTTGGCACGTGGCCATAGCAACTAAGCAAGTTTAAAGCAATAATAGAACTAAGTGACAATACCTACAAAAACCCATAACATAAAGTGCTAACTTTATCCTTGAAATTTCCTTCAAAAGCTTCAAATTTCTTCCAATTGAAAGCTGAACTCCTAATAACTACTTTTAATTAAATGTGGATTTCGAACTAAGAAATATTGAACTTAAGCAAGGGGAAGGGAAAGAAAGAGGCTTGAATAGAAAAGAAGAAAATGATGATTAAGATTCTGAGAGACAGATAAAGTACTCTAACCTCCTATAGAAGAGTCTTTAATCTTCCCACACTGTCCTTCTCCAAAAATAATCATTTCGGGGATGGTTTTAAAAATACAGTACAAGGCAAATCATATGGAGAGAAAGCTAGGAAGAGCAATAACTAGCAAAAGAACATTAAAGAATATCCAAAACCAAAGTAAAGAGACAATCTTTCATTTCTTAAAAAATGGAAGAGACAAGAGAGTTAGGAGGGAACAGTAGCTACAAACTAAGTAAAACTCTAAAAGCAATGGAAAATATGCAAAGAATAGGCCTAAGGTTCCTTTATAGTAAAGCGGGTACAAGCTTGGTATGGTTGTACCACTCAACACGGGCAGACCATGCCAACATTATGTCCTTTTGCTCTTTTTGGGTGCAAAACGGACTTGTCATAGGTATGCCATATCGTAGGCCAATATGCCATGTGGCACATGGCAACCCATGCCACATTTCTGCTTGTTCTTTGGCTCTTCTTGCCTACACCCTTTTGCATATCAAGCCTAATTCAAGATATTTTGCCTAATTCATCATCGGGATCATTTAAAACAATTAATTGGACAAGATAATGGGAAGTTTTGACCTTTCCATTTTCATACTCAATCAATGTGCAATGTACCTCAATATGCACACTTCTCTTATATGAGGCTTTGTTTGTTCTCAAGAGATGTGAGAATCTAATAGATCCTCTTAAATATATACTTTTGAGGCTTAGTTAGTCTTGAGAAGAATGGGCACTTCTGATCAGGGATTTTCATGAGCTAATTATCATCTCGTATTCCGAAGCTTTCATGATAGAGTCATTTAGGAGGATTAAATTTGCTAGAAATTTGATGCTACCAACTCCAGATCTATCAGGTAACAAGATTGTAGTAGTCCACAATTACCAAATATCATAGGCATAATTATGATAGTAGTCGGAGCAAGTTACATACTAGCCATTAAACTATTTTTTTTGAACATAGGAATTTATTTTGGCTTGAACATCATAAGGGAACCTTAAGTAATTCAACAGTAACTCTAAAAGGTTGAATATCTGTAATATTATATAGGCAAAAGGCGACAAATGAAAGCGTGATCAACTTTTTGTATGAAATTTCAAAATGTCCATAAGGATTTTAGTAGAAGGAGAAACTTGTTCTAGTATAATGATATTTCATTTTGAATTTTCCTCTTTTTCTTGCAAGTGTTCTGCTCTGATTATCAGTATTAGCGAGTCCGTAAGTTAAATTATCTGATAGAGAATTCTTTCATCCCTATATATGGTAAATAAAGAAAGAAAATTGGTTAACCCATAATTGTCAGCATAGGAGTTGCCTTTGCACTAATATATTTGAGAAATTCTTTTCACAAAACCAAGTGTATTTTTGAGTTCAAATAAGAAAGAGTTTTGGGTATTAAAAGATTAAAAACTTTTCAATCCCCCCTTATGACTGTAAGGATTTCTTTTTTCATCGTACGATACTTACATCCTGCTTTATTAAATCTTATACTGCAGTATTTATAGAGCTTTTCTCCATTTTTGATTTTGAGTATTATAGTCCAATGATTATTGTTGGTGTTTATCTTAATAATTAAATTATTTTCTTCATTAAGTAAATTAAGAATAGAAAGATTTTTGCATATCTTTTTGAAGTTTTGAACAATCTTTGAATCACTAAGGGTTCATGTTCAATTTTATTTTCTCAATATGATGAAATTAATGAATTTATTTGGGCTAAGACGGATATTTAAAGATGACTAGAGCGTTGATTTTGGTTTCTTAATGTGATTGGATGAAATTGAGGCTATGCTATAGGTGATATGAAATTGAGGTTGTATTGTGAATTAAATCATATATGCAGTAGTGGGTTATCTACTAGAATATTTGGGTTAGATGAATGAAAACAAGGGCAAAAGTTTCAATTTTAAGATCTTGTTCAAATTGGTTCATTGTCTCAATTTTTGAGAACTATTGGGTTGACCAAACGTTCTAAAAAAATTTACTGTAGGTTCTATAGGATATTTGAAAAGTCTCTAAAAGTTTTTATGAATGCCAGATGTGTATTTTATGAGTTATAAATTCTTAATTGAAACTGCCTTATTGTAGTACGTAATTTCGGCCATTGTTTTATGGCCTTAGAGAGAAATCTTGAAAATTTACCATATAATGCTCATAATATTTGACAATTTCCTATAAAAATTCGTGATCTTTTATGTATATTTTATGAATTGTGAATTTTTAAAAGAAACTGCTATATTTTAGGGAACGTTTGGGTTTGATGGGTGAACTTAGGTTTTCATACTAGACGTGCATGAGCTATGGAAATCAATGCTTACAGATATTTTTTATTAATTTTGTTTAATGGAGCAATATTTAACATGTCTTACCATTCTCTTGAGCAAATTTGGTGGTTTATGCTATATTTTGTAAGTGGCCATAGATGCACATGAAAAATGTGGGAACATGAACGCTAGCTTGGTGGCGATGAAGGGGGAAATTAGAAAAGTTTGGAATTTTAATGTAAATCTGTATATTTGGGAACTTATAATTAAGTGACAAAATGGGTTGGATTTTCTTTTCTAGCAAATAGATTGTGTATGGGTTTGAGGCTCCAATTCATATACTTTTGACTAAACTTAGAGAAAAGATTAACCTCCATATGTCTTCATTGCCAAACACTCCATATGAGGCTAGCAACGCTAGAGATGTCACTGGGATGTCATATTTGATCCACCTATTCTTTTTGCCCAACCTTATGAATTTGGGGGTAAAGAATTTGAGGATGATGTCAGTACTTATGTTGATAGATGGAATGAGTGATATGAGGTAAATTTTGTGCATGATGATTTTATAGAGTTAGAAGATATTTTCTATGATCAGTCATATATGGAGCATGTGATTGATGTTAATTCTTCTAGTTTAGAATTTATGGATCCCGCTTTGCTTAGGTTCGTTAAGTTATCCCCTAACCCATCACCTACCACTCATTCCACCTCCGTCAATTGTGATCACTCCTCTGATGCTCCTAAGTCCCCTATTTTAGGTTCTGTTCATGATAAGATTGTTGGCAATTATTTTGACCAGACCTTTGACCACATTGAAATTAAGTGATGATTTAGGACATGTACAATTCCCTACAATGGGCGTACAGCATAATTGTGATTGTCTAGGCCATTGTCTTATTCATCCATAGCATATATAGCCATTTATGTTGCTAATGATTGGGCTTGTACGTTTTGCAAGTTGAAACAGGCTCTAACATATATGGATGCATGCTTATATATATATTTTACTTACGTCCACTTCCTTAAGGTGTGTTCCAAGACTTATGACAGCCTTTTGAGAGCTTTGATGATATTTGATTTGAGTAGCACTTCCAGAGAGGAGGACGTGAAGTGTCTGACACTCCACATACAACCTAGTGATTTTTGAAGGGTGATGAACTTGAGTACATTTAGCATTCGACCTGGAAAAATTATTCGTACTATCTTGTATATGCCGTATTAAGTAGTGTCTTTCTGTTCTTTTTCATTTTCTTTTGATTTTGTATCCTTGAGGCTCCCTTTCTTCCCACAATGTAGACATCCTGTGATTTTGGAGTAGGTGAGGGGGAGTTGTGCTTTATAAATTTTTGAAAATAGAAAAGACAAGAAAATTTCAAAAAAAAAAATGACAAAAAGATTTTCTATTTTTTTGTGCTTTCAAATGATTGTACTATCTTGATTGAATTTGACTCCCTTGACTTAGTATTAGGTTGTATACAACTATAATATGCATGATACACCTTAGTCCAAGGTGTCACATTTCATACTCTAGTTTTAACCCATTATAATTTTGAGTCCGGCCTTGATTTATATGTCACAATTGTATTAGGATTATAAGCCTTCATGGTTGACTCTCCCACATGTATTTTTGTATTATTCCTTTTGTTTCCCCAAAAAAGGAGAATAAAACAAAAAATAAAGAGTCTTAAGTCAAGAATGACAAGTATCTATTAGAGGCATGCGCTGTTGGATGCTCTACCATTTTGAGGCAATACTGCTATTAGAAAAGCTCACTTCTCATGTCAATAAGTCGATAAAATTGTCAAATGGGATTGAGTTGTACCTTAGTTGGCCTACCTCTTAAGTTTATGGTACACTTGCACACTAAGCACTAGGATGGATTCACTATTCGATGGATTATGGGGTGAAAATTTGGTGTCCGGATGTCATGCTTGGAGGGCACGAGTCTTGATATGCACATTGTGTTTGTGCATAATTTAATACTTGAGTTGCAGGGAGGGGCGATATTACTGATTAAGTGTGTACAATTTTTCTCTTATGTTCTCTAAATTTCTTCCAACTTGGAACAAGTAATACCAAAACATTCACCTTTAGCTCTACTGATCCAAGAAAGCTACTGAATTCATTTAATGTCTTGTCATTAGGACCAATAGGTGGAAACTGTTTTTTAAGTTGAATTTCTAGCCGCTCCTCTTGAGTTCATCCATAAACTCTGTGACACATAGCAAATCGTCTTTTCGCCTTGCCAGTAACATCTAATTCAGCAAATCCTCTTTTCACCTTGCCAGTAACATCTAATTCAAGTTTATATATATTTAAAAAGAGCTTCTAGGAGTAGTACATACCTACCATCCTGCAATTGCTTTGGCTGAAGGTTTTTCCTGATACCCATATCTCACAAATCAAGGCATGCATTAAGATCATTCTTTGTCTTTCGAGGAATGTCAAGTAATTAATGTTCCCAACACTTTTCTTATACGTGTTATCTCGATAATGGAGCAGGAGAATGCTTTGTCACTAAAGTCCAAGGGTGCTTGTTGTGACACCAAGGATGAGTTTCCCCCAAAAATCTCCGATGTCCCATGTAAAAAGTTTTTTTTTTGGGGCTATGTTTTAAATATTTTGAACGTATATCTCAGTTACAAACTGGACAAGCTAATCACCCTTTAGCACTTCAACCTAACAATATTGCATACGCTAGAAAATCACTATTTGTCCAAAACAAGGCTACTTGTATTCAAAATATTTCATTGTTTGAAGCATCATAAGTTTCAACCCCAAAGTCCAATAATTCTTTTAATTCCTCAACCAAAGGTTACAAATATATATCTACATCATAACTAGGTGAATGAAGTCCAACAATGATAGTGGGTATAATGGAGTATTCTAACTTATTACACAACCACGATGACAAGTTACACTTAATACAATTAGCTAAATATTACAAGAAACACTCATGGTTCCAAATGCGTTCAAACCATCGCTTGTGAGTCCAAACCTTAAATTATGTGGATCTGATGCAAATTGGGAATGCAAAGAATCAAAATCCTTCCAACCTTAAGCATGACCAAGATGCCTTAATTTTCCATCTTTCGGGTGCTCAATTGCATAAATAGTTTTTGCAATATGGATTTTAGAGGAAAGTATCATAAACCTTTCACTGGAATGCCATGCTATGGAAGAATGTTTTCCTATTGTTGTTTCTCATCTAACCTTGCAAACAGGGCAATATTTGTTTTCTCATGATGTTTCGAATATAGCATGCAATCATTTGGACATGCATATATTTGTTTGTAATCAAGTCCCAAACGCCTCCCCATATTATTAGCTTGTCTAAAAAACATGGGAATTTTTGCAAATGGAAAAGCTCCATTAATGTTTTTATAATATCAGTGAAGGAAGAATGGCTTCATCCTTTAACACATTCAACAGTAGAGTCGAATTGTAAACCAAGGATAGTAAAACCTTCACAACATGCATATGATTCTTCTTGTGCATCATCCACCCGTTCAGACAATCTTTTAGCATTCACATCAGGCGCTTGATGAGCTCCTACATCTTGGAAACTCGAGCTTTCTCCTAAAACACCTCTAAGAGCGTCATTTAACAGACCATTGACATCATTATGAGTTTCAAATCTGACTTGTTAACTATCTTGCCCACTTGATCCAACCGTCGATCCCTCACCACGGAAATTCCATAATTCACATTTATGACAATATTTGTTGATGATAACATGATAATAAACAACCTCTCTAGTGAACCAATAACGAATAACACACTTGACATACGGGCACGAAATTTCTTGCTCATCATCTTTATCAACATTCATATCTGTGTTATGGAAAGCAAACTTAAGAAACATCTCTGCACTGTTTCTATATTCATAACCATTTTTCAATGCATCAATCCAATCCTCACTCATTTGTTCCATATCTTAATGTTTTGAAAGGGTGGTGCAAAAGTTTATTTAAACGGATAAAATTGATAAGAGTTATTAGTTTACAAAATTAAAACAATTCATCCAACAAGCAAGTTGTAAGACAAAAAACATACAAGGACAATGCGACTAAGATAAGACAACAGCTCACAACTCATGAATATTTGCATGCAAGTTATTATGTAGAGATAGCGACAAGTTTATATAGGAATGACTAGTGACTACTTTCATACAAGCAGACTTAGAACTTTCAATGTTTATATTCCCTTCACCCTCTAATTTTCTATCATGGTCGCTCTCCATGTCAACGTCCTCAGTGGGCACGTAGTCCTCATGATCTTCCTTAATAGACTTCCTTTGTTTTCCTTTCCCTGTTTGCTGGCTTTTGTTTACCACATCATCCATACACGATCTGACTTGGTGCTTCAATCCTAAAGCCTCGATTCTTGGCATATCCTGCTAAGTCCTCAATGTTCTTTGCTTTTCATAATCTGATGACATCCACGATTTAGGATGCTCAAGGCCTTGTTCACTTGAACCATTGGGGCATCTCATATTGTTTGCTTTCATCTTTTTTTTTTTCCATAGTTACAACTAAATCACATTTTATTTCGCATTAGTTTCACGTATGTTGATTATTAGTACCAAGAGTTTAAAAAAAGAACAAGACAGAAAGAAACTTTATTAGAGACACACTAATATCAGACTACCGCTATAGGAGTGGTTAGTTATTTTAATTAATCTTAAAGACAACCCACTAAATTCATATGCCACAAACACTAAGGCTCTGTTTGGTCCTTAAAAAATTTGATGAACAACAAAGTTGAAGGAAAAGAATCTGAAGGAAAAAAATGGGGAAAAAGTGAGTTTTTTTTCTCTTATTTGGATTGAGGAAAAAATACAAGAATTTGGACGAAAAATTTGAATGTTAATAAATTACTTCAATCACGTTAATATCATCTAAGTAGTGCAAGGTTGAAAGAGATCGAGAATTCTTTTGAATACTTTTTCCAAACTTTTCTCACAATTTTACGAGGAAAATTTATCACTTGTTTCTAACAATTTTTTCACCTAATTTTCTTCCATATTGTTTTCTTTGTAATTTTCTCTAAATTAAACACAAGACAAAAGTTACTTTTTCAATTTTTTTCTTTCTACCAAATGTTTTAAGGTCCAAACGGGGCCTAAAGAATTGCAAATCGTAATATAATAAGATATAAACACATACATGATAACAATCATTCTAATTTACTTTTTAACAAACCTTCGCAACTGAATTAGTTAATCAAAGCAAATGAAGCTGCCAAAGTCAAAGTGACAAACCAATTAGTGGAAGACTAGAAGTCTGGAAGTCAGTTATTTCAATCATTAATGGTGGTTGTATTAAAAAAAGAAATCAAAGAGTAATACCCATGACAACAGCTGAACATATGGAAATTAATCACACGGTAACTACCGCCACTACTAATCCTAATAATCGGACCTTATTTCACCCAAGTATGAAATTGAATACCAGCAGAATGCTCATTAATTGTGATGGATTTTCAATAGATCTACATACAATTATCACAACTAATAGAAAGAAGGGGAAAACAAGAACAGAATGCAAAGGTAGATCAAACCTATGACTCTATAAGGGAAGTAATACAACACAACGGTGGAGTTAAGACCTTGCCAAGCCCATAAGGGAAGTGATATAATGCAAAGATTATGAGTGAGCAGTTCTGGGTGCCCGTCCCAAAAATTAGGAACTAGAATCAAAACTGGTCAAATCGGTTCCTAACCTTTGGGACCGGACGTTCCAATTCCGATTATATGGTACCCGCCGCGTCTAATGTTGAAATTTTAGTACCTAATAAATCAAATAATTTTATTTATTTTGAGTGGGAAAATGGTGTTTGATCTTTTCCTACCTTCATCTTCTATCTTTACACGAAAAAGATAGCTAATTTATTAAGTTTGTATTTTTTTTTATCTCAGTTACTTGAAAAAAAAAATAATAATGATTCATTCCTCAATTATTATTCGAAAATAAACTAATATTGCATTAAATTCAGTATTTAAAAGAGTCATTTTTATGGGGAAAAAATTATGTGGGAAAAGAATAGAGAAACGAAAGCAAAGGCACTAAAAAGTCAAAAAATTATGTATTTTCCTCCCTTTAAATTAGGCCTGCCAGGTTCTGGTTCCGAATAATTTTTTGAGAACCAGATCCGGAACCGGAAACAATTCCTTTTTGTGAAGAACCGAAATCGGAATCATTTATCAGTTTTGAACAGATTTCAGGATATCCAAAAACATTGTTCACCCTAGCAAAGATAAAATGCAGACCCCATCAAACCCGTAAGTCGCCTACAAACAGGAACCTACCCGAATAGAATTCCAATATCCCAAGTCCTAAACGCCATCTTCCCCTAGCAGGCCAGCACGCACGTTCATACTATCGTTTGTTTAAATCTCCCAGATCATATGCTTATGTGGGTGCATTCTCTAAGCCATAATTATACTAACGCTAAAATCAGAAGCTTCACCTAACACTGGTAGTTGATTAAGAATTTGAGTGCTAAACTAGTAAAAGAAAAACTAGAAGAATTCCCATTAACGTCTAGTAGTCATCAAATTAGTAGATTATTAAAGAATTCCTGATTGATATTAAGTGACCTATGAGAAATGTAAACAAAGGATCATCTCTAAACAGATCTCTGCTAAATGAGATGACCATCAGCTTTAAGTAGCAGAAGCAATAGAAAAGGTCATTTAGAGATAAAAGGAAAAAGAAAAATGGAAAGGCCATTTAGGAAAAAGGTTCAAAATAAACAAGTAATTAGAGGACTGAGTGAACGCACACACACATGGATCACTAATTACTCCATGGATAATTATGTTGCCATGCTGCTTTTATTAACATATACAATTACTTTTAGTGATTGTGTAGTAGCTTTTAGCTTGTGAAATGACCCTTAAGACATTCCCCTTATTATGAGTTAAAGGCAGGGAAACAAGAGTAGGAACTTTGTCTAAATCATCTGATTCAGCAACACCTTTTGAGAAATCCTTTAATTTGCAACCAAGTACTATCACTTTTTTTGTATTTGAAAGCGTTTGTGAAAATCACATAAATTCATCCAAAAACCAATGATTCTATAGAAAAGTTGGTAATGGTAGAGCCTAAATCAAGAATGGCTATATTTGGGCGGTAGATTTCTTCAAGAATTGGACAATAAAAATATTACAACAACCTTCCTTGGTCCACACTAATGAGCTGGAATGCTTTGCAAGAGTAATCTCTCCTCGAAATTAAAATATTACAACTTCATTTAATAAACTTTCACGGCTGCACAACTTCGATTCCAAACTGTACAATCGTCCAATAGGAATGACCTTATATATATACGGCACAACCCTTTAGCATATGTTGGTAATTTGCCCCACCAATACCAGCTTCTCACTTGGCATGTCTTAGCTAATTCTAGGGTACCTCGTACAATAAGATGAGTATATTCCAATATCAGTACAAAGCACAAGCATATTTACTACCTTGCTTCGATTCTCAACATACACATCATTGTTATGTTTGCTTTCTGCTTCAATCCCTCCAATAATACACTGCTTACATCATAAGCCTCTGCTAAAAAAGAAAAAAAAAATTAGAAAAAGGCTAATTTACAAGGAGTTCCTAGGCACGTAAGCATCAGTGCTGATTCTCCAAGGATATAGGCAAAGCAATGGTAATAAATCAAATGACAACATATTTATAGGAAGAAAGATGATATTTTGGCAGGGATTATTAGTGAAGTTACTACAAAGTAATTCACAAGTTCAAATAAGAGAACATATGACCGCCAAAACACCTATTTTCCTTGAAAATAAATATTATTAAAAACACCTCAAATCGCGGACCATTCTTTAATAAAATATTGACAAATAAGCATAACAAAAATACCTTTTTTTCTAGAACTTATTAATCATGTCATTACCAACTAATTCAGAAGTCCAGGGAACAAATTTAGCTTGGGGTTAAAGGTCACACGAGGTGTAGACGACGGCAAGAATTTGACAGATTTCTTTACGCAGTAGGATTTTGCAGTTGCTTACTCTTAGTGCATGAGTAACAAACTTAGATGCTTTGCATAACCCTCTTTGTTAGAGGACAAGGAAGCTCTACGAAGGAATCATAATTTAAAGGAAGAGTACCAAGGAAAGAAAGCATGTACCTTAACAGGGTACATTCTTCTGTAGCTTTAAGTTTACGAATTTCCTCTTTCTTATAAGTTTCTAGGACCATACAGATGAATTTTCTCCTTAAATGTAAGGCTTACAAACATATATATCGAGTTCTGCCATTAGCAAAAGGTCAAATGCTTAGTTTAAATAACTTTTATGGGACATCAAATTCTAAACCATTAAACAAATTATAGAAAAGCACATACCTGCTGTAAAATTGTCTCGACGAGAAAGCTCTGTGGCTTGGGAAAGGACTGATGGCAGATTTAAGGTAAGACTGCCATTGCCATTTGGAAACGTTAATACCAAGTCTATAGATTGACGAAGGATTGCAGCAAAGGATTGCCACAAAATCATAGAAATCACAAGGTTTTTTCCTAATATTCTAGAATTTTATACATACATAACGTAGTTCCAGAAAAGATCAAAGATCACTTGACAATCATTTTGTCGGTAATTTCCAAATGGCAGGGGATGTTATCACCAAAATCCATTGATGTACTGGGGTGTTGGTAAATTAGACTATGATTATAATAATAGTATAAATCAAATGGAGGAGCACGCAATTAGGCCAAGATCTGCATGTTATCTCTATTCCTAAAAGGCTGGCTGAAAATAGTAGTCGAAAGAGGGGCCAAATTGCCTGAACCCCTTTTTTTATCTCGTGAATGTAAAATTGTTGAATAGGGAATTGCAATATTTAAACATTTGTTGCTAATGTTGTTAGTTTAATGTGAAGTAGTTAGCAAGTATTGTAGAAATTTTCTCGGCAGTCAATTTAAGGTGGACCAGTATGCCAAGGTGATTTTTATGCAAACACTTATTGTATAATTTGAAGTACTAGCAAGTCGTAATAAGTTCCAAACAAGATGGCTTTGAATGCTTTGGACACTTTTTGTTATCGTGGATCCTTTCCTCATTTAACGTTCATATAAGGCACACAATTTTTCCAAAGAATGATGCAGAGTTCTTGGATCAAAATTATTATATACTCCCGTTAGATTATCTATCGTCAAATTGGTAGATTATGAAGGAATTCCTAGTTATGCTTGCTATTTTTGCCTAGCTTTTTGGGTTGATGATTTGAGTAGGCCCTTCCATTGTGACTGCTCATTTTAGGTTTCATGTTTTTGGAATTTTAAGTTATGGCCTTATTTTCTTGTGAATTTCACGTGTGCTGTCAGCCGTAACTTGTCCCATCAGTTCCCAAGTTATGAGGAAAAGAGTCTTGAAAATGTGAAACCCACTCTTGTGTTGAAGAACATTTTAGTTTGTGCAAATGGCTGTTTAAATATTGTATGTTCTGTTTATAGAGGTTGTTGATTTATGTAATCTTGTGGACATTCTTACTTGGCCCACAAATTTTGAGGAGTTTTGGAATCTATTTAATAAAGTTTCATAATATTGGGAGATCCTTTTTTGATTAGATCTACAAATTTTCTATAACTATATGCTTTACTTCTATTTTACATGTGAATGCCTAAGATGATAATTTAGCTTTCAACATCAAGAGAAATTAGTTTATTTAGAAGAGTATATGATCATCAATAGTGCAACAAAATTTCATTTTAAAGGTTGATTTTTTTTTTGCGTGTGTGTATAATTATTGAAGACAAACTTAGAGCGATTATCAAATAAAGCATTTTAGAATTGTTGAAAAATGCCTTTAGTGAGTTCTTAGATTAGGCTTTTCCAAATTCATAGATGAAGATCTACCACAATAGATCCACCATTACATTAACATATTCTCGGTCAAGGCTGAGCAACTATGACTAGAGGTATCTACAGTTACTCACCTTAAGTGCATGAGTAACAAACTTAGGTGTTTTGCATAACTTTCCGTGTTGGAGGGCAAGGAAGTTCTATAAAGGAATCACGAAGGATGAGTATCATGAAGGAAAGCGTGTACCTGTTCTCCTATAGCTTTAAGTTTACCAATATCCTCTCTCTTATGAGCTCCCACCAAGTCACCGATACAGATGAATTTGATCCTCAAATGTAAGATTTACAAATATATATATATAGAGTTATGCCATCAACAAAAAGTTGAAATGCCCTGTGTGAATAACTTTATAGGGCATCAGCAAATACCTACTATAAAATAGTCTCAACAGATAAGCTTTGTCGCTTAGTAAATGACTGATGATAGAATTAAGGAAAGACTACTATCACCATCTGGAAAGGTTAGTACCAAGTTAACAGATTGATAAAGGATTTGTAACGAATTGAATGCCCCAAATCATTAAAATCATAGTCCTTTTTTTTTCTAACATTCTAGAATTTTACATATGTATAATGTAGAGATAGAACACTTTTCAAAAAAGATCAAAGATCACTTGCCAATCCATTTTGTCGGTAAGTTCATCATCAATAGGGATGTTATTACCAAAATCCAGTGATTTACCGAGAGGGTGGTTGGTAGATTAGACTATGTTCCAACACATATATTCATGAATTTTAGTTGTTACAAAGAAAAAATAACACAAATATACATTGACCTTGAAGGTAGTTTGAAGCCACTTATGAAAAAGGCTCTGAAAGGTGCTATATTTGGACCTAATTGGCAAAGCCACAATGCATGCCATAGTATTGGCAGGATTTATATTTCTCTTAAAGAAAACTACAATCATAGTCATTAATGCGATAATTATCAAGATAAACATGAAAAATCAAAGCCTTTCCACAGCTTGGGAATCGATTTTTTGGGTAGCTACTTGGTAGGCAACTTAATTCTTCTTTACTTAGTGATAAGGCAGGAAAATCAAGCATGTATAATTGTATATTGCAGTGGCAAATGAAAGGTCAGAGGCCTACGTGTAGCTTTAGTATGTTGTCGTTGTAATAACCTATAACAGAACTGTATTTAACAAGACCTCAATATAAAGATAGTAACATGTGATTACTGAAATACAAAAGCACAATACCAGTTTACCATTGTTGTATGGTGCAACTCATATTAACCATTTATAACCTTTTGTAAACTGTACATTTCTCAAAATTGCCTCATCATGTGTTGTTGTCTTCTTTTGCATAAAGTAGAATGGTGGCTCGTAGGAGGACTTTAAAAGCGACAATGTTTTGAACTAAAGTGTAGTGCTCTAGTTGAATGTTGTTTGCATCATAGTAAATTCTGAGTCAGCTTGATCTTTGTGCCCTTGACATTGCAACGTACAGTTGACCATGTGAAAAGCATGGATGTTTGAGATACATTACAACCTTCTGTAGTGTTTGACCTTGGGCCTTGTGATTTTCATTACAAAACTTAATTTTTCACTAGAAATTGTTTCCTTTGGAAGTCAACTGGGTGTTTGGATTATGAAGATGGTCTTAATGTAATTCTTGGGAGAAGAACAAGTGATCCCTTATAATAAGTTGTTGTAATTTTGCGGTGGATCATGTTTGGAGAGAATCCTTTGCATATGAGCCTCGTACCATTAGGCCCATTACACAACCCATTGGATGGATCTAGGTTTCGTAAGAGTATGATGAGACAGTTTTTTCTTTAATATGAGTTCATGTGGGGGTAATTCTTGAGGCAATCATGTGCTTAAGAATTCAGGAGGGTACGATGCTCTTTGGTTGTCTAATACATGATCGAAGCTTTTGTAAATCACAGGGTTACCTGGGAAATTCTCAATTATGACTTTTGTTGATGTTATCAACATTTTGATTTTGCGGGCCTAAGATTGCTCAGCTAATGAAGATGCCTGCATCAACACACTTTGTCTTTAGTTATGGAAATGTTTCATCAATTAGGCTTGTAAGGGTTGAATCTGTCAATCGGATTGAGGGCAATAAGCTTTTTTGTAATTTGACAAAGCAGTTGGTGTGGTGCTGAAGTTGGTCACTTCCTAGTTGAAGTAGGGATTTGATAATTCTAGATCTTCTCTTGCTCTTATGTTCTTACTTAAATTTTTAAAATTGGCACCAGAGTGTTGAGTCGACCAGATTGCCTCCACTGCTTCAAATTGTGAATTCTTTCTTACAATAAGGACTTGTCGAAAATCACCTCCAAAAATAGTGATTTTTCCTCCAAAAATATTATTTGATTCACATATACCTTGTAGCATCATATTAAGAGCTTTAATATTTTGCTTTTAAGCCATGGATGTTTCATCCCAAATAAGTAAGGAAGTATTTTTAATCAACTGAACAAGGCTTGTTTGTCTTCCTACACTGCATATGCATGAGACATTCACATCAATAGGGATCTTAAATCTTGAATGTGACATCCTTCCCAATTGAATATTTGATGTTGCAATGCCAAATATTGCTGTTGGTAATACAATTTTTCCAAGTTGGCAAAGTGTAGCATATGGAGCACAATAGAGAAATGTCTTCCCCTTACCTCTTGGACCATCTATGAAGAATGCACTTGCCTTGTTGTTCTCAACATGAAACATGATCTTTTTATAAACCATTTTTTGCTCATCATTTAATTGCTTGTGAGCATTTATGAATTCTGTTGGAATGCTATCCCTTAAAGCATCTTCTATATCACTTGTGGATTGCAACTGGCCTTGTTAGTTTGACCATACCTCTCATTCAGCTCCTTCTGCATCTCACTTGCTGTGCTGCAAAACAAACACTATCTCTGATACTCTTGTGTAGGGAATTTAAGAGCCATGAGATAACCATATCGTTGCATCGTTGCCAGTAAGGATACAGAGGTGACCCTATATCTGGTCTCGTGCTTGATCCATCAATGAAGGATGTTTTCTGCTTTGCTGAGAGAGCTATTATTACTGATCTCTTCCAGTTTTTAAAATCATCACCACTGATGACATCAGCTACAAGGCTCGATCCTAGCTAATCTGAGGGATATAAGAACGAAGGATCTGTAGCCTCTATCTAAACTCTGCTACCTCCAGCTGCCATGGCATGAGTTCTCATAGAGACGGAAATGCGAGATAAAGCAAGTAACACTTCTAAGAAATTTTCAGTGTAAGATACTGAATTAGACTGTGAGATAGATCAATTGGTAAATCAAAACAATTGATCAAAGAATGAAGATCGAAAAAGAATGCCAACTGAATAATGTGGTGCTAGGTTAATCAATGGAGCGAAGCTTATTGATCGAAAAGAGAAGCAAGATTAGGGTTTCATTCTCAGGATCTTGAAGTTGCTCTGATACCATGTTGTGATTTCTGGTTTGCAGAATGGGAGAGGAAAAGAAATCAAGAAAGAGAAAGAGAGAGAAAGAGTAAAGAACATTACACTGTTACATTGTAAGAATGATGATAATCATCATCATTCACCTCAGCACTAATGAGCTTTATTTATACAAACCAAAACCATCAGCTAACCTTCAGCTATTCCCGCCAAAAGGTTGTTAGGTTGTTTGTTTGTTACAATAAATTGTGCCAACAACTTGTAACTATATTCTAGAATAATGGGGAATGACGGTGATCTAATATATAGCTATGTGATGGGGCTGTATATCTCCAACAATTCTAAAAGCTATAGAATCAGAAGGATGTAAGCCTCTGGTTCTCAGAACCGAGCACCTTATTAGATGGCTCCACTAGCTATGTTGGTTCAAACTGAATGTGGATGGGACGGCTAGAGGGAACCCGGGTTTGGCTAGAGACGTTGGGGTATTGAGAGGGCATCGAGGAGAATAGATCAACGGTTTTGCGACTAAATTTGGTTGCTGTTCATCGATCAAGGCAGAGTTGAAGGCGCTAATTCAAGATCTACAAATGGCTAAAGATTGTGGAGTCAAAAATCTCACAATTCATATGGACTCATTGGTGGTGTCCCAAAAGGCTAAAGACTCAATTTAGACTCATCAACCTTACTTCTATCTATGGAAAGAATGCCCAGGTCTTCTCTTCGACCCGGGATGGCAGGCGACTTTGAAGCATTGCTATCGCGAGGCTAATAAAGTGGCAGATCATTTAGCAAACATGGGAGTAGAACAACAATCCCCATTAACACTCATCAACCTTACTTCTATCTATGGAAAGAATGCCCAGGTCTTCTCTTCGACCCGGGATGGCAGGCGACTTTGAAGCATTACTATCGCGAGGCTAATAAAGTGGCAGATCATTTAGCAAACATGGGAGTAGAACAACAATCCCCATTAACAATATCTGATCAGCCCCCTAATGCTATTAAGTCTACCTTATATTAGGATCATTGTGGTGTTTCTTGGACCCATATGATTTAGGATTATTAATAAGATTTCTAGGGACGCAGCCCCTCGTTCAACACCCAAAAAAAATAAATTTACATCTGTCCCGCAAGCCAAGTGGACAATTTGCAAACACAAACACAATATTAGCCCAACAAAAATGATCGGTTGACCAAAATGTCCCGAAGTTGCTGTAGATTACAGTAGTGGTTGAATTACTGTAGATTGCTACAGTAACATTTGTTAGTATAGGATTTTCATATTTAAGGTTTAAAGATCAAAGATATAATCAGTCAAAGAAAATTGAATAAATGATATTTTATTCAAAGGAAACGGAATTTAGCTAAGTTGATGTATGTAGTATTCACGTTCTTGTACCATGCATTGGCTTTCTTCAGATGATTAGTTTAAATTAGGTTAACAGAAGAATACTTGGAGCATTTTGCGATTGGAAGCTGAAATACAATTCTCGAACACATTGACATAAATTGAAATGATTAGCCCATTACATTTAAGAAATTCTATATAAAAACAATAAAAAAATTACTAAATTAGGGTGTAATAGCAGTAATTCTATGGTATATACCCATGTACCTAGTTATGTACACCCTCATATAAGAAGGTGTGTACCATGCTGGAATGTATACGTTTGTATTTAAGAATTTTTAGAACACAGTCTACACCTTCTTATATAAGTGTATACACAGCTAGATATATGAATATCTACTATAGAATTTTTGGTGTAAAAGTGATTAAATATCTAAATAAACCCTGCAATGAACGGAATAAAGTGAACTTTTATCTAAATTTGATCAATGAATCTAAATGTTTCAATAGAAGGTAGAGACAACTCCTGTTGGGCTGAGTATAAGAACCTATTATTGCTATTTCTCCTAGAGAACATGCAAGAACTCAATAAGTAACAAGGTGGCGTTTCCTTAAAGAGCCTCCAATGTCCAATTAGGGAGGAACTTAGGGAAAAGCTAGAATGGAGAAGGACAGCAATCGAGCTCGTCTTTCCTTACCTTTCATGGTGACCATAATTCACAACCAGTTTACAAGGGTTTTGAGAGGATTTTTAGAGATACTACACTAGGATTCTTCCATTGGCTAGATAAATTTTACTTAACAAGTACTTTTATATCATAAGATTTTTGCCTTTTATTAGGAGATTGCATGGACTAAAATCCTTTTGTCTTAACACTTCGGTAATGTAGATTTTGATGTAAATTTAAAAGCTATTTGCCCAAGCTTTCCACTGGATTTCTCTTAGTGAATCACTTTAAGGCCCAAGGGTAGAGGTATCTTAACCATTTCCCCCTTGTCTTTGGTGTTGAAGTAGTTTTAGGGAGAAAGGGATATCATCCTCTGTGATGAAGGTAATTGGCAACTAATTGCTCCTTAATTGTAAAAATGAAGATTAATGCAATTAATTTTATTCTAAACTAGTCAAAATGAGAAAAGTAAAGTATGCCCTAAGAATCCACTCAAGATGATCAATTATCACAAATAAAAACGAGTAACTATCAATTATTATACTAACCTCACACTTAAGTAGGATTAACAATAAAATTAATTACTATGTACACATAAACACATAAAAAAACATCTTAGAAAAATATCCAAGTTGATCCTTTTGGCACGTGGCCATAGCAACTAAGCAAGTTTAAAGCAATAATAGAACTAAGTGACAATACCTACAAAAACCCATAACATAAAGTGCTAACTTTATCCTTCAAATTTCCTTCAAAACCTTCAAATTTCTTCCAATTCAAAGCTTAACTCCTAATAACTACTTTTAATTAAATGTGGATTTCGAACTAAGAAATATTGAACTTAAGCAAGGGGAAGGGAAAGAAAGAGGCTTGAATAGAAAAGAAGAAAATGATGATTAAGATTCTGAGAGACAGATAAAGTACTCTAACCTCCTATAGAAGAGTCTTTAATCTTCCCACACTGTCCTTCTCCAAAAATAATCATTTCGGGGATGGTTTTAAAAATACAGTACAAGACAAATCATATGGAGAGAAAGCTAGGAAGAGCAATAACTAGCAAAAGAACATTAAAGAATATCCAAAACCAAAGTAAAGAGACAATCTTTCATTTCTTAAAAAATGGAAGATACAAGAGAGTTAGGAGGGAACAGTAGCTACAAACTAAGTAAAACTCTAAAAGCAATGGAAAATATGTAAAGAATAGGCCTAAGGTTCCTTTATAGTAAAGCGAGTACAAGCTTGGTATGGTTGTACCACTCAACACGGGCAGACCATGCCAACATTATGTCCTTTTCCTCTTTTTACGTGCAAAACGGACTTGTCATAGGTATGCCATATCGTAGGCCAATATGCCATGTGGCACACGGCAACCCATGCCAAATTTCTGCTTGTTCTTTGGCTCTTCTTGCCTACGCCCTTTTGCATATCAAGCCTAATTCAAGATATTTTTTCTAATTCATCATTGGGGTCATTTAAAACAATTAATTAGACAAGATAATGGGAAGTTTTGACCTTTTCATTTTCATACTCAATCAATGTGCAATGTACCTCAATATGCACACTTCTCTCATATGATGCTTTGGTTGTTCTCAAGAGATGTGAGAATCCAACGGATGCTCTTAAATATACACTTTTGAGGCTTAGTTAGTCTTGAGAAGAATGGGCACTTCTGATCAGGGATTTTCATGAGCTAATTACCATCTCGTATTCCGAAGCTTTCATGATAGAGTCATTTAGCAGGATTAAATTTGCTAGAAATTTGATGCTTCCAACTCCAGATCTATCAGGTAACAAGATTGTAGTAGTCCACAATTCTCAAATATCATAGGCATAATTATGATAGTAGTCGGAGCAAGTTACATACTAGTCATTAAACTAATTTTTATGAACATAGGAATTTATTTTGGCTTGAACATCATAAGGGAACCTTAAGTAATTCATTAGTAACTCTAAAAGGTTGAATATCTGTAATATTATTTAGGCAAAAGGCGACAAATGAAAGCGTGATCAACTTTTTGTATGAAATTCCAAAATGTCCATAAGGATTTTAGTAGAAGGAGAAACTTGTTCTAGTATAATGATATTTCATTTTGAATTTTCCTCCTTTTCTTGCAAGTTTTCTGCTCTGATTATCAGTATTAGCGAGTCCACAAGTTAAATTTTCTGATAGAGAATTCTTTCATCCCTATATATGGTAAATAAAGAAAGAAAATTGGTTAACCCATAATTGTCAGCGTAGGAGTTGCCTTTGCACTAATATATTTGAGAAATTCTTTTCACAAAACCAAGTGTATTTTTGAGTTCAAATAAGAAAGAGTTTTGGGTATTAAAAGATTAAAAACTTTTCAATCCCCCCTTATGACTGTAAGGATTTCTTTTTTCATCGTACAATATTTACATCCTGCTTTATTAAATCTTATACTACAGTATTTACAGAGCTTTTCTCCATTTTTGATTTTGAGTATTATAGTCCAGTGATTATTGTTGGTGTTTGTCTTAATAATTAAATTATTTTCTTCATTGGGCAAAGTAAGAATAGAAAGATTTTTGCATATCTTTTTAATGTTTTGAACAATCTTTGAATCACTAGGGGTTCATGTTCAATTTTATTTTATCAATATGATGAAATTAATGAATTTATTTGGGCTAAGATGGATATTTAAAGATGCCTAGAGCGTTGATTTTGGTTTCTTAATGTGATTGGATGAAATTGAGGCTATGCTATAGGTGATATGAAATTGAGGTTGTGTTGTGAATTAAATCTTATATGCAGTAGTGGGTTATTTGCTAGAATATTTGGGTTAGATGAATGAAAACAAGGGCAAAAGTTTCAATTTTAAAATCTTGTTCAAATTGGTTCATTGTCTCAATTTTTGAGAATTATTGGGTTGATCAAACGTTCTAAAAAAATTTACTGTAGGTTCTATAGGATATTTGAAAAGTCTCTAAAAGTTTTTATGAATGCCAGATGTGTATTTTATGAGTTATAAATTCTCAATTGAAACTACCTTATTTTAGTACGTAATTTCGGCCGTTGTTTTATGGCCTTAGAGAGAAATCTTGAAAATTTACCATATAATGCTCATAATATTTGACAATTTCCTATAAAAATTCGTGATTTTTTATGTATACTTTATGAATTGTGAATTTTTAAAAGAAGCTGCTATATTTTAGGGAACGTTTGGGTTTGATGGGTGAACTTAGGTTTTCATACTAGACGTGCATGAGCTATGGAAATCAATGCTTACAGATATTTTTTATTAATTTTGTTTAATGGAGCAATATTTAACATGCCTTACCATTCTCTTGAGCAAATTTGGTAGTTTATGCTATATTTTGGAAGTGGCCATAGATGCACATGAAAAATGTGGGAACATGAATGCTAGCTTGATGGTGATGAAGGGGGGAATTAGAAAAGTTTGGAATTTTAATTTAAATCTGTACATTTGGGAACCTATAATTAAGTGACAAAATGGGTTGGATTTTCTTCTCTAGCAAATAGATTGTGTATGGGTTTGAGGCTCCAATTGATATACTTTTGACTAAACTTAGAGAAAAGATTAACCTCCCTATGTCTTCATTGCCGAACACTCCATATGAGGCTAGCAATGCTAGAGATGTCACTGGGATGTCATACTTGATCCACCTATTCCTTTCACCCAGCCTTATGAATTTGGGGGTAAAGAATTTGAGGATGATGTCAGTACTTATGTTGATAGATGGAATGAGTGATATGAGGTAAATTTTGTGCATGATGATTTTATAGAGTTAGAAGATATTTTCTATGATCAGTCATCTATGGAGCATGTGATTGATGTTAATTCTTCTAGTTTAGAATTTATGGATCCCACTTTGCTTAGGTTCATTAAGTTATCCCCTAACCCATCACCTATCACTCATTCCACCTCCGTCCATTGTGATCACTCCTCTGATGCTCCTAAGTCCCCTATTTTAGGTTCTGTTCATGATAAGATTGTTGGCAATGATTTTGACCAGACCTTTGACCACATTGAAATTAGGTGATGATTTAGGACATGTACAATTCCCTACAATGGGCGTACAACATAATTGTGATTGTCTAGGCCATTGTCTTATTCCTCCCTAGCATATATAGCCATTTATGTTGCTAATGATTGGGCTTGTATGTTTTACAAGTTGAAACAGGCTCTAACATATATGGATGCATGCTTATATTTATATTTTTTTTACGTCCACTTCCTTAAGGTGTGTTCCAAGACTTATGATAGGCTTTTGAGAGCTTTGATGATATTTGATTTGAGTAGCACTTCTAGAGAGGAGGACCTAGAGTGTCTGACACTCCACATACAACCTAGTGATTTTTGAAGGGTGATGAACTTGAGTACATTTTGCATTCGACCTGGAAAAATTATTCCTACTATCTTGTATATGCCGCATTAAGTAGTGTCTTTCTGTTCTTTTTCATGTTCTTTTGATTTTGTATCCTTGAGGCTCCCTTTTTTCCCACAATGTAGACATCCTGTGATTTTGGAGTAGGTAAGGGGGAGTTGTGCTTTCTAAATTTTTGAAAATAGAAAAGACAAGAAAATTTCAAAAAAAAAACATGACAAAAAGATTTTCTATTTTTGTGTGTTTTCAAATGATTGTACTATCTTGATTGAATTTGACTCCCTTGACTTAGTTTTAGGTTGTATACAACTATAATATGCATGATACACCTTAGTCCAAGGTGTCACATTTCATACTCTAGTTTTAACCCATTATAATTTTGAGTCCGGCCTTGATTTATATGTCACAATTGTATTAGGATTATAAGCCTTCATGGTTGACTCTCCCACATGTATTTTTGTATTATTCCTTTTGTTTCCCCAAAAAAAGAGAATAAAACAAAAAATAAAGAGTCTTAAGTCAAGAATGACAAGTATCTATTAGAGGCATGCACTGTTGGATGCTCAACCATTTTGAGGAAATACTGCTATTAGAAAAGCTTACTTCTCATGTCAATAAGTCGATAAAATTGTCAAATGGGATTGAGTTGTACCTTAGTTGGCCTACCTCTTAAGTTTATGGTACAGTTGCACACTAAGCACTAGGATGGATTCACCATTCGATGGATTATGGGGTGAAAATTTGGTGTTTGGATGTCATGCTTGGAGGGCACGAGTCTTGATATGCACATTGTGTTTGTGCATAATTTAATACTTGAGTTGCAGGCAGGGGCGATATTACTGATTAAGTGTGTACAATTTTTCTTTTATGTGCTCTAAATTTCTTCCAACTTGGAACAATTAATACCAAAACATTCACCTTTAGCTCTACTGATCCAAGAAAGCTACTGAATTCATTTAATGTCTTGTCATTAGGACCAATAGGTGGAAACTGTTTTTTAAGTTGAATTTCTAGCCGCTCTTCTTGGGTTCATCCATATACTCTATGACACATAGCAAACCGTCTTTTCGCCTTACCAGTAACATCTAATTCAGTAAATCCTCTTTTCGTCTTGCCAGTAACATCTAATTCAAGTTTATATATATTTAAAAAGAGCTTCTGGGAGTAGTACATACCTACCATCCTGCAATTGCTTTGGTTGAAGGTTTTTCCCGATACCCATATCTCACAAATCAAGGCATGCATTAAGATCATTCTTTGTCTTTCGAGGAATGTCAAGTAATTAATGTTCCCAACACTTTTCTTGTACTTGTTATCTCGATGATGGAGCAGGAGAATGCTTTGTCACCAAAGTCCAAGGGTGCTTGTTGAGACACCAAGGATGAGTTTCCCCCAAAAATCTCCGATGTCCCATGTAAAAAGTTTTTTTTTTTTTTTGGGCTATGTTTTAAATATTTTGAACGTGTATCTTAGTTACAGGCTGGACAACCTAATCTCCCTTTAGTACTTCAACCTAACAATATTGCATGTGCTAGAAAATCACTATTTGTCCAAAGCAAGGCTACTTGTATTCAAAGTATTTCATTGTTTGAAGCACCATAAGTTTCAACCCCAAAGTCCAATAATTCTTTTAATTCCTCAACCAAAGGTTACAAATATGTATCTACATCATAACTAGGTGAATGAAGCCTAACAATGATAGTGGGTATAATGGAGCATTCCAACTTATTACACAACCACGATGATAAGTTACACTTAATACAATTAGCTAAATATTACAAGAAACACTCATGGTTCCAAATGCGTTCAAACCATCGCTTGTGAGTCCAAACCTTAAATTATGTGGATCTGATGCAAATTGGGAATGCAAAGAATCAAAATCCTTCCAACCTTGAGCATGACCAAGATGCCTTAATTTTCCATCTTTTGGGTGCTCAATTGCATAAATAGTTTTTGCAATATGGATTTTAGAGGAAAGTATCATAAACCTTTTGCTGGAATGCCATACTCTGGAAGAATGTTTTCCTGTTGTTGTTTCTCATCTAACCTTACAAACATGGCAATATTTGTTTTCTCATGATGTTTCGAATATAGCATGCAATCATTTAGACATGCATATATTTGTTTGTAATCAAGTCCCAAACGCCTCCCCATATTATTAGCTTGTCTAAAAAACATGGGAATTTTTGCAAATGGAAAAGCTCCGTTAATGTTTTTATAATATCAGTGAAGGAAGAATGGCTTCATCCTTTAACACATTCAACAGTAGGGTCGAATTGTAAACCATAGGATAGTAAAACCTTTACAACATGCATATGTTTCTTCTTGTGCATCATCCACCCGTTCAGACAATCTTTTAGCATTCACATCAGGCGCTTGATGAGCTCCTGCATCTTGGAAACTCGAGCTTTCTCCTAAAACACCTCTAAGAGCGTCATTTAATAGACCATTGACATCATTATGAGTTTCAAATCTAACTTGTTAACTATCTTGCCCACTTGATCCAACCGTCGATCCCTCGCCATGGAAATTCCATAATTCACATTTATGACAATATTTGTTGATGATAACATGATAATAAACAAGCTCTCTATTGAACCAATAACAAATAACACACTTGACATACGGGCACAAAATTTCTAGCTCATCATCTTTATCAACATTCATATCTGTGTTATGGAAAGCAAAGTTAAGAAACATCTCTGCACTGTTTCTATATTCATAACCATTTTTCGATGCACCAATCCAATCCTTACTCATTTGTTCCATATCTTAATGTTTTGAAAGGGTGGTACAAAAGTTTATTTAAACGGATAAAATTGATAAGATTTATTAGTTCACCAAATTAAAACAATTCATCCAACAAGCAAGTTGTAAGACAAAAAAAATACAAGGACAATGCGACTAAGATAAGACAACAGCTCACAACTTATGAATATTTGCATGCATGTTATTATGTAGACATAGCGACAAATTTATATAGGAATGACTAGTGACTACTTTCATATATGGAGACTTAGAACTTTCAATGTTTATATTCCCTTCACCCTCCAATTTTCTATCATGGTCGCTCTCCATGTCAACGTCCTCAGTGGGCACGTAGTCCTCATGATCTTCCTTAATAGACTTCCATTGTTTTCCTTTCCCTGTTTGCTGGCTTTTGTTTACCACATCATCCATACACGATTTGACTTGGTGCTTCAATCCTAAAGCTTCGATTCTTGGCATATCCTGCTAAGTCCTCAATGTTCTTTGCTTTTCATAATCTGATGACATCCGCGATTTAGGATGCTCAAGGCCTTGTTCACTTGAACCATTGGGGCATCTCATATTATTTGCTTTCTTCTTTTTTTTTCCCATGGTTACAGCTAAATCACATTTTATTTCACATTATTTTCACGTATGTTGATTATTAGTACCAAGAGTTTAAAAAAAGAAGAAGACAGAAAGAAACTTTATTAGAGACACACTAATATCAGACTACCGCTATAGGAGTGGTTAGTTGTTTTAATTAATCTTAAAGACAACCCACTAAATTCATATGGCACAAACATTAAGGCTCTGTTTGGTCCTTAAAAAATTTGATGGACAACAAAGTTGAAGGAAAAGAATCTGAAGGAAAAAAAAGGAGAAAAAGTGAGTTTTTTTTCTCTTGTTTGAATTGAGGAAAAAATACAAGAATTTGTATGGAAAAATTTGAATGTTAATGAATTACTTCAATCACGTTAATATCATCTAAGTAGTGCAAGGTTGAAAGAGATCGAGAATTCTTTTGAGTACTTTTTCCAAACTTTCCTCACAATTTTACGAGGAAAATTTATCACTTGTTTCTAACAATTTTTTCACCTAATTTTCTTCCATATTGTTTTCTTTGTAATTTTCTCTAAACTAAACACAAGACAAAAGTTACTTTCTCAATTTTTTTCCTTCTACCAAATTTTTTAAGGTCCAAACGGGGCCTAAAGAATTGCAAATCGTAATGTAATAAGATATAAACACATACATGATAACAATCTTTCTAATTTACTTTTTAACAAGCTTTCGCAACTGAATTAGTTAATCAAAGCAAATGAAGCTGCCAAAGTCAAAGTGACAAACCAATTAGTGGAAGACTAGAATTCTGGAAGTCAGTTATTTCAATCATTAATGGTGGTTGTATTAAAAAAAAAAATCAAAGAGTAATACCCATGACAACAGCTGAACATATAGAAATTAATCACATGGTAACTACCGCCACTACTAATCCTAATAATCGGACCTTATTTCACCCAAGTATGAAATTGAATACCAGCAGAATGCTCATTAATTGTGATGGATTTTCAATAGTTCTACGTACAATTATCACAACTAATAGAAAGAAGGGGAAAACAAGAACAGAATGCAAAGGTAGATCAAACCTATGACTCTATAAGGGAAGTAAACAACACAACGGTGGAGTTAAGACCTCGCCAAGCCTATAAGGGAAGTGATATAATGCAAAGATTATGAGTGAGCAGTTCTGGGTGCCCGTCCCAAAAATTAGGAACTAGAATCAAAACTGGTCAAATCGGTTCCTAACGTTTGGGACTAGAAGTTCCAATTCCGATTATATGGTACCCGCCATGTCTAATGTTGAAATTTTAGTGCCTAATAAATCAAATAATTTTATTTATTTTGAGTGGGAAAATGGTGTTTGATCTTTTCCAACCTTCATCTTCTATCTTTACGCGAAAAAGATAGCTAATTTATTAAGCTTGTGTTTTTTTTATCTCAGTTACTTGAAAAAAAAATAATAATGATTCATTCTTCAATTATTATTCGAAAATAAACTAATATTGCATTAAATTCAGTATTTAAAAGAGTCATTTTTATGGGGAAAAAATTAAGTGGGAAAAGAATGGAGAAGCGAAAGCAAAGGCACTAAAAAGTCAAAAAATTATTTATTTTCCTCCCTTTAAATTGGGTCTGCCAGGTTCTGGTTCCGAATAATTTTTTGAGAACCAGATCCGGAACCGGAAACAATTCCTTTTTGTGAAGAACCGAAATCAGAATCATTTAATCAGTTTTGAACAGATTTCAGGATATCCAAAAACATTGTTCACCCTCGCAAAGATAAAATGTAGACCCCATCAAACCCGTAAGTGGCCTACAAAAAGGAACCTACCCGAATAGAATTCCAATATCCCAAGTCCCAAACGCCATCTTCCCCCAGCAAGCCAGCACACACGTTCATACTACCGTTTATTCAAATCTCCCAGATCATATGCTTATGTGGGTGCATTCTCTAAGCCATAATTATACTAACGCTAAAATCAAAAGCTTCACCTAACACTGGTAGTTGATTAAGAATTTGAGTGCTAAACTAGTAAAAGAAAAACTAGAAGAATTCCCATTAACGTCTAGTAGTCATCAAATTGGTAGATTATTAAAGAATTCTTGCTTGATATTAAGTGACTTATGAGAAATGTAAACAAAGGATCATCTCTAAACAGATCTCTGCTAAATGAGATGACCATCAGCTTTAAGTAGTGGAAGCAATAGAAAAGGTCATTTAGAGATAAAAGGAAAAAGAAAAAAAGAAAGGCCATTTAGGAAAAAGGTGCAAAATAAACAAGTAATTAGAGGACTGAGTGAACGCACAACACACATGGATCACTAATTACTCCATGGATAATTATGTTGCTATGCTGCTTTTATTGACATATGCAGTTACTTTTAGTGATTGTGTAGTAGCTTTTAGCTTGTGAAATGACCCTTAAGACATTCCCCGTATTATGAGTTAAAGGCAGGCAAACAAGAGTAGGAACTTTGTCTAAATCATATGATTCAGCAACACCTTTTGAGGAATCCTTTAATTTGCAACCAAGAACTATCACTTTATTTGTATTTGAAAGCGTTTGTGAAAATCACATAAATTCATCCGAAAACCAATGATTCCATAGAAAAGTTGGTAACGGTAGAGCCTAAATCAAGAATGGCTATATTTGGGCGGTAGATTTCTTCGACAATTGGATAATAAAAATATTACAACAACCTTCCTTGGTCCACACTAATGAGCTGGAATGCTTTGCAAGAGTAATCTCTCCCTGAAATTAAAATATTACAACTTCATTTAATAAACTTTCACGGCTGCACAAGTTCGATTCCGAACTGTACAATCGTCCAATAGGAATGACCTTATATATATACGGCACAACCCTTTAGCATATGTTGGTAATTTGCCCCACTGATACTACCTTCTCACTTGGCAAGTCTTAGCTAATTCTAGGGTACCTCGTACAATAAGATGAGTATATTCCAATATCAGTACAAAGCACAAGCGTATTTACTTCCTTGCTTCGATTCTCAACATACACATCATTGTTATGTTTGCTTTCTGCTTCAATCCCTCCAAGAATGTACTGCTTACATCATAAGCCTCTGCTAAAAAAGAAAAAAAAATTAGAAAAAGGCTCATTTACAAGGAGTTCCTAGGCATGCAAGCATCAGTGCTGATTCTCCAAGGATATAGGCAAAGCAATGGTAATGAATCAAATGACAACATATTTATAGAAAGAAAGATGATATTTTGGCAGGGATTATTAGTGAAGTTACTACGAAGTAATTCACAAGTTCAAATAAGAAAACATATGACCGCCAAAATACCTATTTTCCCTGAAAATAAATATTATTAAAAACACCTCAAATCGCGGACCATTCTTCAATAAAATATTGACAAATAAGCATAACAAAAATACCTTTTTTCTAGAACTTATTAATCATGTCATTACCAACTAATTCAGAAGTCCAGGGAACAAATCTAACTTGGGGTTAAAGGTCACCCGAGGTGCAGACGACGGCAAGAATTTGACAGATTTCTTTACGCAGTAGGATTCTACAGTTGCTTACTCTTAGTGCATGAGTAACAAACTTAGATGCTTTGCATAACCCTCTTTGTTAGAGGACAAGGAAGCTTTACGAAGGAATCATAATTTAAAGGAAGAGTACCAAGGAAAGAAAGCATGTACCTTAACAAGGTACATTCTTCTGTAGCTTTAAGTTTATGAATTTCCTCTTTCTTATAAGTTTCTAGGACCATACAGATGAATTTCCTCCTCAAATGTAAGGTTTACAAACATATATATCGAGTTCTGCCATTAGCAAAAGGTCAAATGCTTAGCTTAAATAACTTTTATGAGACATGAAATTCTAAACCATTAAACAAATTATAGAAAAGCACATACCTGCTGTAAAATTATCTCGACGAGAAAGCTCTGTGGCTTGGGAAAGGGCTGATGGCAGATTTAAGGTAAGACTGCCATTACCATTTGGAAACGTTAATACCAAGTCTATAGATTGACGAAGGATTGCAGCAAAGGATTGCCACAAAATCATAGAAATCACAAGGTTTTTTCCTAATATTCTAGAATTTTATACATACATAATGTAGTTCCAGAAAAGATCAAAGATCACTTGACAATCATTTTGTCGGTAATTTCCAGATGGCAGGGGATATTATCACCAAAATCCATTGATGTACTGGGGTGTTGGTAAATTAGACTATGATTATAATAATAGTATAAATCAAATGGAGGAGCACGCAATTAGGCCAAGATCTACATGTTATCTCTATTCCTAAAAGGTTGGCTGAAAATAGTAGTCGAAAGAGGGGCCAAATTGCCTGAACCCCTTTTTTTATCTCGTGAATGTAAAATTGTTGAATAGAGAATTGCAATATTTAAACATTTGTTGCTAATGTTGTTAGTTTAATGTGAAGTAGTTAGCAAGTATTGTAGAAATTTTATCGGCAGTCAATTTAAGGTGGACCAGTATGCCAAGGTGATTTTTATGCAAACACTTATCGTATAATTTGAAGTACTGGCAAGTCGTAATAAGTTCCAAACAAGATGGCTTTGAATGCTTTGGACACTTTTTGTTATAGTAGATCCTTTCCTCATTTAACGTTCATATAAGACACACAATTTTTCCAAAGAATGATGCAGAGTTCTTGGATCAAAATTATTATATACTCCCGTTAGATTATCTATCGTCAAATTGGTAGATTATGAAAGAATTCCTAGTTATGCTTGTTATTTTTGTCTAGCTTTTTGGGTTGATAATTTGAGTAGGCCCTTCCATTATGACTGCTCATTTTAGGTTTCATGTTTTTGGAATTTTATGCTATGGCCTCATTTTCTTGTGAATTTCACGTGTGCTGTAAGTCGTAACTTGTCCCATCAATTCCCAAGTTATGAGGAAAAGAGTCTTGAAAATGTGAAACCCACTCTTGTGTTGAAGAACATTTTAGTTTGTGCAAATGGCTGTTTAAATATTATATGTTCTGTTTATAGAGGTTGTTGATTTATGTAATCTTGTGGACATTCTTACTTGGCCCACAAATTTTGAGGAGTTTTGGAATCTATTTAATAAAGTTTGATAACATTGGGAGATCCTTTTTTGATTAGATCTACAAATTTTCCATAACTATATGCTTTACTTCTATTTTACATGTGAATGCCTAAGATGATAATTTAGCTTTCAACATCAAGAGAAATTAGTTTATTTAGAAGAGTATATGATCATCAATAGTGCAACAAAATTTCATTTTAAAGGTTGATTTTTTTTTTTTTTGCGTGTGTGTATAATTATTGAAGACAAACTTATAGCGATTATCAAATAAAGCATTTTAGAATTGTTGAAAAATACCTTTAGTGAGTTCTTAGATTAGGCTTTTCCAAATTCATAGATGAAGATCTACCACAATAGATCCACCATTACATTAACATATTCTCGGTCAAGGCTGAGCAACCATGACTAGAGGTATCTACAGTTACTCACCTTAAGTGCATGAGTAACAAACTTAGGTGTTTTGCATAACTTTCTGTGTTAGAGGACAAGGAAGTTCTATAAAGGAATCACGAAGGACGAGTATCATGAAGGAAAGCGTGTACTTGTTCTCCTATAGCTTTAAGTTTACCAATATCCTCTCTCTTATGAGTTCCACCAAGTCACCGTTACAGATGAATTTGATCCTCAAATGTAAGATTTACAAATATATATACCGAGTTATGCCATGAGCAAAAAGTTTAAATGTTCAGAGTGAATAACTTTATAGGACATCAGCACATACCTACTATAAAATAGTCTCAACAGATAAGCTTTTTCGCTTAGTAAATGACTGATGATAGAATTAAGGAAAGACTACTATCACCATCTGGAAAGGTTAGTGCCAAGTTAACAGATTGATAAAGGATTTGTAACGAATTGAATGCCCCAAATCATTAAAATCATAGGCCTTTTTTTCGAACATTCTAGAATTTTACATATATATAATGTAGAGATAGAACACTTTTCAAAAAAGATCAAAGATCACTTGCCAATCCATTTTGTCAGTAAGTTCATCAACAACAGGGATGTTATTACCAAAATTCGGTGATTCACCGAGAGGGCGGTTGGTAGATTAGACTATGTTCCAACACATATATTCATGAATTTTAGTTGTTACAAAGAAAAAATAACAAAAATATACATTGACCTTGAAGGTACTTTGAAGCCACTTATGAAAAAGGCTCTGAAAGGTGCTATATTTGGACCTAATTGGTAAAGCCACAATGCATGCCATAGTATTGGCAGGATTTATATTTCTCTTAAAGGAAACTACAATCATAGTCATTAATGCGATAATTATCAAGATAAACATGAAAAATCAAAGCCTTTCCACAGCATGGGAATCGATTTTTTGGGTAGCTACTTGCTAGGCAACTTAATTCTTGTTTACTTAGTGATAAGGCAGGAAAATCAAGCATGTATAATTGCATATTGCAGTAGCAAATGAAAGGTCAGAGGCCTACGTGTAGCTTTAGTATGTTGTCGCTGTAATAACCTATAACAGAACTGTATTTGACAAGACCTCAATATAAAGATAGTAACATGTAATTATTGAAATACAAAAGCACAATACCAGTTTACCATTGTTGTATGGTGCAACTCATATAAACCATTTATAATTGTTGTATGGTGCAACTCATATTAACCATTTATAACCTTTTGTAAACTGTACATTTCTTAAAATTGCCTCATCATGTGTTGTTGTCTTCTTTTGCATAAAGTAGAATGTTGGCTCGTAGGAGGACTTTAAAAGCGATAATGCTTTGAACTAAAGTGTAGTGCTCTAGTTGAATGTTGTTTGCATCATAGTAAATTGTGAGTTAGCTTGATCTTTGTGCCCTTGACATTACAACGTACAGTTGACCATGTGAAAAGCATGGATGTTTGAGATACATTACAACCTTCTGTAGTGTTTGACCTTGGGCCTTGTGATTGTCATTACAAAACTTAATTTTTCACTAGAAATTATTTCCTTTGGAAGTCAACTGGGTATTTGGATTATGGAGATGGTCTTAATGTAATTCTTGGGAGAAGAACAAGTGATCCCTGATAATAAGTTGTTGTAATTTTGCAGTGGATCATGTTTGGAGAGAATCCTTTGCATATGAGCCTCGTACCATTAGGTCCATTACACAACCCATTGGATGGATCCAGGTTTCATAAGAGTATGATGAGACAGTTTTGTCTTTAATATGAGTTCATGTGGGGGTAATTCTAGAGGCGATCATGTGCTTAAGAATTCAGGAGGGTACAATGCTCTTTTGTTGTCTAATACATGATCGAAGCTTTTGTAAATCACAGGGTTACCTGGGAAATTCTTAATTAAGACTTTTGTTGATGTTATCAACATTTTGATTTTGCGGGCCTAAGATTGCTCAGCTAATGAAGATGTCTACATCAACACACTTTGTCTTTAGTTGTGGAAATGCTTCATTAATTAGGCTTGTAAGGGTTGAATCTGTCAATCGGATTGAGGGCAATAAGCTTTTTGGTAATTTGACAAAGCAGTTGGTGTGGTGCTGAAGTTGGCCACTTCCTAGTTGAAGTAGGGATTTGACAATTCTAGATCTTCTCTTGCTCTTATGTTCTTACTTAAATTTTTAAAATTGGCACTAGAGTGTTGAGTCGACCAGATTGCCTCCACTGCTTCAAATTGTGAATTCTTTCTTATAATAAGGACTTATCGAAAATCACCTCCAAAAATAGTGATTTTTCCTCCAAAAATATTATTTGATTCACATATATCTTGTAGCATCATATTAAGAGCTTTAATATTTTGCTTTTAAGCCATGGATGTTTCATCCCAAATAAGTAAAGAAGTATTTTTAATCAACTGAACAAGGCTTGTTTGTCTTCCTACACTGCATATACATGAGACATTCACATCAACAGGGATTTTAAATATTGAATGTGACATCCTTCCCAAAGGAATATTTGATGTTGCAATGTCAAATATTGCTGTTGGTAATACAATTTTTCTAAGTTGGCAAAGTATAGCATATGGAGCACAATAGAGAAATGTCTTCCCCTTACCTCTTGGACCATCTATGAAGAATGCACTTGCCTTGTTGTTCTCAACATGAAACATGATCTTTTTATAAACCATTTTTTGCTCATCATTTAATTGCTTGTGAGCGTTTATGAATTCTGTTGGAATGCTAGCCCTTAAAGCATCTTCTACATCTTTTGTGGATTGCAACTGGCCTTGCTAGTTTGACCATACCTCTCATTCAGCTCCTTCTGCATCTCACTTGCTGTGCCGCAAAACAAACACTATCTCTGATACTCTTGTGTAGGGAATTTAAGAGCCATGAGATAACCACATCGTTGCATCGTTACCAGTAAGGATACAGAGGTGACCCTGTATTTGGTCTCATGCTTGATCCATCAATGAAGGATGTTTTCTGCTTTGCTGAGAGAGCTATTCTGACTGATCTCTTCCAGTTTTTAAAATCATCACCACTGAAGACATCAGCTACAAGGCTCGATCCTGGTTGATCTGAGGGATGCAAGAACGAAGGATCTGTAGCCTCTATCTAAACTCTGCTACCTCCAGCTGCTATGGCGTAAGTTCTCATAGAAAAGGAAATGCGAGATAAAGCAAGAAACACTTCTAAGAAATTTTCAGTGTAAGATACTGAATTAGATTGTGAGATAGATCAATTGGTACATCAAAACAATTGATCAAAGAATGAAGATCGAAAAAGAATGCCAGCTGAATAATGTGGTGCTAGGTTAATCAATGGAGCGAAGCTTATTGATCGAAAAGAGAAGCAAGATTAGGGTTTCATTCTCAGGATCTTGAAGTTGCTCTGATACCATGTTGTGATTTCTGGTGTGCAGAATGGGAGAGGAAGAGAAATCAAGAAAGAGAAAGAGGGAGAAAGAGTAAAGAACATTACACTGTTACATTGTAAGAATGATGATAATCATCATGATTTACCTCAGCACTAATGAGCTTTATTTATACAAACCAAAACCTTCAGCTAACCTTCAGCTATTCCCGCCAAAAGGTTGTTAGGTTGTTTGTTTGTTACAACAAATTGTGCCAACAACTTGCAACTATATCCTAGAATAATGGGGAATGATGGTGATCTAATATATAGCTATGTGATGGGGCTGTATATCTCCAACAATTCTAAAAGCTATAGAATCAGAAGGATGTAAGCCTCTGGTTCTCAAAACCGAGCACCTTATTAGATGGCTCCACTAGTTAGGTTGGTTCAAACTGAATGTGGATGGGACGGCTAGAGGGAACCCGGGTTTAGCTAGAGGCGTTGGGGTATTGGGAGGGCATCGAGGAGAATGGATCAACGGTTTTGCGGCTAAATTTGGTTGCTGTTCATCGATCAAGGCAGAGTTGAAGGCGCTAATTCAAGATCTACAAATGTCTAAAGATTGTGGAGTCAAAAATCTCACAATTCACATGGACTCATTGGTGGTGTCCCAAAAGGCTAAAGACTCAATTTGGACTCATCAACCTTACTTCTATCTATGGAAAGAATGCCCAGGTCTTCTCTTCGACCTGGGATGGCAGGCGACTTTGAAGCATTGCTATCGCGAGGCTAATAGAGTGGCAGATCATTTAGCAAACATGGGAGTAGAACAACAATCCCCATTAACAATATCTGATCAGCCCCCTAGTGCTATTAAGTCTACCTTATATTAGGATCATTGTGGTGTTTCTTGGACCCATACGATTTAGGATTATTAATAAGATTTCTAGGGACGCAGCCCCTCATTCAACACCCAAAAAAAATAAATTTGCATCTGTCCCACACGCCAAGTGCACAATTTGCAAACACAAACACAATAATAGCCCAACAAAAATGATCCGTTGACCAAAATGCCCCGAAGTTGCTGTAGATTACAGTAGTGGTTGAATTACTGTAGAATGCTACAGTAACATTTGTTAGTATGGGATTTTCATATTTAAGGTTTAAAGATCAAAGACATAATCAGTCAAAGAAAATTGAATAAATGATATTTTATTTAAAGGAAACGGAATTTAGCTAAGTTGATGTATGTAGTATTCACGTTCTTGTACCATGCATTGGCTTTCTTCAGATGATTAGTTTAAATTAGGTTAACAGAAGAATACTTGGAGCATTTTGCGATTGGAAGCTGAAATACAATTCTCGAACACATTGACATAAATTGAAATGATTAGCCCATTACATTTAAGAAATTCTATATAAAAACAATAGAAAATTACTAAATTAGGGTGTAATAGCAGTAATTCTATGGTATATACCCATGTACCTAGTTATGTACACCCTCATATAAGAGGGTGTGTACCATGTTGGAATATATACGTTTGTATTTAAGAATTTTTAGAACACAGTCTACACCTTCTTATATAAGTGTGTACACAGCTAGATATATGAATATCTACTATAGAATTTTTGGTGTAATGGTGATTAAATATCTAAATAAACCCTGCAATGAACGGAATAAAGTGAACTTTTATCTAAATTTGATCAATGAATCTAAATGTTTCAATAGAAGGTAGAGACAACTCCTGTTGGGCTGAGTATAAGAACCTATTATTGCTATTTCTCCTAGAGAACATGCAAGAACTCAATAAGTAACAGGGTGGCTTGTCCTTAAAGAGCCTCCAATGTCCAAATTAGGGAGGAACATAGGGAAAAGCTAGAATGGAGAAGGATAGCAATCGAGCTCGTCTTTCCTTACCTTTCGTGGTGATCATAATTCACAACCAGTTTACAAGGGTTTTGAGAGGATTTTTAGAGATACTACACTAGGATTCTTCCATTGGCTAGATAAATTTTGCTTAACAAGTACTTTTATATCATAAGATTTTTGCCTTTTATTAGGAGATTGCATGGACTAAAATCCTTTTGTCTTAACACTTCGGTAATGTAGATTTTGATGTAAATTTAAAAGCTATTTGCCCAAGCTTTCCATTGGATTTCTCTTAGTGAATCACTTTAAGGCCCAAGGGTAGAGGTATCTTAACCATTTCCCCCTTGTCTTTGGTGTTGAAGTAGTTTTAGGGAGAAAGGGATATCATCCTCTGTGATGAAGGTAATTGGCAACTAATTGCTCCTTAATTGTAAAAATGAAGATTAATGCAATTAATTTTATTCTAAACTAGTCAAAATGAGAAAAGTAAAGTATGCCCTAAGAATCCACTCAAGATGATCAATTATCACAAATAAAAACGAGTAACTATCAATTATTATACTAACCTCACACTTAAGTAGGATTAACAATAAAATTAATTACTATGTACACATAAACACATAAAAAAACATCTTAGAAAAATATCCAAGTTGATCCTTTTGGCACGTGGCCATAGCAACTAAGCAAGTTTAAAGCAATAATAGAACTAAGTGACAATACCTACAAAAACCCATAACATAAAGTGCTAACTTTATCCTTCAAATTTCCTTCAAAACCTTCAAATTTCTTCCAATTCAAAGCTTAACTCCTAATAACTACTTTTAATTAAATGTGGATTTCGAACTAAGAAATGTTGAACTTAAGCAAGGGGAAGGGAAAGAAAGAGGCTTGAATAGAAAAGAAGAAAATGATGATTAAGATTCTGAGAGACAGATAAAGTACTCTAACCTCCTATAGAAGAGTCTTTAATCTTCCCACACTGTCCTTCTCCAAAAATAATCATTTCGGGGATGGTTTTAAAAATACAGTACAAGGCAAATCATATGGAGAGAAAGCTAGGAAGAGCAATAACTAGCAAAAGAACATTAAAGAATATCCAAAACCAAAGTAAAAAGACAATCTTTCATTTCTTAAAAAATGGAAGATACAAGAGAGTTAGGAGGGAAGAGTAGCTACAAACTAAGTAAAACTCTAAAAGCAATGGAAAATATGTAAAGAATAGGCCTAAGGTTCCTTTATAGTAAAGCGGGTACAAGCTTGGTATGGTTGTACCACTCAACACGGGCAGACCATGCCAACATTATGTCCTTTTGCTCTTTTTGGGTGCAAAACGGACTTGTCATAGGCATGCCATATTGTAGGCCAATATGCCATGTGGCACACGGCAACCAAATTTCTGCTTGTTCTTTGGCTCTTCTTGCCTACGCCCTTTTGCATATCAAGCCTAATTCAAGATATTTAGCCTAATTCATCATGGGGATCATTTAAAACAATTAATTAAACAAGATAATGGGAAGTTTTGACCTTTCCATTTTCATACTCAATCAATGTGCAATGTATCTCAATCTGCACACTTCTCTTATCTGAGGCTTTGGTTGTTCTCAAGAGATGTGAGAATCCAATGGTTCCTCTTAAATATACACTTTTGAGGCTTAGTTAGTCTTGAGAAGAATGGGCACTTCTGATCAGGGATTTTCATGAGCTAATTACCATCTCATATTCCGAAGCTTTCATGATAAGAAGTCATTTAGGAGGATTAAATTTGCTAGAAATTTGATGCTACCAACTCCAGATCTATCAGGTAACAAGATTGTAGTAGTCCACAATTCCCAAATATCATAGGCATAATTATGATAGTAGTCGGACCAAGTTACATACTAGTTATTAAACTATTTTTTTTGAACATAGGAATTTATTTTGGCTTGAACATCATAAGGGAACCTTAAGTAATTCATTAGTAATCTAAAAGGTTGAATATCTGTAATATTATATGGGCAAAAGGCGACAAATGAAAGCGTGATCAATGTTTTGTATGAAATTCCAAAATGTCCATAAGGATTTTTGTAGAAGGAGAAACTTGTTCTAATATAATGATATTTCATTTTGAATTTTCCTCCTTTTCATGCAAGTGTTCTGCTCTGATTATCAGTATTAGCGAGTCCACAAGTTAAATTATCTGATAGAGAATTCTTTCATCCCTATATATGGTAAATAAAGAAAGAAAATTGGTTAAACCATAATTGTCAGCGTAGGAGTTGCCCATGCACTAATATATTTGAGAAATTCTTTTTCACAAAACCAAGTGTATTTTTGAGTTCAAATAAGAAAGAGTTTTGGGTATTAAAAGATTAAAAACTTTTCAATCCCCCCTTATGAGTGTAACGATTCCTTTTTTCTTCGTGCAATACCTATATCCTACTTTATTAAATCTTATACTACAGTATTTACAGAGCTTTTCTCCATTTTTGATTTTGAGTATTATAGTCCAGTGATTATTGTTGGTGTTTGTCTTAATAATTAAATTATTTTCTTCATTAGGCAAATTAAGAATAGAAAGATTTTTGCATATCTTTTTAAAGTTTTGAACAATCTTTGAATCACTAGGGGTTCATGTTCAATTTTATTTTCTCAATATGATGAAATTAATGAATTTATTTGGGCTAAGACGGATATTTAAAGATGACTAGAGCGTTGATTTTGGTTTCTTAATGTGATTGGATGAAATTGAGGCTATGCTATAGGTGATATGAAATTGAGGTTGTGTTGTGAATTAAATCTTATATGCAGTAGTGGGTTATCTGCTAGAATATTTGGGTTAGATGAATGAAAACAAGGGCAAAGGTTTCAATTTTAAGATCTTGTTCAAATTGGTTCATTGTCTCAATTTTTGAGAATTATTGGGTTTACCAAACGTCCTAAAAAAATTTACTGTAGGTTCTATAGGATATTTGAAAAGTCTCTAAAAGTTTTTATGAATGCCAGATGTGTACTTTATGAGTTATAAATTCTCAATTGAAACTACCTTACTTTAGTACGTAATTTCGGCCATTGTTTTATGGCCTTAAAGAGAAATCTTGAAAATTTTCCATATAATGCTAGTAATATTTGACAATTTCCTATAAAAATTCGTGATTTTTTATGTATACTTTATGAATTGTGAATTTTTAAAAGAAGCTGCTATATTTTAGGGAACGTTTGGGTTTGATGGGTGAACTTAGGTTTTCATACTAGGCGTGCATGAGCTATGGAAATCAGTGCTTGCAGATATTTTTTATTAATTTTGTTTAATGGACCAATATTTAACATGTCTTACCATTCTCTTGGGCAAATTTGGTAGTTTATGCTATATTTTGGAAGTGGCCATAGATGCACATGAAAAATGTGGGAACATGAACGCTAGCTTGATGGTGATGAAGGGAGGAATTAGAAAAGTTTGGAATTTTAATTTAAATTTGTATATTTGGGAACTTATGATCAAGTGACAAAATGGGTTGGATTTTCTTTTCTAGCAAATAGATTGTGTATGGGTTTGAGGCTCCAATTGATATACTTTTGACTAAACTTAGAGAAAAGATTAACCTCCCTATGTCTTCATTGCCGAACACTCCATATGAGGCTCGCAACGCTAGAGATGTCACTGGGATGTCATACTTGATCCACCTATTCCTTTTGCCTAGCCTTATGAATTTGGGGGTAAAGAATTTGAGGATGATGTCAGTACCTATGTTGATATACGGAATGAGTGATATAAGGTAAATTTTGTGCATGATGATTTTATAGAGTTAGAAGATATTTTCTATGATCAGTCATCTATGGAGCATGTGATTGATGTTAATTCTTCTATTTTAGAATTTATGGATCCCACTTTGCTTAGGTTCATTAAGTTATCCCCTAACCCATCGCCTATCACTCATTCCACCTCCGTCAATTGTGATCACTCCTCTGATGCTTCTAAGTCCCCTATTTTAGGTTCTGTTCATGATAAGATTGTTGGCAATGATTTTGACCAGACCTTTGACCACATTGAAATTAGGTGATGATTTAGGGCATGTACAATTCCCTACAATGGGCGTACAGCATAATTGTGATTGTCTAGGCCATTATCTTGTTCCTCCCTAGCATATATAGCCATTTATGTTGCTAATGATTGGGCTTGTACGTTTTACAAGTTGAAACATGCTCTAACATATATGGATGCATGCTTATATTTATATTTTTCTTACGTCCACTTCCTTAAGGTGTGTTCCAAGACTTATGACAGGCTTTTGAGAGCTTTGATGATATTTGATTTGAGTAGCACTTCTAGAGAGAAGGACGTGGAGTGTCTGACACTCCACATACAAGCTAGGGATTTTTGAAGGGTGATGAACTTGAGTACATTTAGCATTCGACCTGGAAAAATTATTCCTACTATCTTGTATATGCCATATTAAGTAGTGTCTTTCTGTTCTTTTTCATTTTCTTTTGATTTTGTATCCTTGAGGCTCCCTTTTTTCCCACAATGTAGACATCCTGTGATTTTGGAGTAGGTGAGGGGGAGTTGTGCTTTATAAATTTTTAAAAATAGAAAAGATAAGAAAATTTCCAAAAAAAATGACAAAAAGATTTTCTATTTTTGTGTGTTTTCAAATGATTGCACTATCTTGATTCAATTTGACTCCCTTGACTTAGTATTAGGTTGTATACAACTATAATATGCATGATACACCTTAGTCCAAGGTGTCACATTTCATACTCTAGTTTTAACCCATTATAATTTTGAGTCCGGCCTTGATTTATATGTCACAATTGTATTAGGAATATAAGCCTTCATAGTTGACTCTCCCACATGTATTTTTGTATTATTCCTTTTGTTTCCCTAAAAAAAGAGAATAAAACAAAAAATAAAGAGTCTTAAGTCAAGAATGACAAGTATCTATTAGAGGCATGCACTATTGGATGCTCTACCATTTTGAGGCAATACTGCTATTAGAAAAGCTCACTTCTCATGTCAATAAGTCGATAAAATTGTCAAATGGGATTGAGTTGTACCTTAGTTAGCCTACCTCTTAAGTTTATGGTACACTTGCACACTAAGCACTAGGATGGATTCACTATTCGATGGATTATGGGGTGAAAATTTGGTGTTCGGATGTCATGCTTGGAGGGCACGAGTCTTGATATGCACATTGTGTTTGTGCATAATTTAATACTTGAGTTGCAAGGAGGGGCGATATTACTGATTAAGTGTGTACAATTTTTCTCTTATGTTCTCTAAATTTCTTCCAACTTGGAACAATTAATACCAAAACATTCACCTTTAGCTCTACTGATCCAAGAAAGCTACTGAATTCATTTAATGTCTTGTCATTAGGACCAATAGGTGGAAATTGTTTTTTAAGTTGAATTTCTAGCCGCTCTTCTTGAGTTCATCCATATACTCTATGACACATAGCAAACCGTCTTTTCGCCTTACCAGTAACATCTAATTCAGCAAATCCTCTTTTCGCCTTGCCAGTAACATCTAATTCAAGTTTATATATATTTAAAAAGAGCTTCTGGGAGTAGTACATACCTACCATCCTGCAATTGCTTTGGTTGAAGGTTTTTCCCGATACCCATATCTCACAAATCAAGGCATGCATTAAGATCATTCTTTGTCTTTTGAGGAATGTCAAGTAATTAATGTTCCCAACACTTTTCTTGTACTTGTTATCTCAATGATGGAGCAGGAGAATGCTTTGTCACCAAAATCCAAGGGTGCTTGTTGAGACACCAAGGATGAGTTTCCCCCAAAAATCTCCGATGTCCCATGTAAAAAGTTTTTTTTTTTTGGGGCTATGTTTTAAATATTTTGAACGTGTATCTTAGTTACAGGCTGGACAACCTAATCTCCCTTTAGTACTTCAACCTAACAATATTGCATATGCTAGAAAATCACTATTTGTCCAAAGCAAGGCTACTTGTATTCAAAATATTTCATTGTTTGAAGCACCATAAGTTTCAACCCCAAAGTCCAATAATTCTTTTAATTCCTCAACCAAAGGTTACAAATATGTATCTACATCATAACTAGGTGAATGAAGCCTAACAATGATAGTGGGTATAATGGAGCATTCCAACTTATTGCACAACCACGATGATAAGTTACACTTAATACAATTAGCTAAATATTACAAGAAACACTCATGGTTCCAAATGCGTTCAAACCATCGCTTGTGAGTCCAAACCTTAAATTATATGGATCTGATGCAAATTGGGAATGCAAAGAATCAAAATCCTTCCAAGCTTGAGCATGACCAAGATGCCTTAATTTTCCATCTTTGAGGTGCTCAATTGCATAAATAGTTTTTGCAATATGGATTTTAGAGGAAAGTATCACAAACCTTTCGCTGGAATGCCATGCTCTGGAAGAATGTTTTCCTATTGTTGTTTCTCATCTAACCTTACAAACATGGCAATATTTGTTTTCTCATGATGTTTCGAATATAGCATGCAATCACTTGGACATGCATATATTTGTTTGTAATCAAGTCCCAAACGCCTCCCTATATTATTAGCTTGTCTAAAAAACATGGGAATTTTTGCAAATGGAAAAGCTCCATTAATGTTTTTATAATATCAGTGAAGGAAGAATGGCTTCATCCTTTAACACATTCAACAGTAGAGTCGAATTATAAACCATAGGATAGTAAAACCTTTACAACATGCATATGATTCTTCTTGTGCATCATCCACCCGTTCAGATAATCTTTTAGCATTCACATCAGGCGCTTGATGAGCTCCTGCATCTTGGAAACTCGAGCTTTCTCCTAAAACACCTCTAAGAGCGTCATTTAACAGACCATTGACATCATTATGAGTTTCAAATCTGACTTGTTAACTATCTTGCCCACTTGATCCAACCGTCGATCCCTCACCACGGAAATTTCATAATTCACATTTATGACAATATTTGTTGATGATAACATGATAATAAACAACCTCTCTAGTGAACCAATAATGAATAACACACTTGACATACGGGCACAAAATTTCTAGCTCATCATCTTTATCAACATTCATATATGTGTTATGGAAAGCAAAGTTAAGAAACATCTCTGCACTGTTTCTATATTCATAACCATTTTTCGATGCATCAATCCAATCCTTACTCATTTGTTCCATATCTTAATGTTTTGAAAGGGTGGTACAAAAGTTTATTTAAACGGATAAAATTGATAAGATTTATTAGTTCACCAAATTAAAACAATTCATCCAACAAGCAAGTTGTAAGACAAAAAACATACAAGGACAATGCGACTAAGATAAGACAACAGCTCACAACTCATGAATATTTGCATGCATGTTATTATGTAGACATAGCGACAAATTTATATAGGAATGACTAGTGACTACTTTCATATATGGAGACTTAGAACTTTCAATGTTTATATTCCCTTCACCCTCCAATTTTCTATCATGGTCGCTCTCCATGTCAACGTCCTCAGTGGGCACGTAGTCCTCATGATCTTCCGTAATAGACTTCCATTGTTTTCCTTTCCCTGTTTGCTGGCTTTTGTTTACCACATCATCCATACACGATCTGACTTGGTGCTTCAATCCTAAAGCTTCGATTCTTGGCATATCCTGCTAAGTCCTCAATGTTCTTTGCTTTTCATAATCTGATGACATCCGCGATTTAGGATGCTCAAGGCCTTGTTCACTTGAACCACTGGGGCATCTCATATTATTTGCTTTCTTCTTTTTTTTTTCCCATGGTTACAGCTAAATCACATTCTATTTCACATTAGTTTCACGTATGTTGATTATTAGTACCAAGAGTTTAAAAAAAGAAGAAGACAGAAAGAAACTTTATTAGAGACACACTAATATCAGACTACCGCTATAGGAGTGGTTAGTTGTTTTAATTAATCTTAAAGACAACCCACTAAATTCATATGGCACAAACATTAAGGCTCTGTTTGGTCCTTAAAAAATTTGATGGACAACAAAGTTGAAGGAAAAGAATCTGAAGGAAAAAAATGGGGAAAAAGTGAGTTTTTTTTCTCTTGTTTGAATTGAGGAAAAAATACAAGAATTTGGATGAAAAATTTGAATGTTAATGAATTACTTCAATCACGTTAATATCATCTAAGTAGTGCAAGGTTGAAAGAGATCGAGAATTCTTTTGAGTACTTTTTCCAAACTTTCCTCACAATTTTACGAGGAAAATTTATCACTTATTTCTAACAATTTTTTCACCTAATTTTCTTCCATATTGTTTTCTTTGTAATTTTCTCTAAACTAAACACAAGAAAAAAGTTACTTTTTCAATTTTTTTCTTTCTACCAAATTTTTTAAGGTCCAAACGGGGCCTAAAGAATTGTAAATCGTAATGTAATAAGATATAAACACATACATGATAACAATCATTCTAATTTACTTTTTAACAAGCTTTCACAACAGAATAAGTTAATCAAAGCAAATGAAGCTGCCAAAGTCAAAGTGACAAACCAATTGGTGGAAGACTAGAAGTCTGGAAGTCAGTTATTTCAATCATTAATGGTGGTTGTATTAAAAAAAAAAATCAAAGAGTAATGCCCATGACAACAGCTGAACATATGGAAATTAATCACATGGTAACTACCGCCACTACTAATCTTAATAATCGGACCTCATTTCACCCAAGTATGAAATTGAATACCAGCAGAATGCTCATTAATTGTGATGGATTTTCAATAGATCTACGTACAATTATCACAACTAATAGAAAGAAGGGGAAAACAAGAACAAAATGCAAAGGTAGATCAAACCTATGACTCTATAAGCGAAGTAATACAACACAAAGGTGGAGTTAAGACCTCGGGAAGTGATATAATGCAAAGATTATGAGTGAGCAGTTCTGGGTGCCCGTCCCAAAAATTAGGAACTAGAATCAAAACTGGTCAACTCGGTTCCTAACCTTTGGGACTGGACGTTCCAATTTCGATTATATGGTACCCGCCGCGTCTAATGTTGAAATTTTAGTACCTAATAAATCAAATAATTTTATTTATTTTAAGTGGGAAAATGGTTTTTGATCTTTTCCTACCTTCATCTTCTATCTTTACGTGAAAAAGATAGCTAATTTATTAAGTTTGTATTTTTTTTTATCTCAGTTACTTAAAAAAATAATAATAATAATTCATTCTTCAATTATTATTCGAAAATAAACTAATATTGCATTAAATTCAGTATTTAAAAGAGTCATTTTTATGGGAAAAAAAATTAAGTGGGAAAAGAATAGAGAAACGAAAGCAAAGGCACTAAAAAGTCAAAAAATTATTTATTTTCCTCCCTTTAAGTTGGGTCTGCCAGGTTCTAGTTCCGAATAATTTTTTGAGAACCAGATCCGGAACCAGAAACAATTCCTTTTTGTGAAGAACCGAAATCGGAATCATTTAATCAGTTTTGAACAGATTTCAGGATATCCAAAAACATTGTTCACCCTAGCAAAGATAAAATGTAGACCCCATCAAACCCGTAAGTGGCCTACAAAAAGGAACCTACCCTAACAGAATTCCCATATCCCAAGTCCCAAACGCCATCTTCCCCCAGCAGGCCAGCAACACGTTCATACTACAGTTTATTCAAATCTCCCAGATCATATGCTTATGTGGGTGCATTCTCTAAGCCATAATTACACTAATGCTAAAATCAAAAGCTTCACCTAACACTGGTAGTTGATTAAGAATTTGAGTGCTAAACTAGTAGAAGAAAAACTAGAAGAATTCCCATTAACATCTAGTAGTCATCAAATTGGTAGATTATTAAAGAATTCTTGATTGATATTAAGCGACCTATGAGAAATGTAAACAAAGGATCATCTCTAAACAGATCTCTGCTAAATGAGATGACCATCAGCTTTAAGTAGTAGAAGCAATAGAAAAGCTCATTTAGAGGTAAAAGGAAAAAGAAAAACGGAAAGGCCATTTAGGAAAAAGGTGCAAAATAAACAGGTAATTAGAGGACTAAGTGAACGCACAACACACATGGATCACTAATTACTCCATGGATAATTATGTTGCTATGCTGCTTTTATTAACATATACAATTACTTTTAGTGATTGTGTAGTAGCTTTTAGCTTGTGAAATGACCCTTAAGACATACCCCTTATTATGAGTTAAAGGCAGGGAAACAAGAGTAGGAACTTTGTCTAAATCATATGATTCAGCAACACCTTTTAAGAAATCCTTTAATTTGCAACCAAGAACTATCACTTTATTTGTATTTGAAAGCGTCTGTGAAAATCACATAAATTCATCCAAAAACCAATGATTCCATAGAAAAGTTGCTAATGGTAGAGCCTAAATCAAGAATGGCTATATTTGAGCGGTAGATTTCTTCAAGAATTGGACAATAAAAATATTACAACAACCTTCCTTGGTCCACACTAATGAGCTGGAATGCTTTGCAAGAGTAATCTCTCCCCGAAATTAAAATATTATAACTTTATTTAATAAACTTTCACGGCTGCACAACTTCGATTTCGAACTGTACAATCGTCCAATAGGAATGACCTTATATATATACGGCACAACCCTTTAGCATATGTTGGTAATTTGCCCCACTAATACCAGCTTCTCACTTGGCACGTCCTAGCTAATTCTAGGGTACCACGTACAATAAGATGAGTATATTCCAATATCAGTACAAAGCACAAGCGTATTTACTTCCTTGCTTCGATTCTCAACATACACATCATTGTTATGTTTACTTTCTGCTTCAATCCCTCCAAGAATGTACTGCTTACATCATAAGCCTCTGCTAAGAAAGAAAAAAAAATTAGAAAAAGGCTAATTTACAAGGAGTTCCTAGGCACGTAAGTATCAGTGCTGATTCTCCAAGGATATAGGAAAAGCAATGGTAATAAATCAAATGACAACATATATATAGATGGTTAGCCAGGAATAAAGATGATATTTTGGCGGGGATTATTAGTGAAGTTACTACGAAGTAATTCACAAGTTCAAATAAGAAAACATATGACCGCCAAAACACCTATTTTCCCTGAAAATAAATATTATTAAAAACACCTCAAATCGCGGACCATTCTTCAATAAAATATTGACAAATAAGCATAACAAAAATAACTTTTTTTCTAGAACTTATTAATCATGTCATTACCAACTAATTCAGAAGACCAGGGAACAAATATAACTTTGGGTTAAAGGTCACATGAGGTGTAGACGACGGCAAGAATTTGACATATTTCTTTACGCAGTAGGATTTTGCTGTTGCTTACTCTTAGTGCATGAGTAACAAAGTTAGATGTTTGCATAACCCTCTTTGTTAGAGGACAAGGAAGCTCTACGAAGGAGTCATAATTTAAAGGAAGAGTACCAAGGAAAGAAAGCATGTACCTTAACAGGGTACATTCTTCTGTAGCTTTAAGTTTACGAATTTCCTTTTTCTTATAAGTTTCTAGGACCATACAGATGAATTTCCTCCTTAAATGCAAGGTTTACAAACATAAATATCGAGCTTTACCATTAGCAAAAGGTCAAATGCTTAGTTTAAATAACTTTTATGGGATATCAAATTCTAATCCATTAAACAAATTGTAAAAAAGCACATACCTGCTGTAAAATTATCTCGACGAGAAAGCTCGGTGGCTTGGGAAAGGACTGATGGCATATTTAAGGTAAGACTGCCATTGCCATTTGGAAACGTTAATACCAAGTCCATAGATTGACGAAGGATTACAGCAAAGGATTGCCCCAAAATCATAGAAATCACAAGGTTTTTTTTTTTCTAATATTCTAGAATTTTATGCATACATAATGTAGTTCCAGAAAAGATCAAAGATCACTTGACAATCATTTTGTCGGTAATTTCCTGATGGCAGGGGATGTTATCACCAAAATCCTTTGATGTACTGGGGGGTTGGTAGATTAGACTATGTTTATAATAATAATATAAATCAAATGGAGGAGCACACAATTAGGCCAAGATCTGCATGTTATCTCTGTTCCTAAAAGGTTGGCTGAAAATAGCAGTCGAAAGAGGGGCCAAATTACCTGAACCCCTTTTTTTATCTCGTGAATGTAAAATTGTTGAATAGAGAATTGTAATATTTAAATATTTGTTACTAATGTTGTTAGTTTAATGTGAAGTAGTTAGCAAGTATTGTAGAAATTTTATAGGCAGTCAACTTAAGGTGGACCAGTATGCTAAGGTGATTTTTATGCAAACACTTATTGTATAATTTGAAGTACTGGCAAGTCGTAATAAGTTCCAAACAAGATGGCTTTGAATGCTTTGGACACTTTTTGTTATAGTGGATCCTTTCCTCATTTAACATTCATATAAGGCACATAATTTTTCCAAAGAATGATGCAGAGTTCTTGGACCAAAATTATTATATACTCCCGTTAGATTATCTATCGTCAAATTGGTAGATTATGAAAGAATTCCTAGTTGTGCTTGCTATTTTTGTCAAGCCTTTTGGGTTGATAATTTGAGTAGGCCCTTCCATTGTGACTGCTCATTTTAGGTTTCATGTTTTTGGAATTTTATGTTATGGCCTCATTTGCTTGTGAATTTCACATGTACTATAAGTCGTAACTTGTCCCATCAGTTCCCAAGTTATGAGGAAAAGAGCATTGAAGATGTGAAACCCACTCTTGTGTTGAAGAACAATTTAGTTTGCGCACATGGATGTTTAAATATTGTATGTTTTGTTTATAGGGGTTGTTGATTTATGTAATCTTGTGGACATTCTTGCTTGGCCCACAAATTTTGAGGAGTTTTGAAATCTATTTAATAAAGTTTGATAATATTGGGAGATCCTTTTTTGATTAGATCTACAAATTTTCCATTACTATATGCTTTACTTCCATTTTACATGTGAATGCCTAAGATGATAATTTAGCTGTCAATATCAAGAGAAATTAGTTCATTTAGAAGAGTATATGATCATGAATAGTGTAACAAAATTTCATTTTACAAGTTGATTTTTTTTTTTGTTTTGCGTGTGTATAATTATTGAAGACAAACTTATAGGGATTATCAAATAAAGCATTTTACAATTGTTGAAAAATACCTTTAGCGAGTTCTTAGATTAGGCTTTTCCAAATTCATAGATGAAGATCTACCACAATAGACCCACCATTACATTAACATATTCTCGGTCAAGGCTGAGCAACCATGACTAGAGGTATCTACAGCAACTCACCTTAAGTGCATGAGTAACAAACTTAGGTGTTTTGCATAACTTTCTGTGTTAGAGGACAAGGAAGTTCTATAAAGGAATCACAAAGGACGAGTATCATGAAGGAAAGCGTGAATAACTTTATAGGACATCAGCACATACCTGCTATAAAATAGTCTCAATAGATAAGCTTTGTGGCTTAGTAAATGACTGATGATAGATCTAAGGAAAGACTACTATCACCATCTGGAAAGGTTAGTACCATAGATTGATAAAGGATTTGTAACGAATTGAATGCCCCAAATCATTAAAATCTTAGGCCTTTTTTTTTCTAACATTCTAGAATTTTACATATATATAATGTAGAGATAGAACACTTTTCAAAAAAGATCAAAGATCACTTGCCAATCCATTTTGTCGATAAGTTCATCGTCAACAGGGATGTTATTACCAAAATCCTATGATTTACCGAGAGGGTGGTTGGTAGATTAGACTATGTTCCAACACATATATTCATGAATTTTAGTTGTTACAAAGAAAAAATAACACAAATATACATTGACCTTGAAGGTAGTTTGAAGCCACTTATGAAAAAGGCTCTGAAAGGTGCTATATTCGGACCTAATTGGCGAAGCCACAATGCATGTCGTAGTATTGGTAGGATTTGTATTTCTCTTAAAGGAAACTACAATCATTGTCATTAATGCAATAATTATCAAGATAAACATGAAAAATCAAAGCCTTTCCACAGCTTGGGAATCGATTTTTTGGGTAGCTACTTGCTAGGTAACTTAATTCTTGTTTACTTAGTGATAAGGCAGGAAAATCAAGCATGTATAATTGTATATTGCAGTAGCAAATGAAAGGTCAGAGGCCTACATGTAGCTTTAGTATGTTGTCGTTGTAATAACCTATAACAGAACTGTATTTAACAAGACCTCAATATAAAGATAGTAACATGTAATTACTGAAATACAAAAGCACAATACCAGTTTACCATTGTTGTATGGTGTAACACATATTAACCATTTATGACCTTTTATAAACTATACATTTCTTAAAATTGCCTCTTCATGTGTTGTTGTCTTCTTTTGCATAAAGTAGAATGTTGGCTCGTAGGAGGACTTTAAAAGCAACTATGTTTTGAACTAAAGTTTAGTGCTCTGGTTGAATGTTGTTTGCATCATAGTAAATTGGGAGTTAGCTTGATCTTCTTGAGATTGCAACGTACAGTGGACCATGTGAAAAGCATGGACGTTTGAGATACATTATAACCTTCTATAGTGTTTGACCTTGGGCCTTGTGATTGTCATTACAAAACTTAATTTTTCACTGAAAATTATTTCCTTTGGAAGTCAACTGGGTATTTGGATTATGGAGATGGTCTTAATGTAATTTTTGGGAGTAGAACAAGTGATCCCTTATAATAAGTTGTTGTAATTCTTCAGTGGATTATGTTTGGAGAGAATCCTTTGCATATGAGCCTTGTACCATTAGGTCCATTACACAACCCATTGGATGGATCTAGGTTTCATAAGAGTATGATGAGATGGTTTTTCCTTCAATATGAGTTCATGTGGGGGCAATTCTAGAGGTGATAATGTGCTTAAGAATTCAGGAGAGTACGTTGCTCTTTGGTTGTCTAATACATGATCGAAGCTTTTGTAAATCACAGGGTTACCTGGGAAATTCTCAATTATGACTTTGTTGATGTTATCAACATTTTGATTTTGCGGGCCTAAGATTGCTCAGCTAATGAAGATGTCTGCATCAACACACTTTGTCTTTAGTTATGGAGATGCTTCATTAATTAGGCTTGTAAGGGTTGAATTTGTCAGTCGGATTGAGGGCAATAAGCTTTTTGGTAATTTGACAAAGCAATTGGTGTGGTGCTGAAGTTGGCCACTTCCTATTTGAAGTAGGAAATTTGACAATTCTGAATCTTCTCTTGCTCTTATGTTCTTACCTAACTTAAATTTCCAAAATTGGCACCAGAGTATTGCGCCAACTAGATTGCCTCCACTGCTTCAAATTGTGAATTCTTTCTTACAATAAGGACTTGTCAGAAATCAGCTCCAAAAATAGTGATTGTTCCTCCAAAAATATTATTTGATTCACATATATCTTGTACCATCATATTAAGAGCTTTAATATTTTGCTTTTAAGCCATGGATGTTTCATCCTAAATAAGTAAAGAAGTATTTTTAATCAACTGAATAAGGCTTGTTCGTCTTCCTACACTACATATGCATGAGACATTCACATCAACAGGGATCTTGAACCTTGAATGTGACATCCTTCCCAAAGGAATATTTGATGTTGCAATGCCAAATATTGCTGTTCGCAATACAATTTTTCCAAGTTGGCAACGTATAGCATATAGAGCACAATAGAGAAATGTCTTCCCCTTACCTCTTAGACCATCTATGAAGAATGCACTTGCCTTGCTGTTCTCAACATGAAACATAATCTTTTTATAAACCATTTTTTGCTTATCATTTAATTGCTTGTGAGCATTTATGAATTCTGTTGGAATGCTAGCCCTTAAAGCATCTTCTATATCTTTTGTGGATTGCAACAGGCCTTGTTAGTTTAACCATACCACTTATTTAACTCCTTCCGCATCTCACTTGCTGTGTTACAAAACAACACACTATCTCTGATACTCTTGTGTAGGGAATTTAAGAGCCATGAGATAACCATATCATTACATCGTTGCCAGAAAGGATACAAAGGTGACCCTGTATCTGATCTCGTCCTTGATCCATCAATGAAGGATGTTTTTTGCTTTGCTGAGAGAGCTATTGTTACTGATCTCTTCCAGTTTTTAAAATCATCACCATCGAAGACATCAGCTACAAGGCTCTATCCTGGTTGATCTGAGGGATGTAAGAACGAAGGATCGGTAGCCTCTATCTGAACTCTGCTACCTCCAGCTACCATGGCATAAGTTCTTATAGAAAAGGAAACACGAGACAAAGCAAGAAACACTTGTAAGAAATTTTGAGTGAAAGATACTAAATTAGACTGTGAGATAGATCAATTGGTAAATCAAAACAATTGATCAAAGAATGAAAATCGAAAAAGAATGACAACCAAATAATGTGGTGCTAGGTTAATCAATGGAGTGAAGCTTATTGATCGTAAAGAGAAGCAAGATTAGGGTTTCATTCTCAGGATCTTGAAGTTGCTCTGATACCATGTTGTGATTTCTGGTTTGTAGAATGGGAGAGGAAAAGAAATTAAGAAAGAGAAAGAGAGAGAAAGAGTAAAGAACATTACAGTGTTACATTGTAAGAATGATGATAATCATCATCATTTACCTCAGCACTAATGAGCTTTATTTATACAAACCAAAACCTTCAGCTAACCTTCAGCTATTCCCGCCAAAAGGTTGTTAGGTTGTTTGTTTGTTACAACAAATTATGCCAACAACTTGTAGCTATATTCTAGAATAATGGGGAATGATGGTGATCTAATATATAGCTATGTGATGGGGCTGTATATCTCCAACAATTCTAAAAGCGATAGAATCAGTAGGATGTAAGCCTCTGGTTCTCAGAACCGAACACCTTATTAGATGGCTGCCCTTGCCACTAGCTAGGTTGGTTCAAACTGAATGTGGATGGGATGGCTAGAGGGAACCCGGGTTTGGCTAAGGGTGGTGGGGTATTGAGAGGGCATCGAGGAGAATGGATCAACGATTTTGCCGCTAAATTTAGTTGCTGTTCATCGATCAAGGCAGAGTTGAAGGCGCTAATTCAAGATCTACGAATGGCTAAAGATTGTGGAGTCAAAAATCTCACCATTCATATGGACTCATTGGTGGTGTCCCAAAAGGCTGAAGACTCAGTTTGGACTCATCAACCTTACTTCTATCTATGGAAAGAATGCCCAGGTCTTCTCTTCGACTCGGGATGGCAGGCGACTTTGAAGCATTGCTATCGCGAGGCTAATAAAGTGGCAGATCATTTAGCAAACACGGGAGTAGAACAACAATCCCCATTAACAATATCTGATCAGCCCCCTAATGTTATTAAGTCTACCATATATTAGGATCGTTGTGGTGTTTCTCGGACCCATATGATTTAGGATTATTAATAAGATTTCTAGGGACGCAGCCCCTCGTTCAACGCCCAAAAAAAATAAATTTACATCTGTCCCACACGCCAAGTGCACAATTTGCAAACACAAACACAATGATAGCCCAACAAAAATGATCCGTTGACCAAAATGCCCCGAAGTTGCTGTAGATTACAGTAGTGGTTGAATTACTGTAGATTGCTACAGTAACATTTGTTAGTATGGGATTTTTATATTTAAGGTTTAAAGATCAAAGATATAATCAGTCAAAGAAAATTGAATAAATGATATTTTATTCAAAGGAAACGGAATTTAGCTAAGTTGATGTATGTAGTATTCACGTTCTTGGACCATGCATTGGCTTTCTTCAGATGATTAGTTTAAATTATGTTAACAGAAGAATACTTGGAGCATTTTGCGATTGGAAGATGAAATACAAGTCTTGAACACATTGACATAAATTGAAATGATTAGCCCATTACATTTAAGAAATTCTATATAAAAACAATAAAAAATTACTAAATTAGGGTGTAATTGCAATAATTTTATAGTACATACCCATGTACCTAGTTATGTACACCCCTATATAAGAAGGTGTGTACCATGTTGAAATATGTACATTTGTATTTAAGAATTTTTAGAACACAGTCTATACCTTCTTATATAGGTATGTACATAGCTAGATATATGAATATCTACTATAGAATTTTTGGTGTAATAGTGATTAAATATCTAAATAAACCCTGCAATGAAGGGGATAAAGCGAACTTTCATCTAAATTTGATCAATGAATCTTAATGTTTCAATAGAAGTTAGAGACAACTCTTGTTGGGCTGAGTATAAGAACCTATTATTACTATTTCTCCTAGAGAACATGCAAGAACTCAATAAGTAACAAGGTGGCTTGTCCTTAAAGAGCCTCTAATGTCCAAATTAGAGAGGAACTTAAGGAAAAGCCAGAATGGAGAAGGACAGCAATCGAGCTCGTCTTTCCTTACCTTCCGTGGTGATCACAATTCACAACTAGTTTACAAGGGTTTTGAGAGGATTTTTAGAGATACTACACTCAGATTCTTCCATTGGCTAGATAAATTTTGCTTAACAAGTACTTTTATATCATAAGATTTTTGCCTTTTATTGGGATATTGCATGGACTAAAATCCTTTCGTCTTAACACTTCTGTAAGGTAGATTTTGATGTAAATTTAAAAGCTATTGGCCCAAGCTTTCCATTGGATTTCTCTCAGTGAATCACTTTAAGGCCCGAGGGCAGAGGTATCTTAACCATTTGCCCCTTGTCTTTGGTGTTGGAGTATTTTTAGGGAGAAAGGGATGTCATCCTCTGGGATGAAAGTAATTGGCCACTAATTGCTCCTTAATTGTAAAAATGAAGATTAATGCAATTGATTTTACTCTAAACTAGTTAAAATGAGAAAAGTAAAGTATGCCCTAAGAATCCACTCAAGATGATCAATTATCATAAATAAAAACTATTAACTATCAATTATTATACTAACCTCGCACTTTAGTAGGATTAACAATAAAATTAATTACTATGTACACATAAACACATAAAAAACATCTTGGAAAAATATCCAAGTTGATCCTTTGGCACGAGGCCATAGCAACCCAACTTTTTCCACAGAATTGGATCATCATAATTAAAAAAAAAAGGCATCATAATTGTCCATTACTAACTAAGCAAGTTTAAAGCAATAATAGAACTAAGTGACAATACCTACAAAAACCTATAACATAAACTGCTAACTTTATCCTTGAAATTTCCTTCAAAAGCTTCAAATTTCTTCCAATTGAAAGCTTAACTCCTAATAACTACTTTTAATTAAATGTGGATTTCGAACTGAGAAATATTGAACTTAAGCAAGGGGAAGGGAAAGAAAGAGGCTTGAATAGAAAAGAAGAAAATGATGATTAAGATTCTGAGAGACAGATAAAGTACTCTAGCCTCCTACAGAAGAGTCTTTAATCTTCCCACACTGTCCTTCTCTAAAAAATAATCATTTCGGGGATGGTTTTAAAAATACAGTACAAGGCAAATCATGTGGAGAGAAAGCTAGGAAGAGCAATAACTAGCAAAAGAACATTAAAGAATATCCAAAACCAAAGTAAAGAGACAATCTTTCATTTCTTAAAAAAAGGAAGATACAAGAGAGTTAGGTGAGAACAGTAGCTACAAACTAAGTAAAACTCTAAAAGCAATGGAAAATATGTAAAGAATAGGCCTAAGGTTCCTTTATAGTAAAGCAGGTACAAGCTTGGTATGGTTGCACCACTCAACACGGGCAGACCATGCCAACATTATGTCCTTTTGCTCTTTTTGGGTGCAAAACGAACTTGTCGTAGGTATGCCATATCGTAGGCCAATATGCCATGTGGCACACGACAACCCACGCCAAATTTCTGCTTGTTGTTTGGCTCTTCTTGCCTACGCCCTTTTGCATATCAAGCCTAATTCAAGATATTTTGCCTAATTCATCATGGGGATCATTTAAAACAATTAATTAAACAAGATAATGGGAAGTTTTGACCTTTCCATTTTCATACTCAATTAATGTGCAATGTACCTCAATATGCATACTCCTCTTATATGAGGCTTTGGTTGTTGTCAAGAGATGTGAGAATCCAATGGATCCTCTTAAATATACACTTGCGAAGCTTAGTTAGTCTTAAGAAGAATGGGCACTTCTGATTAGGGATTTTCATGAGCTAATTACCATCTCATATTCCGAAACTTTCATGATAGAGTCATTTAGGAGGATTAAATTTGCTAGAAATCTGATGCTACCAACTCCAGATCTATCAGGTACCAAGATTGTAGTAGTCCACAATTCCCAAATATCATAGGCATAATTATGATAGTAGTCGGACCAAGTTACATACTAGTCATTAAACTATTTTTCTTGAACATAGGAATTTATTTTGGCTTGAACATCATAAGGGAACCTTAAGTAATTCATTAGTAACTCCAAAAGGATGAATATCTGTACCATTAGACAGGCAAAAGGCGACAAATGAAAGTGTGATCAACTTTTTGTATCAAATTCCAAAATGTCCATAAGGATTTTAGTAGAAGGAGAAACTTGTTCTAGTAGTAATGATATTTCATTTTGAATTTTCCTCCTTTTCTTACAAGTGTTCTACTCTGATTATCAGCATTAGCGAGTCCACAAGTTAAATTATCTGATAGAGAATTCTTTCATCCCTATATACGATAAATAAAGAAAGAAAATTGGTTAACCCATAATTGTCAGCGTAGGAGTTGTCTTTGCACTAATATATTTGAGAAATTCTTTTTCACAAAACCAAGTGTATTTTTGAGTTCAAATAAGAAAGAGTTTTGGGTATTAAAAGATTAAAAACTTTTCAATCCCCCCGTATGACTGTAAGGATTTCTTTTTTCATCGTATGATACTTGCATTCTACTTTATTAAATCTTATACTGTAGTATTTACAGAGCTTTTCTCCATTTTTGATTTTGAGTATTATAGTCCAGTGATTATTGTTGGTGTTTGTCTTAATAATTAAATTATTTTCTTCATTAGGCAAATTAAGAATAGAAAGATTTTTGCATATCTTTTTGAAGTTTTAAACAATCTTTGAATCACTAGGGGTTCATGTTCAATTTTATTTTGTCAATATGATGAAATTAATGAATTTATTTGGGCTAAGACAGATATTTAAAGATGACTAGAGCATTGATTTTGGTTTCTTAATATGATTGGATGAAATTGAGGCTATGCTATAGGTGATATGAAATTGAGGTTGTGTTGTGAATTAAATCTTATATGCAGTAGTGGGTTATCTGCTAGAATATTTGGGTTAGATGAATGAAAACAAGGGCAAGAGTTTCAATTTTAAGATCTTGTTCAAATTTGTTCATTGTCTAAATTTTTGAGAATTATTGGGTTGACCAAACGTTCTAAAAAATTTACTGTAGGTTCTATAGGATATTTGAAAAGTCTCTAAAAGTTTTTATGAATGCTAGATGTGTGTTTTATGAGTTATAAATTTTCAATTGAAACTACCTTATTTTAGTACGTAATTTCGGCCACTGTTTTCTGGCCTTAGAGAGAAATCTCGAAAATTTACCATATATTGCTCATAATATTTGACAATTTCCTATAAAAATTCATGAATTTTTTATGTACATTTTATAAATTGTGAATTTTTAAAAGAAACTGCTGTATTTTAGGGAACGTTTGGGTTTGATGGGTGAACTTAGGTTTTCATACTAGACGTGTGTGAGCTATGGAAATCAATGCTTACAGATATTTTTTATTAATTTTGTTTAATGGAGCAATATTTAACATGTCTTACCATTCTCTTGAGCGAATTTGGTAGTTTATGCTATATTTTGGAAGTGGCCATAGATGCACATGAAAAATGTGGGAACATGAACGCTAGCTTGATGGTGATGAAGGGGGAATTAGAAAAGTTTGGAATTTTAATTTAAATCTGTATATTTGGGAACTTATAATTAAGTGAACCTCCCTATGTCTTCATTGCCGAACACTCCATATGAGGCTAGCAACGCTAGAGATGTCACTGGGATGTCATACTTGATCCACCTATTCCTTTTGCCCAGCCTTATGAATTTGGGGGTAAAGAATTTGAGGATGATGTCAGTACTTATGTTGATAGATGGAATGAGTGATATGAGGTAAATTTTGTGCATGATGATTTTATAGAGTTAGAAGATATTTTCTATGATCAGTCATCTATGGAGCATGTGATTGATGTTAATTCTTCTAGTTTAGAATTTATGGATCCCACTTTGCTTAGGTTCATTAAGTTATCCCCTAACCCATCGCCTATCACTCATTCCACCTCCGTCAATTGTGATCACTCCTCTGATGCTCCTAAGTCCCCTATTTTAGGTTCTGTTCATGATAAGATTGTTGGCAATGATTTTGACCAGACCTTTGACCACATTGAAATTAAATTAGGTGATGATTTAGGACATGTACAATTCCCTACAATGGGCGTACAGCATAATTGTGATTGTCTAGGCCATTGTCTTGTTCCTCCCTAGCATATATAGCCATTTATGTTGCTAATGATTGGGCTTGTACGTTTTACAAGTTGAAACAGGCTCTAACATATATGGATGCATGCTTATATTTATATTTTTCTTACGTCCACTTCCTTAAGGTGTGTTCCAAGACTTATGATAGGCTTTTGAGAGCTTTGATGACATTTGATTTGAGTAGCACTTCTAGAGAGGAGGACGTGGAGTGTCTGACACTCCACATACAACCTAGTGATTTTTGAAGGGTGATGAACTTGAGTACATTTAGCATTCGACCTGGAAAAATTATTCCTACTATCTTGTATATGCTGTATATTAAGCAGTGTCTTTCTGTTCTTTTTCATTTTCTTTTGATTTTGTATCCTTGAGGCTCCCTTTTTTCCCACAATGTAGACATCCTGTGATTTTGGAGTAGGTGAGGGGCAGTTGTGCTTTATAAATTTTTGAAAATAGAAAAGACAAGAAAATTTCAAAAAAAAATGACAAAAAGATTTTCGATTTTTGTGTGGCTTTGAATGATTGTACTATCTTGATTGAATTTGACTCCTTTGACTTAGTATTAGGTTGTATACAACTATAATATGCATGATACACCTTAGTCCAAGGTGTCACATTTCATACTCTAGTTTTAACCCATTATAATTTTGAGTCTGGCCTTGATTTATATGTCACAATTGTATTAGGATTATAAGCCTTCATGGTTGACTCTCCCACATGTATTTTTGTATTATTCCTTTTGTTTCCCCAAAAAAAGAGAATAAAACAAAAAATAAAGAGTCTTAAGTCAAGAATGACAAGTATCTATTAGAGGCATGCACTGTTGGATGCTCAACCATTTTGAGGAAATACTGCTATTAGAAAAGCTTACTTCTCATGTCAATAAGTCGATAAAATTGTCAAATGGGATTGAGTTGTACCTTAGTTGGCCTACCTCTTAAGTTTATGGTACAGTTGCACACTAAGCACTAGGATGGATTCACCATTCGATGGATTATGGGGTGAAAATTTGGTGTTTGGATGTCATGCTTGGAGGGCACGAGTCTTGATATGCACATTGTGTTTGTGCATAATTTAATACTTGAGTTGCAAGGAGGGGTGATGTTACTGATTAAGTGTGTACAATTTTTCTCTTATGTTCTCTAAATTTCTTCCAACTTGGAACAATTAATAGCAAAACATTCACCTTTAGGTCTACTGATCCAACAAAGCTTCCAAATTCATTTAATGTCTTGTCATTAGGACCAATAGGTGGAAACTGGTTTTTAAGCTAAATTTCTAGCCGCTCTTCTTCAGTTCATCCATAAACTCTATGACACATAGCAGACCCTCTTTTCGCCTTCCCAGTAACATCTAATTTAGCAAACCCTCTTTTCGCCTTCCCAATAACATCTAATTCAAGTTTATATATATTTAAAAAGAGCTTCTGGGAGTAATACATACCTACCATCTTGCAATTGCTTTGGCTGAAGGTTTTTCCTGATACCTATATCTCACAAATCGAGGCGTGCATTAAGATCATTCTTTGTCTTCGAGGAATGTCAAGCAATTAATGTTCCCAACACTTTTCTTGTACTTGTTATTTAGATAATGGAGTAGGAGAATGCTTTGTCACCAAAGTCCACGGGTGCTTCTTGTGACACCAAGGATGAGTTTCCCCCAAAAATCTCCGATGTCCCATGTAAAAAGTTTTTTGTTTTTTTGGGCTATGTTTTAAATATTTTGAACGTGTATCTTAGTTACAGACTGGAGAAGCTAATCTCCCTTTAGTACTTCAACCTAACAACATTGCATATGCTAGAAAATCACTATTTCTCCAAAACAAAGCTACCTGTATTCAAAATATTTCATTGTTTGAAGCATCATAAGTTTCAACCCCAAAGTCCCATAATTCTTTTAATTCCTCAACCAAAGGTTACAAATATGTATCTATATCACAACTAGGTGACTGAAGTCCAATAGTGATAGTGGGTATAATGGAGTATTCTAACTTATCACATAAGCACGTTGACAAGTTACACATAATACAATTAGCTAAATATTACAAGAAACACTCATGGTTCCAAATGCGTTCAAACCATCGCTTGTGAGTCCAAACCTTAAATTATGTGGATCTGATTCAAATTGGGAATGCAAAGAATCAAAATCCTTCTAAGCTTGAGCATGACCAAGATGCCTTAATTTTTCATCTTTTGGGTGCTCAATTGCATAAATAGTCTTTGCAATATGGATTTTAGAGGAAAGTATCATAAACCTTTCACTGGAATGCCATGCTCTGGAAGAAAGTTTTCCTATTGTTGTTTCTCATCTAACCTTACAAACATGGCAATATTTGTTTTCTCGTGATGTTTCGAATATAGCATGCAATCATTTGGACATGCATATATTCAGTTGTAATCAAGTCCCAAATGCCTCCCCATATTATTAGCTTGTCTAAAAAACTTAGGAATTTTTGGAAATGGAAAAGCTCCATTAATGTTTTTATAAGATCAGTGAAGGAAAAATGGCTTCATCCTTTAACAAATTCAACAGTAGAGTCGAATTGTAAACCATAGGATAGTAAAACCTTTACAACATGCATATGATTCTTCTTGTGCATCATCCACCAGTTCAGACAATCTTTTAGCATTCACATCAGGCGCTTGATGAGCTCCTGCATCTTGGAAACTCGAGCTTTCTCCTAAAACACCTCTAAGAGCGTCATTTAACATACCATTGAAATCATTATGAGTTTCAAATCTGACTTGTTAACTATCTTGCCTACTTGATCCAACCGTCGATCCCTCACCACGAAAATTCCATAATTTACATTTATAACAATATTTGTTGATGATGACATGATAATAAACAACCTCTCTAGTGAACCAATAACGAATAACACACTTGACATATGGGCACAAAATTTCTAGCTCATCATCTTTAGCAACATCCATATCTGTGTTATAGAAAGCAAAATTAAAAAACATCTCCGCACTGTTTCTATATTCATAACCATTTTTCGATGTATCAATCCAATCCTTACTCATTTGTTCCATATCTTAATATTCTAAAAGGGGGGTACAAAAGTTTATTTAAACGGATAAAATTGATAGGAGTTATTAGTTCACAAAATTAAAACAATTCATCCAACAAGCAAGTTGTAAGACAAAAAACATACAAGGACAATGCGACTAAGATAAGACAACAACTCACAACTCATGAATATTTGCATGCATATCATTATATAGACATAGCGGCAAATTTATATAGGAATAACTAGTGACTATTTTCATATATGGAGACTTAGAACTTTCAATGTTTATATTCCCTTCACCCTCCAATTTTCTATCATGGCCGCTCTCCATGTCAACGTCCTCAGTGGGCACGTAGTCCTCATGATCTTCCTTAATAGACTTTTCTTGTTTTCGTTTCCCTGTTTGCTGGCTTTTGTTTACCACATCATCCATACACGATCTGACTTAGAGCTTCAATCCTAAAGCTTTGATTCATGGCATATCCTGCTAAGTCCGCAATGTTCTTTGCTTTTCATAATCTGATGACATCTGCGATTTAGGATTCTCAACGCCTTGTTCACTTGAACCATTGGGGGATCTCATTTTGTTTGCTTTCTTTTTTTTTTTCCATTAGTTTTATAACACGTTTTATTTCACATTAGTTTCACGTATGTTGATTATTAGTACCGAGAGTTTAAAAAAAGAAGAAGACAGAAAGAAACTTTATTGTAGACACACTAATATCAGACTGCTGCTATAGAGTGGTTAGTTGTTTTAATTAATCTTAAAGACAACCCACCAAATTCATATGCCACAAACATTAAGGCTCTGTTTGGTCCTTAAAAAATTTGATGCAAAGCAAAGTTGAAGGAAAAGAATCTGAAGGAAAAAAAGGGAAAAAAAAGTGAGTTTTTTTCTCTTGTTTGGATTGAGAAAAGAATACAAGAATTTGGATGAAAAATTTGAATGTTAATGAATTATTTCAATCACATTAATATCATCTAAGTAGTGCAAGGTTGAAGGAGATCGAGAATTCTTTTGGGAACTTTTTCCAAACTTTCCTCACAATTTTATGAGGAAAGTTTTATCACTTATTTCCAACCATTTTTTCTCCTAATTTTCCTCCATATTGTTTTCTTTGTAATTTTCTCTAAACTAAACACAAGAAAAAAAGTTACTTTTCCAATTTTTTTCTTTCTACCAAATTTTTTAAGGTCCAAACGGGGCCTAAAGAATTGTATATCGTAAGGTAATAAGATATAAATACATACATGATAACAATCATTCTAATTTACTTTTTAACACGCTTTTGCAACTTGATTAGTTAATCAAAGCAAATGAAGCTGCCAAAGTCAAAGTGACAAACCAATTAGTAGAAAATTAGAAGTTTGGAAGTTAGTTAATTCAATCATTAATGGTGGTTGTATAAAGCAAATCAAAGAGTAATGCCCATGACAACAGCTGAGCATATGGAATTAATCACACGGTAACTAGCTACCACCACTACTAATCCTAATAATCGGACCTTATTTCACCCAAGTATGAAATTGAATACCAGCAGAATGCTCTTTGATTGTGATGGATTTTCAATAGATCTACCAACAATTGTCACAACTACTAGAAAGAAGAGGAAAACAAGAACAGAATGCAAAGCTAGAATTTAGACCCCATCAAACCTATGACTCTATAAGGGAAGTAATACAACACAAAGGTGGAGTTTAGACCTCGCCAAGCCCATAAGGAAAGTGATATAATGCAAAGATTATGAGTGAGCAGTTTTGAGTGCCCGTCCAAAAATTGAGAATTTCAAAACTGGTCAAATAAGCTCCTAACCTTTGGGACTGGAACTGGAACCTCAGGTTCCAGTTCCAATTCTGATTCTATGGTACCCGCCGGGTCTAATGTTGAAATTTTAGTACCTAATAAATTAAATAATTTTGTTTATTTTGAGTGGGAAAAGGGTGTTTGATCTTTTCCTATCTTGATCTTCTATCTTTATGCGAAAAAGATAGTTAATTTATTAAGTTTGTATTTTTTATCTCAGTTACTTGAAAAAAAAATGATGATTCATTGTTCGATTATTATTCGAAAATAAACTAATATTGCATTAAATTCAGTATTTAAAAAGTCATTTTTATGGGGAAAAAATTAAATAGGAAAAGAATAGAGAAACGAAAGCAAAGGCAGTGAAAAGTCAAAAAATTATTTATTTTCCTCCCTTTAAATTGGGTCTGCCAGGTTATGGTTCTGAATAATTTTTTGAGAACTAGATCCGGAACCGGAACCAATTCCTTTTTGTGAAGAACCGAAACCGGAACCATTCAATCAGTTTTGAACAGATTTCAGGATATCCGAAAACATTGTTCACCCTAGCAAATATAAAATTTAGACCCCACCAAAACCGTAAGGGGCCTACAAAAAGGAACCTACCCGAATAGAATTCCAATATCCCAAGTCCCAAACACCATCTTCCCCCAGCAGGCCAGCACACACGTTCATACTACCGTTGATTCAAATCTCCCAGATCATATGCTTATGTTGGTGCATTCTCCAAGCCATAATTATACTAACGCTAAAATCAAAAGCTTCACCTAACACTGGTAGTTGATTAAGAATTTGAGGGCTAAACTAGTAAAAGAAAAACTAGAAGAATTCCCATTAACGTCTAGTAGTTAACAAGAAAAATGAGTTTATAAACAAAAATTGGATTACAAACCTGTAGATTGTTCACCACCGCCTCCAATCCAAAGCAAAAATATTCATCATTACCAAATTATAAAGAGAATTTTGGAAAAAAGGAAATTGAGCAATTCTCCATTACCTGATAGCAAGTGATGATTTAGAAGCACAAATTCAATTAATCTATTGATGCTTTGTGTCAAACTGTCCATGACCGAGATAAGAAGAATGACGTTTTTTCTTTCTGATGGAAAGAATGAGGTTTTGATATGTGCTAATAGTCTAGAACCCCTTAGAATTCCCACGTTTTTCTTGATCTTAAATTTTTTTTTTTTGGTTTTGGTTCAATGATTTTTTCCCCAATAGCTATGTTGCTATGTTGCTTTGTTGACATATACAACACACATGGATCACTAATTACTCCATGGATAATTATGTTGCTATGTTGCTTTTATTGACATGTACAATTACTTTTAGTGATTGTGCAGTAGTTTTTAGCTTGTGAAATGACGCTGAAGACATTCCCTTTATTATGAGTTAAAGGCAGGGAAACAATAGCAGGAACTTTGTCTAAATCATATGATTCAGCAACACCTTTTGAGAAATCCTTTAATTTGCAACCAAGAACTATCACTTTATTTGTATTTGAAAGCGTTTATGAAAATCACATAAATTCATCCAAAAACCAATGATTCCATAGAAAAGTTGGTAATGGTAGAGCCTAAATCAAGAATGGCTATAATTGGGCGGTAGATTTCTTCAAGAATTGGACAATAAAAATATTACAACAACCTTCCTTGGTCCACACTGATGAGCTGTAATGCTTTGCAAGAGTAATCTCTCTGCGAAATTAAAATATTACAACTTCATTTAATAAACTTTCATGGTCGCACAACTTCGATTCCGAACTGTACAATCGTTCAACAGGAATGACCTTATATATATACGGCACAACCCTTTAACATACGTTGGTAATTTTCCCCACTAATACCAGCTTCTCACTTGGCATGTCTTAGCTAATTCTGGGGTACCTCGTACAATAAGGTGAGTATATTCCAATATCAGTACAAAGCACAAGCGTATTTGCTTCCTTGCTTCGATTCTCAACATACACATCATTGTTATGTTTGCTTTCTGCTTCAATCCCTCCAAGAATGTACTGCTTACATCATAAGCATCTGCTAAAAAAGGAAAAAAATTAGAAAAAGGCTAATTTACAAGGAGTTCCTAGGCACGTGAGTATCAGTGCTAATTCTCCATGGATATAGGCAAAGCAGTGGTAATAAATCAAATGACAACATATATATAGATGGTTAGCCAGGAAGAAAGATGATATTTTGGCGGGGATTATTAGTGAAGTTACTACGACGTAATTCACAAGTTCAAATAAGAAAACATATGACCGCCAAAACACCTATTTTCCCTGAAAATAAATATTATTAAAAACACCTCAAATCGCGGACCATTCTTCAATAAAATATTGACAAATAAGCATAACAAAAATACCTTTTTTTCTAGAACTTATTAATCATGTCATTACTAACTAATTCAAAAGTCCAGGGAACAAATCTAACTTTGGGTTAAAGGTCACATGAGGTGTAGACGACGGCAAGAATTTGACATATTTCTTTACGCAGTAGGATTTTGCTGTTGCTTACTCTTAGTGCATGAGTAACAAAGTTAGATGTTTGCATAACCCTCTTTGTTAGAGGACAAGGAAGCTCTACGAAGGAATCATAATTTAAAGGAAGAGTACCAAGGAAAGAAAACATGTACCTTAACAGGGTACATTCTTCTGTAGCTTTAAGTTTACGAATTTCCTCTTTCTTATAAGTTTCTAGGACCATACAGATGAATTTCCTCCTTAAATGTAAGGTTTACAAACATATATATCGAGTTCTGCCATTAGCAAAAGGTCAAATGCTTAGTTTAAATAACTTTTATGGGATATCAAATTCTAAACCATTAAACAAATTGTAGAAAAGCATATGCCTGCTGTAAAATTTTCTCGACGAGAAAGCTCTCTGGCTTGGGAAAGGACTGATGGCAGATTTAAGGTAAGACTACCATTGCCATTTGGAAACGTTAATACTAAGTCTATATATTGAGGAAGGATTGCAACAAAGGATTGCCCCAAAATCATAGAAATCACGAGGTTTTTTTTTCTAATATTCTAGAATTTTATACATACATAATGTAGCTCCAGAAAAGATCAAACATCACTTGACAATCATTTTGTTGGTAATTTCCTAATGGCAGGGGATGTTATCACCAAAATCCTTTGATGCACTGGGGGTTGGTAGATTAGACTATGTTTATAATAATAGTGTAAATCAAATGGAGGAGCATGCAATTAGGCCAACATCTGCATGTTATCTCTATTACTAAAAGGTTGGCTGAAAATAGTAGTCGAAAGAGGGGCCAAATTGCCTGAACCCCTTTTTTTATCTCGTAAATGTAAAATTGTTGAATAGAGAATTGCAATATTTAAATATTTGTTACTAATGCTGTTAGTTTAATGTAAAGTAGTTAGCAAGTGTTGTAGAAATTTTATAGGCAGTCAATTTAAGGTGGACCAGTATGCCAAGGTGATTTTTATGCAAATACTTATTGTATAATTTGAAGTACTGGCAAGTCGTAATAAGTTCCAAACAAGATGCCTTTGAATGCTTTGGACACTTTTTGTTATAGTGGATCCTTTCCTCATTTAACGTTTATATAAGGCACACAATTTTTCCAAAGAATGATGCAGAGTTCTTGGATCAAAATTATTATATACTTCCGTTAGATTATCTATCATCAAATTGGTAGATTATGAAAGAATTTCTAGTAATGCTTGCTATTTTTGTCTAGCCTTTTGGGTTGGTAATTTGAGTAGGCCCTTCCATTATGACTGCTCATTTTAGGTTTCGTGTTTTTGGAATTTTATGTTATGGCCTCATTTTCTTGTGAATTTCACATGTACTATAAGCCATAACTTGTCCCATCAGTTCCCAAGTTATGAGGAAAAGAGTCTTGAAAATGGGAAACCCACTCTTGTGTTGAAGAACATTTTAGTTTGTGCAAATGGCTGTTTAAATATTGTATGTTCTGTTTATAGACGTTGTTGATTTATGTAATCTTGTGGACATTCTTACATGGCCCACAAATTTTGAGGAGTTTTGGAATCTATTTAATGAAGTTTGATAATATTGGGAGATCCTTTTTTGATTAGATCTACAAATTTTCCATTACTATATGCTTTACTTCTATTTTACATGTGAATGCCTACGATGATAATTTAGCTTTCAACATCAAGAGAAATTAGTTTATTTAGAAGAGTATATGATCATCAATAGTGCAACAAAATTTCATTTTACAGGTTGATTTTTTTTTTTTGGGGTGTGTGTGTATAAGTATTGAAGACAAACTTATAGGGATTATCAAATGAAGCATTTTAGAATTGTTGAAAAATACGTTTAGTGAGTTCTTAGATTAGGCTTTTCCAAATTCATAGATGAAGATCTACCACACTAGATCCACCATTACATTAACGTATTCTCGGTCAAGGCTGAGCAACCATGACTAGAGGTATCTATAGTTACTCACCTTAAGTGCATGAGTAACAAACTTAGGTGTTTTGCATAACTCTCTGTGTTAGAGGACAAGGAAGTTCTATAAAGGAATCACAAAGGAGGAGTATCATGAAGGAAAGCGTGTACCTGTTCTCCTGCAGCTTTAAGTTTACCAATATCCCCTCTCTTATAAGTTCCCACCAAGTCACCGATACAGATGAATTTGATCCTCAAATGTAACATTTACAAATATATATACCGAGTTATGCCATTAGCAAAAATTTCAAATGCTCAGTGTGAATAATTTTATAGGAGATCAGCACATACCTACTATAAAACAGTCTCAACAGATAAGCTTTGTGGCTTAGTAAGTGACTGATGATAGATTTAGGGAAAGACTACTATCACCATCTGGAAAGGTTAGTACTAAGTCAATAGATTGACAAAGGATTTGTAACGAATTGAATGCCCCAAATCATTAATCATAGGCCTTTTTTTTTCCTAACATTCAAGAATTTTACATATATATAATGTAGAGATAGAACACTTTTCAAAAAAGATCAAAGATCACTTTCCAATCCATTTTGTCAGTAAGTTCATCATCAACAGGGATGTTATTACCAAAATCCTGTGATTTACGGAGAGGGTGGTTGGTAGATTAGACTATGTTCCAACACATATATTCGTGAATTTTAGTTGTCATAAAGAAAAAATAACAAAATATACATTGATCTTGAAGGTAGTTTGAAGCCACTTATGAAAAAGGCTCTGAAAGGTGCTATATTTGGACCTAATTGGCCAAGCCACAATGCATGCTGTAGTATTCGCAGGATTTATATTTCTCTTAAAGGAAACTACAATCATAGTCATTAATGCAATAATTATCAAGATAAACATGAAAAATCAAAACCTGTCCGCAGCTTGGGAATCGATTTTTTGGGTAGCTACTTGTTAGGCAACTTAATTCTTGTTTACTTAGTGATAACGCAGGAAAATCAAGCATGTATAATTGTATATTGCAGTAGCAAATGAAAGGTCAGAGGCCTACGTGTAGCTTTAGTATGTTGTCTCTGTAACAACCTATATCAGAACTATATTTAACAAGACCTCAATATAAAGATAGTAACATGTAATTACTGAATGTTAGAGCTTTATTTTCATGTTCATGTTATATTTATTTGCTTAGTTATTTTTATTATTTTTAGCATATAGATGCATATTTAGTCGTATTTTGCATATTTAGAAAAAATAATGATAAAAATAAAATTATGGGTTATTGGACCAAATTTGATTCTTAATTTTAATTATGACCAAAATAATAATATTGAGCTAATTTTAAAATTGCTATTTAATTTTCCTTTCCTTATTTGTCAGGTTAAATAAATTATCAAGGGCGTTTCATTCTGAAGGATTCAATTAACTCGGGCACATTCGGGAAGAAGATGAAGAATGAAGATTGGGTCAAGAAAGTTCCAGCCCAAAATTTTTTATCTTGGACGAAGCCCAATCCGGAAATTTTACCAGTTTGAAAAAAAACAAACAAACAAACAAACAAAACTCCCAACCCGTGAACCACCCCCCCAATTTTAACCCTCTCTCTCCTCCATCCCTTATCTCTCTGCCTCTTCTTTCCCCCTTCATCAGTAACAACCCCCTATTTTTAGATCAATCTCTCCCCTCCTCACTTGATTTCTCTGCCGCCTCACTATTTTTAGCCATAGCAACACCCATCATCTCCTCCATCAACGGATAGCCACAAGAAAGCCCTCAGTTCACCTTCTTCTACGGCTCATAGTAATGGGCTTCACCACACACCCACCTTATTTCTCTCCTCCTTCAACGCCTCACCACACAATCAATCAACTAACAACACCCTAATCCTCATTATAAAAGCAGAGGGTACAGTAAACATCAAGGCATCATCTGCTTCTGTTCTTCTTCAATCATCTTCTCCTCAGTCATCCTCATCTTCTCCATAATCATATTCACGAAGCAATCATCTCCCCTCTGCTCTCCATCTTCTTCATCATAATCATCTCCTTCATCCTACCATCGTCACTATCATCACAATCATCGCCATCATCAGCATCAGTGATCATCAGTGATCATCGCCATCCCCTCTGTTCTCTGTTTTGTTTAGTGTGGTCTGCCTCTCTACTCTGTTTGTTTAATTATTTTACTTTCTTCTTTTTCCTTTTTTTTTGGTCCCATTTGTTTCTCTGCCCCCTTTTTGCACGTGATTCTTCAGTGAATCAACATTTTGTTTCTTTTCATTTTTTTGTTACTTTAATGTTATTTAATGTTAGTTATTTGTTTTAGTTTTAGTATGTTAGGCTAATTTGACATTTTTGTTTGACCTAAATATTATATTTTACCATGTGTTATTTTTGAGATTAATTTTTTGCCTAAATTCATATTATGTTTATGAATAATCTAAGTTGATTAGGTTTAATTGTTTGATATTGAATGTCAAATTATTTTTATTTGGCCACCTAAATGATTCTAACATTTAATTAATGTTAACTAGTAACAACTTTTGACCATTAGCGTTAAAAGAATCAACTTGGGTCTAAATTATATTAAATCTGCTGTTGAGGATTTAATGGTTTGGGTTAAATGAAGTTTTCCTAAATCGTCATGTATTGAGTCTTTAATTTATTATGCTGTTGAGTAATAAATTAAGTGATTTACTAGAATTCATCCTTAGACGTTCTAAGGTGTATTAAACAGTAAGGGAAAATAGGGGTTACAGACGTTCTTAACCTTCAGTTTAACTATTCGATAAATATAATATATGTATCAATGATTAAATAATATAGCATGGTAAAATATATATTGAAAGGTCAAGCAATTTTTCCCAATTGAGTAATAATTCTTATCTTCTATTTTGCATAAATTTTATTATTAGTTTACAATTCTGGTTTTTTATTATTTAATCATATTGTTTATTAGATGCAACTATTTTATCCAGTCAACCCCCCCAAATTAGTTCTGTTGTTACTCGCAATTGTTTAAGTTATAAAGTTAGATCTAGAGTTGGTAATACGTTATTTATTTTTTTCATTCATTTATGAGAATTCATCCCTTCGTAAATTAAAATTTATTTCCTCGTGGGATCGACCCTACTTGCCCTATCTATAGTTTTTAACATATAATTGAAAAGGGTGTTTAGGTTATTTAATTTGTAGGCACTGCGACAAGCCTTACAAATTTTGGCGCCGCTGCCGGGGAAATTATTTTTGTCACAAAGTTTTGAGTTTAATCTCATTATCTATTTATTATTTTTCTTTATTACCTTTAGTTTTTGCTCTAGTCTATTTTATTTCAATATTTCTTTTCAGGTTTATGAACGTTGACGAGAGAGTAAAACGTATAAATAGATACGTTGAATTCTTGAATACCGCCACCGTAGAGCAGCTACTAGAAATTTTTGAGAATGACGAAGAAGACGAGAAAGAACCACCCATGGCGGCAAGGACCTTAAAAGAGTTGGCTGCACCGGATGTTTCGCAGCAGCCGCTTGGCATTGTCTTTCCTGAGTTAGAAAAACCGTTGAAACTGAATTCAGGTTTTCTAAATCTTTTACCTAAATTTAATGGTTTATCTGGTGAAGATCCTCATATGCATTTAAAAGAACTTTTAGTTGTTTGTTCTACTATGAGACCTGATGGAATTGATGAGGATCAGGTTAAGCTTCGTGCTTTTTCTTTTTCTCTTCAAAACCTAGCTAAGGATTGGTTATATAACTTGCCTACTGGATCTGTTACTACTTGGACTCAATTGCAAAAATCTTTTCTTGAAAAATTTTTTCCTGCTAGTAGAATTGGTGCCATTAGAAAGCAAATTTGTGGAATTAGGCAAAATCTGAATGAGTCATTATATGAATACTGGGAAAGGTTTAAAAGACTATGTAGCAGTTGTCCCCAGCATCAGATTAATGACCAATTGCTAATTCAATACTTTTATGAAGGACTATTGCCTAATGATAGGGGCATGATAGATGCTGCTAGCAGGGGAGCCTTAGTTGATAAAACACCTAGTCAGGCTATGACCCTGATCTCTAATATGGCCCAAAACTCACAACAGTTCAATACTCGCTCTGGCCTAGTTACTGGCGGGGGTAATGACATGGATTCTATTCACCACCAATTAGCAGCTTTGACCTCTAAGTTAGATAAATTGATGACCAAAGGACCTAGTGTGGGGATAATATGTGGAATATGCTCTATAGAAGGTCACCCCACTTATGCTTGTCCAACCTTACAAGAGGGAAATGTGAATGCTATGTTTAACCAGCAACCTAGGAAGTATGACCCTTACTCCAACACTTACAATAAGGGTTGGAGAGATCATCCTAACCTTAGGTACGGACCACCTAATCCACCTGGTTTTGCTCGACCTCAACCTCCAGCTAACCAAACTGATAAGACCTCCTTTTTGTTAGAACAGCTAATGAAAAAGATGGACCAAGATAAGAAAGAGACAGAGGCTAGATTTAATTCGATGGAAACTGTCCTTAAGCAAATTAGCCAGACCCAATCTGCCTTAGGAACCTTGGTTAGTAATATGCAGTCTCAGAGTAGTAATAGGTTGCCTGCCCAACCCTTTACAAACCCTAAGGACAATGTCAGTGCCATAAACTTAAGGAGTGGAAAAGAGCTAGGAGAGCCCGATATGTCTAAAAAAGAGGTTGAGACTGAGAAAGAGGTGAGTGAGAAAACTAAGACCAAGGAACTAGCTGAGACTGAGAAAGAAAAGGGGGAAGAACCTAAGAGTAGAAAGCATCAAGAAATGACTCTAGAGGACTTCAACAAACTTCCCCACTATGTTCCTAGACCACCCTTCCCACAAAGATATGCCCAACCTGTGAACCACGCCCCCCCAATTTTAACCCTCTCTCTCCCCCATCCCTTATCTCTCTGCCTCTTCTTTCCCCCTTCATCAGTAACAACCCCCTATTTTTATATCAATCTCTCCCCTCCTCACCTGATTTCTCTGCCGCCTCACTATTTTTAGCCACAACAACACCCATCATCTCCTCCATCAACGGATAGCCACAAGAAAGCCCTCGGTTCACCTTCTTCTGCGGCTCACAGCAATGGGCTTCACCACACACCCACCTTATTTCTCTCCTCCTTCAACGCCTCACCACACAATCAATCAACCAACAACACCCTAATCCCCATTATAAAAGCAGAGGGTACAGCAAACATCAAGGCATCATCTGCTTCTGTTCTTCTTCAATCATCTTCTCCTCAGTCATCCTCATCTTCTCCATAATCATATTCACGAAGCAATCATCTCCCCTCTGTTCTCCATCTTCTTCATCATAATCATCTCCTTCATCCTACCATCGTCACTATCATCACAATCATCGCCATCATTAGCATCAGTGATCATCAGTGATCATCGCCATCCCCTCTGTTCTCTGTTTTGTTTAGTGTGGTCTGCCTCTCTACTCTGTTTGTCTAATTATTTTACTTTCTTCTTTTTCCTTTTTTTGTCCCATTTGTTTCTCTGCCACCTTTTTGCACGTGATTCTTCAGTGAATCAACATTTTGTTTCTTTTCCTTTTTTTGTTACTTTAATGTTATTTAATGTTAGTTATTTGTTTTAGTTTTAGTATGTTAGGCTAATTTGACATTTTTGTTTGACCTAAATATTATATTTTACCATGTGTTATTTTTGAGATTAATTTTGTGCCTAAATTCATATTATGTTTATGAGAAATCTAAGTTGATTAGGTTTAACTGTTTGATATTGAATGTCAAATTATTTTTATTTGGCCACCTAAATGATTCTAACATTTAATTAATGTTAACTAGTAACAACTTTTGATCATTAGCGTTAAAAGAATCAACTTAGGTCTAAATTACATTAAATCTGCTGTTGAGGATTTAATGGTTTGGGTTAAATGAAGTTTTCCTAAATCGTCATGCATTGAGTCTTTAATTTATTATGCTCTTGAGTAATAAATTAAGTGATTTAATAGAATTCATCCTTAGACGTTCTAAGGTGTATTAAACAGTAAGGGAAAATAGGGGTTACAGACGTTCTTAACCTTCAGTTTAACTATTCGATAAATATAATATATGTATCGATGATTAAATAACATAGCATGGTAAAATATATATTGAAAGGTCAAGCAATTTTTCCCAATTGAGTAATAATTCTTATCTTCTATTTTGCATAAATTTTATTATTAGTTTACAATTCTGGTTTTTTATTATTTAATCATATTGTTTATTAGATGCAACTATTTTATCTAGTCAACCCCCCCAAATTAGTTCTGTTTTTACTCGCAATTGTTTAAGTTATAAAGTTAGATCTAGAGTTGGTAATACATTATTTATTTTTTTTATTCATTTATGAGAATTCATCCCTTCGTAACTTAAAATTTATTTCCTCGTGGGATCGACCCTACTTGCCCTATCTATAGTTTTTAATATATAATTGAAAAGGGTGTTTAGGTTATTTAATTTGTAGGCACTGCGACAAGCCTTACAAATTTTGGCGCCGTAAAAACATAGCTATTGCGAGTAAAAACAGAACTAATTTGGGGGGTTGACTGGATAAAATAGTTGCATCTAATAAACAATATGATTAAATAATAAAAAACCAGAATTGTAAACTAATAATAAAATTTTTGCAAAATAGAAGATAAGAATTATTACTCAATTAGGAAAAATTGCTTGACCTTTCAATATATATTTTACCATGCTATATTATTTAATCATCGATACATATATTATATTTATCGAGTAGTTAAACTGAAGGTTAAGAACGTCTGTAACCCCTATTTTTCCTTACTGTTTAATACACCTTAGAACGTCTAAGGATGAATTCTATTAAATCACTTAATTTATTACTCAACAGCATAATAAACTAAAGACTCAATGCATGACGATTTAGGAAAACTTCATTTAACCCAAACCATTAAATCCTCAACAGCAGATTTAATGTAATTTAGACCCAAGTTGATTCTTTTAACGCTAATGGTCAAAAGTTGTTACTAGTTAACATTAATTAAATGTTAGAATCATTTAGGTGGCCAAATAAAAATAATTTGACATTCAATATCAAACAATTAAACCTAATCAACTTAGATTTCTCATAAACATAATATGAATTTAGGCACAAAATTAATCTCAAAAATAACGCATGGTAAAATATAATATTTAGGTCAAACAAAAATGTCAAATTAGCCTAACATACTAAAAATAAAACAAATAACTAACATTAAATCACATTAAAGTAACAAAAAAAAATGAAAAGAAACAAAATGTTGATTCACTGAAGAATCACGCGCAAAAAGGGGGCAGAGAAACAAATGGGACAAAAAAAGGAAAAAGAAGAAAGTAAAATAATTAAACAAACAGAGTAGAGAGGCAGACCACACTAAACAAAACAGAGAACAGAGGGGATGGCGATGATCACTGATGATCACTGATGCTGATGATGGCGATGATTGTGATGATAGTGACGATGGTAGGATGAAGGAGATGATTATGATGAAGAAGATGGAGAACAGAGGGGAGATGATTGCTTCGTGAATATGATTATGGAGAAGATGAGGATGACTGAGGAGAAGATGATTGAAGAAGAACAGAAGCAGATGATGCGAAGATGATTGAAGAAGAACAGAAGCAGATGATGCCTTGATGTTTGCTGTACCCTCTGCTTTTATAATGGGGATTAGGGTGTTGTTGGTTGATTGATTGTGTGGTGAGGCGTTGAAGGAGGAGAGAAATAAGGTGGGTGTGTGGTGAAGCCCATTACTGTGAGCCGCAGAAGAAGGTGAACCGAGGGCTTTCTTGTGGCTATCCGTTGATGGAGGAGATGATGGGTGTTGCTGTGGCTAAAAATAGTGAGGCGGCAGAGAAATCAAGTGAGGAGGGGAGAGATTGATCTAAAAATAGGGGGTTGTTACTGATGAAGGGGGAAAGAAGAGGCAGAGAGATAAGGGATGGAGGAGAGAGAGGGTTAAAATTGGGGGGGTGGTTCACGGGTTGAGAGTTTTGTTTGTTTTTTTTGTTTGTTTTTTTTTTTTGGCATAGTCCACGATGCAAAGAAAAGAAATTAAATAAACAAATATAAAAATAAGTGAGAAGAAAAACTCCCTGAAAGAATCTTGGATTGCCTCCCAAGTAGCGCCTTTGTTTCTTGTCGTTGGCTCGACCTCTTTTCTGATCATGGATCCTCCAGATCAATATCTTCAACTTTGTGAACAACTCTGTCGTAGAAATGTTTCAACCTATGTCCATTCACCTTGAAAATTTTGTTAGTATCAAGACTTCTAATTTCTACTGCCCCGTGAGGATGGACATCAGTGACTTCAAAAGGGCCTAGCCACTTAGATCTAAGTTTACCAGGAAATAGTTTCAATTTGGAGTGAAATAACAGAACTTTTTCTCCTACATGAAACTCTTTCCTAACCAACTTAGCATCGTGAAATGCCTTAGACTTGCCCTTATAAATCACTGAATTATCATAGGCTTCTAATCTTATTTCCTCCAACTCCTGCAGTTGTAACTTCCTCTCTTTTCCAGCTTCCAAATAGTCCATGTTACACTTTTTCACAGCCCAAAAGGATTTATGCTCTAATTCAACAGGCAAATGACATGCTTTCCCATAGACTATCCTGTATGGTGACATCCCAATTGGAGTTTTATATGCAGTCCTGATAGCCCAAAGAGCATCATCTAGTCTATCACTCCAATCCTTCCTATCAGGTCTAACTATTTTCTCTAGAACCTCTTTAATCTCTTTGTTCATACTCTCAGCTTGACCATTAGTCTGTGGGTGATAAGCAGTCAAAACTTTATGCGTAATATGAAACTTATCTAGGAGACCCTTCAAAGTTCTATTAAAAAAGTGGGTTCCCCTATCACTAATGATGGCTTTAGGCATCCCATACCTATTCAAAATATTTTTCTTAATATGTTTAACCACAGTCTTAGCATCATCAGTTCTAGTTGGAATGGCCTCAACCCACTTGGATAAATAATCCACACAAACTAGAATATACTGATTACCATTGGAAGGGGGAAATGGGCCCATAAAGTCAATGCCCCACACATCAAAAATTTCACACACAAAGATATTATATAAAGGCATTTGACTTCTATCATGCAAATTTCCAGTTCTTTGGCACATGTCACATCTTCTACAGAATTCAAAACAATCTTTGTGAATTGTAGGCCAGAAAAATCCACATTCTAAAACTTTATGTGCAGTGCGTTTAGGACCAAAGTGACCTCCTCCCTCGCGGAAGTGACAAAACTCCAAAATAGATAAAATTTCGGAATCGTCAACACATCTTCTAATCACTTGGTCACTACAAAAATGCCACAAATAGGGTTCATCCCACACATATAGTCTAGCTTGTGATTTAATTCTGTCCCTAGCATGTTTAGGCACATTAGCAGGAAAAGTCTTGGTAACTAAATAGTTAACAATGTCCACATACCAAGGAAAAGTATCAGTGACAGCATATAAATGTTCATCGGGAAAAGAATCATTAGAGTCATTACTAATTTCTGCAGTTTGAATCCTACTCAGATGGTCAGCTACTTGATGATCTAGGCCTTTCCTATCCTTAATTTCTAAATCAAATTCTTGCAGGAGTAAAACCCATCTAATTAATCTAGGTTTGGCCTCTTTCTTTTTCATTAAATATTTTAAAGCAGCATGATCAGAATATACAGTGATCTTAGTACCCAGCAGATAAGATCTAAACTTTTCCAATGCAAACACAACAGCATACAATTCTTTCTCAGTGACAGTATAATTGCATGGTGCAGCATCTAATGTTTTACTGGCATAACAAATCACATGAGATTCCCTCCCCTGTTTTGCCCTAAAGCAGCCCCTACTGCTTTATCAGATGCATCACATAAAAGTTCAAAAGGAAGGGCATAGTTAGGTGGCTGAACAATAGGAGGTGAAATCAGACACTTCTTTAATTCATCAAAAGCATGCTTGCAATCATCATTAAAATCAAACACAACATCCTTAGCAAGCAAAGCACATAGAGGAGAAGCAATTTTTGAGAAATTCTTAATGAATCGCCTATAAAATCCTACATGTCCCAAAAATGATCTAATATCTTTCACACTAGACGGGTAAGGCAAAGATTGAATCACTTCTACCTTAGCTTTATCAACTTCTAACCCTTTTTCTGAAACGATATGGCCTAGGACCACTCCATGATCAACCATGAAATGACATTTTTCAAAGTTCAAGATTAGATTGGATTCAATGCAACGCCTAAGAACTAGTGTTAAATTATGCAAACTTTGATCAAAAGAGTCACCATGCACAGTAAAATCATCCATAAATACTTCCATGACCTTATCAATGAAATCAGAAAATATGGACATCATACAACGTTGAAAAGTAGCAGGTGCGTTACAAATTAAATAACCTAAACACCCTTTTCAATTATATAACCTAAACAATTGCGAGTAAAAACAAAACTAATTTGTTTAATCATCAGCATCAGTGATCATCAGTGATCATCGCCATCCCCTCTGTTCTCTGTTTTGTTTAGTGTGGTCTGCCTCTCTACTCTGTTTGTTTAATTATTTTACTTTCTTCTTTTTCTTTTTTTTGTCCCATTTGTTTCTTTGTCCCCTTTTTGCACGTGATTCTTCAGTGAATCAACATTTTGTTTCTTTTCATTTTTTTTTGTTACTTTAATGTTATTTAATGTTAGTTATTTGTTTTAGTTTTAGTATGTTAGGCTAATTTGACATTTTTGTTTGACCTAAATATTATATTTTACTATGTGTTATTTTTGAGATTAATTTTGTGCCTAAATTCATATTATGTTTATGAGTAATCTAAGTTGATTAGGTTTAATTGTTTGATATTGAATGTCAAATTATTTTTATTTGGGCACCTAAATGATTCTAACATTTAATTAATGTTAACTAGTAACAACTTTTGACCATTAGCGTTAAAAGAATCAACTTGGGTCTAAATTACATTAAATCTGCTGTTGAGGATTTAATGGTTTGGGTTAAATGAAGTTTTCCTAAATCGTCATGCATTGAGTCTTTAATTTATTATGCTGTTGAGTAATAAATTAAGTGATTTAATAGAATTCATCCTTAGACGTTCTAAGGTGTATTAAACAGTAAGGGAAAATAGGGGTTACAGACGTTCTTAACCTTCAGTTTAACTATTCGATAAATATAATATATGTATCGATGATTAAATAACATAGCATGGTAAAATATATATTGAAAGGTCAAGCAATTTTTCCCAATTGAGTAACAATTCTTATCTTCTATTTTGCATAAATTTTATTATTAGTTTACAATTCTGGTTTTTTATTATTTAATCATATTGTTTATTAGATGCAACTATTTTATCCAGTCAACCCCCCCAAATTAGTTTTGTTTTTACTCGCAATTGTTTAAGTTATAAAGTTAGATCTAGAGTTGGTAATACGTTATTTATTTTTTTTATTCATTTATGAGAATTCATCCCTTCGTAACTTAAAATTTATTTCCTTGTGGGATCGACCCTACTTGCCCTATCTATAGTTTTTAATATATAATTGAAAAGGGTGTTTAGGTTATTTAATTTGTAGGCACTGCGACAAGCCTTACAAATTTTGGCGCCGTTTCAAATTACTAGACAAAAGTTATGTGTTAACGCCATGTCAACCCAAGATACTATTGTTAAGCCTGAATTGAAACCTCTGCCTGCTAATTTGAAATATGTATACTTGGGTAATGATGAAACTCTACCTGTGATTATCTCTAATTCTTTAACTGCATTGCAAGAGGAAAAATTAATTAGAGTTCTTAGAGATAACAAAAGTGCAATAGGATGGACATTAGCTGACATTAAAGGACTAAGCCCAACATTTTGTACACATAAAATTGCCTTAGAACCTGATGCAACCCCTAAAAGAGATCCTCAACGCCGTCTCAATCCCCCTATGATGGAGGTGGTGCAAATAGAAATCTTAAAGTGGTTGGAAGCAGGGATGATCTACCCCATTGCTGATTCTAAGTGGGTTAGTCCCATACATGTAGTCCCTAAGAAAGGTGGCACCACTGTAGTGACCACCAAAGATGGAGAGCTTATACCCACACGAGTGCAGTCAGGTTGGAGGGTATGTATTGACTATAGGAAGCTGAACAAAGCGACAAAGAAAGACCATTTCCCCTTACCCTTTATGGATAAAATGTTAGAGAGGGTAGCCGGTCATTCTTACTATAGCTTCCTAGATGGGTATTCGGGTTACTTACAAGTACCCATAGCTCCAGAGGACCAAGATAAGACCACCTTCACTTGCCCTTTTGGTACTTATGCGTTTAAACGCATGCCCTTTGGTCTTTGTAACGCACCTGCTACTTTTCAACGTTGTATGATGTCCATATTTTCTGATTTCATTGATAAGATCATGGAAGTATTTATGGATGATTTTACTGTGCATGGTGACTCTTTTGATCAAAGTTTGCATAATTTGACACTAGTTCTTAGGCGTTGCATTGAATCCAATCTAATCTTGAACTTTGAAAAATGTCATTTTATGGTTGATCATGGAGTGGTCCTAGGCCATATCGTTTCAGAAAAAGGGTTAGAAGTTGATAAAGCTAAGGTAGAAGTGATTCAATCTTTGCCTTACCCGTCTAGTGTGAAAGATATTAGATCATTTTTGGGACATGTAGGATTTTATAGGCGATTCATTAAGAATTTCTCAAAAATTGCTTCTCCTCTATGTGCTTTGCTTGCTAAGGATGTTGTGTTTGATTTTAATGATGATTGCAAGCATGCTTTTGATGAATTAAAGAAGTGTCTGATTTCACCTCCTATTGTTCAGCCACCTAACTATGCCCTTCCTTTTGAACTTTTATGTGACGCATCTGATAAAGCAGTAGGGGCTGCTTTAGGGCAAAAACAGGGGAGGGAATCTCATGTGATTTGTTATGCCAGTAGAACATTAGATGCTGCACAATGCAATTATACTGTCACCGAGAAAGAATTGTATGCTGTTGTGTTTGCATTGGAAAAGTTTAGATCTTATCTGCTGGGTACTAAGATCACTGTATATTCTGATCATGCTGCTTTAAAATATTTAATGAAAAAGAAAGAGGCCAAACCTAGATTAATTAGATGGGTTTTACTCCTGCAAGAATTTGATTTAGAAATTAAGGATAGGAAAGGCCTAGATCATCAAGTAGCTGACCATCTGAGTAGGATTCAAACTGCAGAAATTAGTAATGACTCTAATGATTCTTTTCCCGATGAACATTTATATGCTGTCACTGATACTTTTCCTTGGTATGTGGACATTGTTAACTATTTAGTTACCAAGACTTTTCCTGCTAATGTGCCTAAACATGCTAGGGACAGAATTAAATCACAAGCTAGACTATATGTGTGGGATGAACCCTATTTGTGGCATTTTTGTAGTGACCAAGTGATTAGAAGATGTGTTGACGATTCCGAAATTTTATCTATTTTGGAGTTTTGTCACTCCCGCGAGGGAGGAGGTCACTTTGGTCCTAAACGTACTGCACATAAAGTTTTAGAATGTGGATTTTTCTGGCCTACAATTCACAAAGATTGTTTTGAATTCTGTAGAAGATGTGACATGTGCCAAAGAACTGGAAATTTGCATGATAGAAGTCAAATGCCTTTGTATAATATCTTTGTGTGTGAAATTTTTGATGTTTGGGGCATTGACTTTATGGGCCCATTTCCCCCTTCCAATGGTAATCAGTATATTCTAGTTTGTGTGGATTATTTATCCAAGTGGGTTGAGGCCATTCCAACTAGAACTGATGATGCTAAGACTGTGGTTAAACATATTAAGAAAAATATTTTGAATAGGTATGGGATGCCTAAAGCCATCATTAGTGATAGGGGAACCCACTTTTTTAATAGAACTTTGAAGGGTCTCCTAGATAAGTTTCATATTACGCATAAAGTTTCGACTGCTTATCACCCACAGACTAATGGTCAAGCTGAGAGTATGAACAAAGAGATTAAAGGGGTTCTGGAGAAAATAGTTAGACCTGATAGGAAGGATTGGAGTGATAGACTAGATGATGCTCTTTGGGCTATCAGGACTGCATATAAAACTCTAATTGGGATGTCACTATACAGGATAGTCTATGGGAAAGCATGCCATTTGCCTGTTGAATTAGAGCATAAATCCTTTTGGGCTGTGAAAAAGTGTAACATGGACTATTTGGAAGCTGGAAAAGAGAGGAAGTTACAACTGCAGGAGTTGGAGGAAATAAGGTTAGAAGCCTATGATAATTCAGTGATTTATAAGGGCAAGTCTAAGGCATTTCACGATGCTAAGTTGGTTAGGAAAGAGTTTCATGTAGGAGAAAAAGTTCTGTTATTTCACTCCAAATTGAAACTATTTCCTGGTAAACTTAGATCTAAGTGGCTAGGCCCTTTTGAAGTCACTGATGTCCATCCTCACGGGGCAGTAGAAATTAGAAGTCTTGATACTAACAAAATTTTCAAGGTGAATGGACATAGGTTGAAACATTTCTACGACAGAGTTGTTCACAAAGTTGAAGATATTGATCTGGAGGATCCATGATCAGAAAAGAGGTCGAGCCAACGACAAGAAACAAAGGCGCTACTTGGGAGGCAACCCAAGATTCTTTCAGGGAGTTTTTCTTCTCACTTATTTTTATATTTGTTTATTTAATTTCTTTTCTTTGCATCGTGGACTATGCAAAAATGTAAGTGTGGGGGAGGGAAACCTTACTACATTAGATGTTGCATGTCGTTAGAATGATAGTTCATGCATTGCATTTATTTTTATAAGATGCATACATTTTTTTTTTTACTATGAAAAAAAATAAAACAAAATAAAATTGCATGAAATCAAAATAAAACTAAGATAATCACCATTTATTTTATATGCATATTCCCGAATTATAATAATTGAATCTGAAAAGGGCGCTGATTTGAGAATTGAGCAACAAAGAGAAGATGGAATGCAAACATAAGGAGTCTAAATCCAACTATTGTGCGGTAAAACGCATGGATACCTACCCTTGTAGGAAGGATGAACATGGCGACTATTGTGATAATGTGATTTTTCCTATAGCTTTAAACTTGATAGATTATAACTGAAATTCTGGCAGAAACTGATTGCGTGATACTACAATGAATGATTAACATGAGATTTTTTGATCCTAACATATTATTGCCATCTTGTTTTCCCTAACCCTGCCTAAATCACATTATCCTACCCCTTTTTTCCCCCCTATTATTTGATACTAGCTCATTGACCTGATGCATATCTTATGAGTGGTTTACATGAAAGAGATGGGTTGTTATAGGCAAGGATATTCTTCACGCATCTGGCTTCCAAAATCACCCCCAAAAAAAAAAAAAGAAAAAAAAAGGGGAGGAATATTTATGAAAAGAGCCAAGAAGCATATCCTTGTATCATTTTTTCCATAATGTTTTGGGTCACGTATTTCCATTATTCATTTTTTGTGGAAAATTTTCATGGTTAGTGAGGATTTTTTATGATATGCATCTACATTTATGTCAAGAGTCCTAACCCTTATTCTCAAATATTATTATTTTTTTTTTACCACAAAAAAAAAAAAAAAACACATGAACCCAAAGCCATTTCTTTCTAAGCCTAAGCCCATATCTCATGTTTCATTTTTCTAGTATCCTTGTGATTAGCTAAGTTAGACCTAAGTGAAAAGTCTAGATGAGGAAAAAGCTTTGGATGACTTATATTGTTACAGCGTCACTAAGTGTAATCTGACCTACTTGATTGCTTTGTACCCGATGCCGAGTAGCGCTGGGTGTGAATATCTCTAAGTTTGTCCAAGTCCTATCTGAGTTGCCAATTTGTAAAATCTTTGCCCTTTCATGATGATATAAAAATATATATATATATATATATATATAATAATGATAATAATAATAAGGGGTATGCATATGAATGATGTGAGTGAAAATCTTGGTTTTAAATTGATTTGATGCTAAAGAAATAAATTCTTTTCATAGCAGTATAGCATTGAAAATAATTTTGTCGAGGACGACAAAAGTTTAAGTGTGGGGGTATTTGTTAGAGCTTTATTTTCATGTTCATGTTATATTTATTTGCTTAGTTATTTTTATTATTTTTAGCATATAGATGCATATTTAGTCGTATTTTGCATATTTAGAAAAAATAATGATAAAAATAAAATTATGGGTTATTGGACCAAATTTGATTCGTAATTTTAATTATGACCAAAATAATAATATTGAGCTAATTTTAAAATTGCTATTTAATTTTCCTTTCCTTATTTGTCAGGTTAAATAAATTATCAAGGGCGTTTCATTCTGAAGGATTCAATTAACTAGGGCACATTCGGGAAGAAGATGAAGAATGAAGATTGGGTCAAGAAAGTTCCAGCCCAAAATTTTTTATCTTGGACGAAGCCCAATCCGGAAATTTTACCAGTTTGGAAAAAAAAAAAAAAAAACAAACAAACAAAACTCCCAACCCGTGAACCACCCCCCCAATTTTAACGCTCTCTCTCCTCCATCCCTTATCTCTCTGCCTCTTCTTTCCCCCTTCATCAGTAACAACCCCCTATTTTTAGATCAATCTCTCCCCTCCTCACCTGATTTCTCTGCCGCCTCACTATTTTTAGCCACAGCAACACCCATCATCTCCTCCATCAACGGATAGCCACAAGAAAGCCCTCGGTTCACCTTCTTCTGCGGCTCACAGCAATGGGCTTCACCACACACCCACCTTATTTCTCTCCTCCTTCAACGCCTCACCACACAATCAATCAACCAACAACACACTAATCCCCATTATAAACGCAGAGGGTACAGCAAACATCAAGGCATCATCTGCTTCTGTTCTTCTTCAATCATCTTCTCCTCAGTCATCCTCATCTTCTCCATAATCATATTCACGAAGCAATCATCGCCCCTCTGTTCTCCATCTTCTTCATCATAATCATCTCCTTCATCCTACCATCGTCACTATCATCACAATCATCGCCATCATCAGCATCAGTGATCATCAGTGATCATCGCCATCCCCTCTGTTCTCTGTTTTGTTTAGTGTGGTCTGCCTCTCTACTCTGTTTGTTTAATTATTTTACTTTCTTCTTTTTCCTTTTTTTGTCCCATTTGTTTCTCTGCCCCCTTTTTGCACGTGATTCTTCAGTGAATCAACATTTTGTTTCTTTTCATTTTTTTTGTTACTTTAATGTTATTTAATGTTAGTCATTTGTTTTAGTTTTAGTATGTTAGGCTAATTTGACATTTTTGTTTGACCTAAATATTATATTTTACCATGTGTTATTTTTGAGATTAATTTTGTGCCTAAATTCATATTATGTTTATGAATAATCTAAGTTGATTAGGTTTAATTGTTTGATATTGAATGTCAAATTATTTTTATTCGGCCACCTAAATGATTCTAACATTTAATTAATGTTAACTAGTAACAACTTTTGACCATTAGCGTTAAAAGAATCAACTTGGGTCTAAATTACATTAAATCTGCTGTTGAGGATTTAATGGTTTGGGTTAAATGAAGTTTTCCTAAATCGTCATGCATTGAGTCTTTAATTTATTATGCTGTTGAGTAATAAATTAAGTGATTTAATAGAATTCATCCTTAGACGTTCTAAGGTGTATTAAACAGTAAGGGAAAATAGGGGTTACAGACGTTCTTAACCTTCAGTTTAACTATTCGATAAATATAATATATGTATCGATGATTAAATAACATAGCATGGTAAAATATATATTGAAAGGTCAAGCAATTTTTCCCAATTGAGTAATAATTCTTATCTTCTATTTTGCATAAATTTTATTATTAGTTTACAATTCTGGTTTTTTATTATTTAATCATATTGTTTATTAGATGCAACTATTTTATCTAGTCAACCCCCCCAAATTAGTTCTGTTTTTACTCGCAATTGTTTAAGTTATAAAGTTAGATCTAGAGTTGGTAATACGTTATTTATTTTTTTTATTCATTTATGAGAATTCATCCCTTCGTAACTTAAAATTTATTTCCTCGTGGGATCGACCCTACTTGCCCTATCTATAGTTTTTAATATATAATTGAAAAGGGTGTTTAGGTTATTTAATTTGTAGGCACTGCGACAAGCCTTACACTGAAATACAAAAGCATAATACCAGTTTAGCATTGTTGTATGGTGGAACTCATTTTAACCATTTATGACCTTTTGTAAACTGTACGTTTCTTAAAATTACCTCTTCATGTGTTGTTGTCTTCTTTTGCATAAAGTAGAATGTTTGCTCGTAGGAGGACTTTAAAATCGACAATGTTTTGAACTAAAGTGTAGTGCTCTAGTTGAATGTTGTTTGCATCATAGTAAATTGTAAGTTAACTTGATCTTTGTGCCCTTGACATTGCAACGTACAGTTGACCATGTGAAAAGCATGGATGTTTGAGATACATTACAACCTTCTGTAGTGTTTGACCTTGGGCCTTGTGATTGTCATTACAAAACCTAATTATTCACTGGAAATTGTTTCCTTTGGAAGTCAACTGGGTATTTGGATTATGGAGATGGTCTTCATGTAATTCTTGGGGGTAGAACAAGTGATCCCTTATAATAAGTTGTTGTAATTTTGCAGTGGATCATGTTTGGAGAGAATCCTTTGCATATGAGCCTTGTACCATTAGGTCCATTACACAACCCGTTGGATGGATCTAGGTTTCGTAAGAGTATGATGAGATGGTTTTTTCTTCAATATGAGATCATGTGGGGGTAATTCTAGAGGCGATCATGTGCTTAAGAATTCAGGAGGGTACGTTGCTCTTTGGTTGTCTAATACATGATCGAAGCTTTTGTAAATCATAGGGTTACCTGGGAAATTCTCAATTATGACTTTTGTTGATGTTATCAACATTTTGATTTTGTGGGGCTAAGGTTGCTCAGCTAATGAAGATGGCTGCATCAACACACTTTGTCTTTAGTTATTGGAATGCTTCATTAATTAGGCTTGTAAGGGTTGAATCTGTCAGTCGGATTGAGGGCAATAAGCTTTTTGGTAATTTGGCAAAGCAGTTGGTGTGGTGCTGAAGTTGGCCACTTCCTAGTTGAAGTAGGAAATTTGACAATTCTAGATCTTCTTTTGCTGTTATGTTCTTACTTAACTTAAATTTTTAAAATTGGCACCAGAGTGTTGAGCTGACTAGGCTTGCCTCCACTGCTTCAAATTGTGAATTCTTTCTTACAATAAGTACTTGTCGGAAATCACCTCCGAAAATAATGATTTTTCCTCCCAAAATATTATTTGATTCACATATATCTTGTACCATCATATTAAGCCATGGATGTTTCATCCCAAATAAGTAAATAAGTATTTTTAATCAACTGAGCAAGGCTTGTTTGTCTTCCTGCACTACATATGCATGAGATATTCACATCAATAGGGATCTTGAATCTTGAATGTGACGTCCTTCCCAAAGGAATATTTGATGTTGCAATGCCAAATGTTGTTGTTGGTAATACAATTTGTCCAAGTTGGCAAAGTATAGCATATAGAGCACAATAGAGAAATGTCTTCCCCTTACCTCTTGGACCATCTATGAAGAATGCACTCGCGTTGTTGTTCTCAACATGAAACATGATCTTTTTATAAACCATTTTTTGCTCATCATTTAATTGCTTGTGAGCATTTATGAATTCTGTTGTAATGCTAGCCCTTAAAGCATCTTCTATATCTTTTGTGGATTGCAACTGGTGGTCTTGGTTAGCAAGCAGATCAGCTAACCCGTAATTTGATAAAGATTTCCCCATACTTTCAAGAGAAGTTTGGATGTTGTTAATTGTGTGGCTTATTACCAAAAGTGGATTATCAGGGCTTTTATAAAGACAGTCATCAGAGAGGTGAGAGTAATACTTAGGGTGTGTTTGGTAGGGGGGAAAATTATTTTCCCAGAAAATCATTTTCCATCACAAGGAAAATAATTTTTCACCTACATTTTCTGCTGTTTGGTAGAATGAAAAATTATTTTCCTGGAAAATGATTTTCTACTATTTGGTAGAATGAAAAACCATTTTCCAATACCATAATTCTCAAGTGTTTGATACTAATATGCTAAGCTAATAGATAAACGGTCAATTTAGTCATCAAGCAATGCTTACAAAGTCATCAAACAGTCACAAAGTCATAAATAGCAATAAGCTTCCTAAGTGTCTTTTTCTAAGCAAATAGCAACCGAGCATAATACAAGCTTGGCATGTATTTCCAAAGACAATAACAAGAAGCAGGTTTATTGGCAAATAATGTATGTCAATAGAATTATTATATGTTAAGACACAATCTGTAAACAGAATTATTGAACTACATAACGTTTAGACCTTCAACCACCTAAGTAAGGTAAAGCAACTTTAACAATGCATGTCAACACCAGTTAGCATATTGGCAAATAATGTATTTTTAACAATCAGAAAAAATTGAAGGGATTAAACCCTCTCTTGCTTCACAAAGCCTTGCAAGATATGGCAAATAACGGTATCACTTATCCAATTATACAACACACAGCAGACATAAATTTCAAATTCAAGCAAAATTTCCAGCAAACACAGCAGCAATCAACACCTCTTTCAAAAAACAGCAAACATGGATATGCTCCAATAGCAAAAGGATGATTTTTCAGGCTCTTTAACAATCCTTCCACAAACCATTGCCTCCCTCAAATTAACCACCTCAAAGGTACACCCAAACCAGCCCAACTTCCAAATTCAAGCAAAATTTAATATACCACACAGAGATAAATGGGAAATTTTGGTTGAATAACCATATATATAATGCAATAGATAGAAAAATTGGTAATTTTCAGTCCCATCAACAAAGAAAAGCTATTAATGGTGAGAGCCAAAACTTTCAAATTCAAGAAATTTTCAGCCGAATTCAAAGAAATTGGAACCCTAGATCTAAAAACTTACCTGGAAAATTGAATCTGAATATAGTGGCAAGAGTGCTTGGACTGAGACTCGAATACAGCGGCGAGAGTGCCTCAACCGGCTTCTAACAATGGCGAGAGCCAAAGCTTCCAAATTCAAGAGAGGGAGTAAGGCTTTCGAACATTGTTGAAGCTTTCCTGAAATCGAACAGAAGTTACAGAAGCAGAGTTGTTTTCGAGCCCCAGGAAAATGATTTTACGGCCATTTTTACGGGAAAACATTTTCCTTCTCAGGGGGTAAAATCATTTTCCCCTGGAAATGATTTTCCCCTCCGTTTTTTACCAAACAACGTAAAATAGGAAAATCATTTTCCTGAAAATGATTTTACCCCCTACCAAATACACCCTTAGACCACAAACTTCTTGGATTTACACGTTCATAAAAAATTAATAACATTATGGATGGCTTACGAAGGGCAGAAGTCATCTAAACAGCAACTCCCTCTTTCAAACATTATTCAATTGATTTGTCTGCTTTAAGTATTCCACATTTTAACGCTGACTTCTGAAGTGAAGAACACTTATACCCATTAACTGTTTAACAAGTCCTCATAAGACCTTGGGCCTCGAACATGCGCTAGTAGCAAGCGCAAATAAAACCTTTCTCCTTCTAATGGTCATGCATGGGCAATTCATCCTATCGTAATGTCACGTTATTGGGGACTCCATTTTCGCTCTTTATCATGCCAACAAAATGTTTAGGAAATTCTGAGTACAAGTATTTGGACTACTTGCTACTTTTGAATTGGTCTTGAAAAACTGAGTAGCATTGTTTCCGTCCACTTACAATCTGCTAAAACATTTTTTGGACCTTCAGCATCATTGAATTGGACTACATTTGAGGTATGTGTATAGATAAAGCCATAACAGTTTGATGCATGTCATAAAGATCAAAACCATGAATTCTCCATACAGCTTCAATTGGGGATATCCATCTTCCAGATTAGTAGTTGTGGATTTCATCATTGTTGTCTTCGGCCTTGTTTGAAGAAACTCTAAAAGATACATAATCATGTCCTTTGTACATGTATATGTACAAATGTTTAACAGCTTTGATTCTTGAGCATATATCTACATTTAGATGGCAGTCAAATGTAGCAAGAAGAAATGGATTGTGCAGTATAACACATCTCTTATCCATATCCATTCCATGCACACGTACATTCTCCCCATTTTGACGTCTTCTATAAGCCGGATATGATGTTTTAGCGTCGGTAGTTACTTGCACAAAGTCCCTTCGATATGAAGATTTACATTTAAGTTGCCTTCCATTTTTTTGCATCCATGCCAGTTTGGGAAGTTCAGTCCACAGGGTCCATGCTTCATATGATTGATGACTGTTGATCGTAAATGTTGATGCTCTTCACTTGGAATTCAACTACTTGTATCTTGGCTGCAAGCTCACCAAAGATTTTCTTTTCCTTTATCAGCCTGGAACAAAATACAAGTTTCGCTCGAAAGACTCTTGTCACTAAATCAATTCTGTTCTCTGATCGTGCCCCATGACTCAACTATTCCTTTGTCTCTAGCCTATTAGGATTGCATGTCATTGCCAAGAACAGGTCTGGCTTGCCATATTTTTGAACCAAAGCCAAGGCATTTAGGAAGCGCCACTTCATATATCATGTGGGCCTCCGACAAAAGCGGGAGGAAGAATTGTATGATGACCAATGTCTTTCGTAAGTGTTTCCCCTTGGCTGATGCTATCAAGAATCCCTTGATAAAGCTCTGCTCCAATTATCTTTTGGTTTTCCCTTAAGAAGTCCAATTGAGTGTTTTCCCATTTGACATACATGTCAACTATGTATTGCTGAAATAACCTGCCCATTCTCAACAACTAGTTGTAATCTTCTGTTCATATTTGTCACTTATAAGCATAGTATTGGGAGCATGATACTTTGTTTCTATGACATGACATTGTGTTATCCACACATTAATCTGCGTGAATACTACACACTATGGAGTTAGTATGTAATATTAAATATATAATGTGTAATTTACATTTATTTTATGTATATAAATACATATATATATATATATATATATATCTATATATATATATATATATATATATATATATATATATATATATATATATAGACATGTCCTAAGGCTTAGCATTTTCAATAGAAATATAGACGATGTTAATTATGTTTTCTACATAATACAGTTGCATGAGCAATATGTAGTTCTAAGCTTCGCACAGGGACATTATGGGAGTTGATGAATGTTGAAGGCTTACTCTTATAAAATGAACTAAGAAATTTATTATAATATAAAGTTTAGTTGGCACCTGCACAATCAGATGTGAGAAGCTGTTCTTCAGTTAATGGAGCTCCCTTCTCTTCTAGAGTCGGTGTCAGCTTCATGTTATTAGTGATTTTTTGCAGTCTTGGGTGCCATCCACAGTCTCTTACTGCAAATATGAGTGGATATTGAGGAGGATAATAGCAAACATAATAAAGCTAGATGTGATGCTTTTTGTTGGACTTGCCAAATACATGAATATGTGGGCCATTGTTGCTTGGAGCAGTTGATCCATCCAGGGGCGGAGCCAGAATTTAAATCAAGGAAGGGCGAGATTAATAATACACATAATATAAACTTTAATAGTCCTTAAAATAAAATGCATAGCTCCAAAACTCCAAAAAAAAAAAAAAACATACAAGGGGCCAGCAAGAGTCGAACCCGCGACCAGGTGAAACAAGGAGCGGCAAACGACCACCCGAGCAAGCATGGTTTTGCAAACTTTGTTTCAACGAATAAATATATATATACTTTTTATGCACAAAAATATACCACACTCAACTTTCTCTGGGAAGCGTACAAGGGGCCAACAAGACTCGAACCTACGACCAGGTGAACAAGGAGAGGCCAACGACCACGCGGGCAAGCACGCTTTTGCAAACTACATTTCAACAAATTGATATATATATATTTGTTTATACAGAAAATATCCCATACTTAATTTTTTTTTTCCCCAAAAAGTTGGGGGGTCAATTGACCCCCCTTGCCCCAACGTAGCTCCGCCAGTGGATCCATCTATCCATACGCTAGCAACTTCATCAGAGGTAGGAGCGTTAGATGTCTTTTGGTCTAGCATTGTCTCTTTTTCTATGGCAATCTGAGCATTGTCTTCAGTAAAAAAGGATTAGAGAGAACGAAAAAAAATTTTATATGGATTTCCTTCAAACACTTTAATTAGTTTTGCAACAACATTTGCTCTCAATTCCTGATATACCCTAGCATGATTTTGTATTTCATTCTGTGCATCATAGAAATACAGTTGTAGGAATTTTGGTGGACCACCATATGGGCGAAAGATCTGGAACATAGTGCTATAATTGCCCTAGTAGTTGAAACATATATATGCCTTTTTGGGTTTTTCCTTTGCGGCTACCTCCAAAGGAGCTGAATGCAAATAGATTATTGTATAACCTCACATACTTGCCAAAGTGAATTACGTGTTTATCGTTTGTTGTTCGTAGCTGGAGCAATTCTTCTGGCATATTGTTCTATGCAATTTTGACATTTCCTTTTTACAGCAAAATGAAGGAGGTTAGTATTTGAATAGCTTTGCATTGCAATGCTGACATGGCTAACATTTTGATAATTTTGCTGCCATAGTTGGGATTGTTTGTATTGTAGCAGCAATCGAAACTTCTGCAATTAGCAAGCATTAATGTTTTAATAAGGAAATACATGTAGTGGGTAAGAAAGTAGGATATGCAGTTACATACTTTGTTTTATTCTTCGCTGTTGCTGCCCTTTTTGCCGCATAGATAACTGCATTTTTGTAGCAGCAATCGAAACTTCTGCAATTAGCAAGCATTAATGTTTTAATAAGGAAATACATGTAGTGGGTAAGAAAGTAGGATATGCAGTTACATACTTTGTTTTATTCTTCGCTGTTGCTGCCCTTTTTGCCGCATAGATAACTGCATTTTTGCACAATATAGGCTTGATTATGAGGGCTTGGTTTGTACTTGAGAGGTAATGACAATATTCTTAAGAACATTGTCATAATGTTGGTACTATAATAAAGCATCTCTTTCATGCATATTCCAACCTTGATAATGAGAGAAAATGTAGAACTATTACGCAAATAATTTTTAAGGCAATACATGAGAATACATAGGAATCTTCTTATACCTGTAGTTTCTTGATCTTCATGGCATTCATTGCGCAATGACAGGTATTTTCTCTTTCTCTGACTTGAATAGCTAAGTTGATAAGTGTCAATTATTATGCTTAGTTGAGGTTCAATTGCTTGGAAGTCCTTTTAGCAATCATGCACCGTTGTTTTTGTTGACAATGAAGAATTATTGAGACCTCTTTCAGCTATCTGCAGAGATCGACTCCTTTTGTGCCCGTTTTTGACGTCTTGGATGAGTTTGCACAGATGATTCTATGAACAAAAGTACATGGACTTAGCATATGTGACTTCTATATTGTATATATTGAATGTTGAATTTATTCATGTTGAAAATGTGAGACCTAACCTTATTGCAATTGTTTGCCGTTGGCAATTGATGTGCCAGCTTTGTCACATTCATTATTGTTCCTCCGTTTGCTTTTGGTCTTTGTGCATGATTCATAGTCTTTAAATTCCATGAGTCAACTATTTAAACTGTAATAGCCCAACCCTAAATCATTTTTATTTATTTAATTAAGTCATGTTATTCTTTTTCTCATTTATTTATCTCATTTAATAATCCCGGTTGGGAGAATTCATTTTGGGCCCTATTTTGCAATTCGAGTTTCATTTGTCGAAAATAATTTTTCAGAGAAATTGATATTAGGCCTCGATAATTATGATTTAAAAGATTAAATTATTTTTCATGATATCACAATTAATTTCGAGCTACAAAAAAAAAAAAATTCAAGCGTACTCAGTTTGAGCTAGTTTTCGAACCCGAGCCCATTTAATGCCAATTTTGGCCCACCAAGACTTGGTTATCTAATTATCATCATTAAGCCTTAATTATCATTAGCAAAAGCTGATTTTTGTGCTTAATTTTCAACCAAGTATTTTTGCTTAAGTTCATTTTGCACCAAGCAATTATTCAAGACATTTTCTCTCTCCTCTTCTCTCCTCCTTCTCTCTACCCCATGGACAGCAGACCCCCAGCCCCTATTGTGGTGTTTTCCAGCCACTTTTCGGCCAGCCTCCGGCAAGAAATTGTAACCTCCAACCACCTCCCTCTACCGGCTATCATCTTGCACCCTCAAAATCACCAAATATCATCTCCATCTCCACTTGTTTCAAGCTCAAAGTAAGTGATTTCAATCTTGTTCTTTGGATTTATGATTTTTGCTTCTTGTTTTAGTTGTTTTAATGGTGGATTATGTTGTTTTTATTGAATTAAGAATCATCTTGGTGATGGATCATGGTGGAGTTGAAGTTAGGGTTAGGGTTTTATCTTAATCATGCAAGCTTCATGTTCAAGTGTTGGATTTTAATTGTTTTAAATGAGATTTTGTGATCTTTGGCATTAGTAATGAATATCAAGATGTTTATGCTGATTTATATAAGTTAAAGAGTGATTTTAGTGGGTGGTTATGTGAATTATTGAGCTGTTAACAGACCTAAAACAGGGGTCAATTCGGGAGAAAACTAGTACTGATTGGCACATCCAAAATTCTTGGTTTTTGGTGCGTGTGATATCTAGAAGAGTTAGCTTTCAATAGGCTTTGGAATTACTCAGTTTTGAATTGTGTGGACAAAGCTATAACCAATTTACTGAGAACTACGCAGAATACATTGAAACTGGGAACAGTTTTAAACAGTGGAATTTACGAAAAAACTGGTATTGATTGGTTCATTGAAAATTTTTAATTTTTGGTGTCGATAGACCAATGAGTTAGATTTCACATGCCTTTTGAATCACCTTAATCTGAGTTCTGTGGAACACGTTATGGTCATTTTGCTACGACTGCGCAGATTGAACTGAAATTATGCACGTCTGTGTTCTACCCTAATTTTAGGGACCTTACTATGTGAATCATGATTTGTGTCCTAAATAAAAGTTTTAGTGGACATTATGAGCTTTTCATATTGGGGTTTTACATCTTATTTTGAGGTCGGGAGTGAAAGTTATGGATTTTCTAATGCAGACCATCAAACGGTAACATGAGTGAATACAGAAATTATTTTCAGAAGTTTCTATATAATTATGGATACTGTAATGAAATTACAAAGTATAGTGAGTTCAACAAGTTTGGTTATGTATAGAAGCTTACTTAGGTTTCAAAACCGAGTTAAGTGAGCATGAAAATGAAATTTGAGAAGTGAGCAGAGTAATAACTCAAAATCAGTACCCTTTGGACCAAGTTAGGTGTTATATGAGCTTTTATGAACCTCACAGCACCCCTTATAACATTAAACCATTTGTCACCTATTTTAGAAGTATTAAACCTTCTATTATCCATTTCAGATGCATTACACTCTCCATTATCCATTTCAGAAATATCAGAAACCCATATTTCATTTATATCAATTAAAATCTTTTCATTATTACCTCAATCATTTTTATTTGGTCTATTTTGCTTCAATTTGTTATATTTAAAGTTCAATAACCCTAACTGATTTATTATTCAGTTCATTTTGGTTTAACTTGCCTTATATTGAATTATTGGAATCGTAGAAGTCTTTTTAAATAAATCAACTTCCATTAAAGTTACAAATTATGTCAGTGAATGTGGTTTACTAATTACATTTACCTATAATTATATTTCTTTAGCAGAATCGAGGCCTAGTCTATCGTTTCTAATATGCATAAGTATTATCAAGTGAAACACCATTTTAAAGACTTCAGGTATGTCCATTGTCTGTATCTTTAGAAATCAGAGTGTATTTATCAACGTTATCATTTCTTGGTAAGTACATCAATGAATCAATTTACATAGTGATTTATCAGTTAATTAGTGACCTCGTCAGTTATCATCTATAGGGCATTCGCCTTCAGTTACCCATGCGGCCTCAAGCCAGGTCCCCGATCGGCTTGGCAGGTGTACACATATCCATAGATCGCAACAGTATCAAGGAGTTCACTATCAGATAATAACTAACAATACAGCTTTACATCATCTCATTTACTGGTTTAACTTAAAATGAATTGCAAACTGGGCCCAACCAGTGTTTCAATGATCATTTAACAATTCAGGAATGCATGTACTGAGCTTCGGCTCACAGTTCGAAATGTTTTCATGTTTTGTTTTAGGCAAATGTTCAGGGAATTGCCCTCAGGCTAACAAATCAGCTGAAGAGAATAAGTGAAGTAAGGAAATCTGGATGGATCAGAAGAAATGCAGTATATGCATACCTTAAAGCTGTATATTAAATTCTTCTGTGGATGAAGATGTAGACTATATAGTGATTTATTTTACTATGGTTTATAAGCCCTTCATTGGTTAACACCTGATGTGAGTGTATGTGTTTGAAATTATGCTTAGCTATATTATTTATAGCACTCATGTTTCAAGCCTTGTCCTTTTGAACGGCGATAATGCCCCTATCATTGAGTTGTCTAGATTATAATTAAGGGATTTATTAAGAAAAATACAAATAGTGAAATATGTTTAATTGGGGGCGTTACATGAACCTTGTGTAATCTATAAACAAGTTCAATAAATAGATTTTAGGACTTTATTATATTATGGGATTAGTGGCATTTGAGATTAAGTAATTTCAAGAAAACAATTATGCAACTAAATGATTTCATTTGAGCCTGCTTTCATCATTGACAAACTCATACATGAGAACAAATGGAAGGAATGTCATCCATGCATGCTTTTGATATCTTTCCCTGAATAATAATTCTACTATTATTAAAACATAAAATACTCTGGTAACACTGGATTTATTAAGGATTTAAATTTTTTATTTCATGAGAGTTATAAGAATTCATATATCAGTTAAAGGATGTAGAACCTTCAACACAATATCAATAGTAGTATCCAAATAGGAATCCAAATGGCCATTCTAAAAGCTTATGACGTGGCTACCACAATGATTGTATTCAACAAAGAATTGTTGCCAAGAGTCCTTTGAGGCTTAATTTTCCATTTAAACAAATAGTGAATTGCATGGTTCTCTTTGATTGGATTCTTTTGATAGATAAGCTTAGTATGTATTCCACAAAATCCTTGGATTAGCAGGCTCACAAAAGGTTAGTATTAATGTAAACAACTTCCTTAGAGCATATGGCATATGAAATGACCTACTTTCTTGCACACATAGCATAATAGTGTGGTCCATTCAACCTTTGGAACAAAGAGCACTTGAAATGGCTAACAACTACAACTTTTCAAAGGTTAGTCTGTGAATTTCTCATGCAGTATGCAACACACACCAAATACTTTTTAATGCAGAAAGAATTAAGCTTATGGAATTTGAATGTACAGAAGATGCATAAATTAAATTTCCTAATGTTTATATATTTAAAAAGGAAATTGGACGATGATATACTATACTTTATGGGTGTTGGACAATAATACTCTCACTTTGAACTTAGACGTTGATGCACCATATTATTGACCTATTTACTGTTTATATACCAAGACAGAGTTTGGATATGTTTTTATTAATGTAATGAAATAATTTCATAATGGTTTGCAATTGCATATGTCCAAAATTCAAGAATTTCCAAGTGTATGCAATGACGTATGTTAAATATATACCTACATCACCAACTAAAACCACTTTCAAAATTGTTCTTGGTATAAACACAGTAAATAGACCCATAGTGTGGTGCACGGACGTCCAAGTCCAAAGTTTAAAATATTATTGTTTAATACCCCAAAGTACAGTATATTATCGTCTAATATCCCTATTTAAAAAGTAGTTGTGTGACTGAATAGAATTGTAGTTGACATAAATTGTTACTACATGTAGATGTTCTTGAAAGTTTAACATAATAGATGTAATCTTTAATACAAACTTGCACACTAATATATGTAAATATTTCCCCAGCTAAATACAAGAGTCTTCGACCATAGGTACGGTTTATATGGAGATTACAAAGCAACAAAGCACGGTGAATTCCAATATTCCACTCATGCAAGACAGGATGTTCTAGATGAATGTAACTGACAAATTAAACAAGGTGATTTCTTTGTCATCTTTTCTTTTCCTTGGCAGCATAAGTGCAGACAGAGTTGTGGGCTTAGGAATTTTAGTAGCACTTTTAGAGAAGCTGCTTGCACTGTCCATAGGAATACGACGAGCATCTTTACTATTATTATTTTTAATAACCTGATTCTGTAAGGTGATGCATCTTTTTTGCAATGCAGAGCATTTAGCCCGAGCATACATAATTCTTTCATAGCTTACATCATGCACAATGAACTTCTAATTTGATTGAAGTTATGTGACGGCCTTCTTCGCCAATTCTGCACAAATTTGGTAGTACTTCCACATTGATTACCCAAGATATAGTGGCGTTTTCGGGATGATCTTGGTTATGAAGTCCAATACATGCTTGGACAGTGGTTGGTCTAATTGGTACGATTTCAATCTTGCCGATAGGCACTCCTAGCCTCACTGTGGTGCTTTTTAGAACCTCATGGAAATCCGTACTTATAGCTTTCACGGGCAAAGCAATTGTTAGCTATTTATTAACAGTTCCAAGGGCATGTTGTAGCTGATAAGCTCGAGCCTGTAAAATTCTACACACTTTGTGTACATGTTGGTTTGGTCAAAATTAAAGTCTTCAATGTTTAAGTTACGCTTCTTAGATGAAAAGCGAATTGCTTTGGATGCAACATCTTGTATGGACTCTAATGATGTATTTCCTTCAAATCCCTTAAAGTATCAGGCCCTTGGAGAACATGTTTTTCTGATTAGTACATAGAATGTTTTCTAACTGTGTCCTGCTTCATTGTCACTACAAGAAAAGTAGTTTTTTTAAAGCAAATTATTTGTGGCAAATTTTAAATTGCTACAATAATATAAAAATCTAAAAAAATTTGTTGCAAAATAAATATTGCCACAAAATACTAGACCATAGTGGCAATTTTATGTGGCTGCCACAAAAAACATGTCATTTCTTTTGTTTAATTGGCGGGACTTTTTTTGGGGGGGGGGTTGCTGAATCCTCCTTTATTTTTTCTGATTTTAGTTTAAAGTTTTTGTTCCTTTTCCTAATCTAATTGTTGAGTCACGCATATATCAGGCATTCATTCTCCAGACATTTGACCATTTCTCCTCTTTCAATTCATCCCTACGCGTCTCTAAACATTCGATCATCTCTTCCTCCTTTAATTCTTCTCAGCTTCCAGTTGAGCGTACAATCTTCTACTGTTCTTCCTTCTTCTCAGAGTAACACGAGATTAATTGAACCTTGGATTCTTTTGTCCTTTCTTCCAATTGAGCATTCGATCTAGAACTCGGTCGTTTCTTCAACTGTTTTGCATTTGAGTGTGGGATTCATCTATCCTTCCTCCTTCTTAGAGCGATGTGAGATTGATTGGTAGATCGAAGGTATGAATTGGTCCTGTAATTTTGACAGCAGGTATGCCCTTTTATCTCTCTTCCTTAAATTTGCATAAACCCTAATTGTAGCATTAAACCAAATTTCAGTTTGTTTTGGGCATCTTGCTGGTTTCTGGAGTCCTGTTTGCCCAAGTAATCTGTGTTGGTGAGATGTTGGTTGCAACAAATTTGTGTTTCTTCCCATCTGCCTACTTCGTTATGTGAAAGTGAAATTCAACCATTCCATCACCTTTGGTTTCTCTGTCTTTCTTCCTTTCAGTTTTCATTGTTCTCCCCTCTTTCTCTGAGACATATGGTTTTACTTCTGGTCACCATTAGAAGCTAGGAATAGCATCTCCAGCAATTTCTGGTCTGCAGCAGCTAAGACTATGTGGCTTTGCTTATTTGACGCTGGAAGGGTTTGGATTTTTAGGTTCAATTGACTCAAGTTGTTAAATTGCTCTCTCATTACTCTCATGTGCTGAACTTTTGTTAAATTGCTCAAGTTGCTAATTTGGTTGCGGGCAAGTTCATGTTTGGATCAATGGGTTTTAGATTGGTTCATAATTTGGTTGGATTTTCGTGGTTCAGGAAAAGACGACAAATAAGTCACACAAAAAACAGAACTATTTGAAGCAGTGCAGGTTGGGTTTCTTTGCTTGCGGATTTGGTTTATGAGTAAACTTTTAAGTGATGTTTACAAAAAGATAATAATGTTGTCAATATGTTCAAATAACTTCTTTTCCTATTTGAGTAATGGTGTTTGAGAAAACTGTAAAGTAATGGTTGAGGTCAGCGGAGTAGTTCAGACTAGAATTCTTCTGTTCCGGACAGGGAGGTTCAGGTTATGTTTGGTACTAACTCCTGATGTCAGTTGGTCCAACAATTTTGTCATGAAAATCCAAGCAATATTAATTAGGAAATTTTGAGGCTGATTGAATCTAGGGTGGTGATTGCCTATGTTAGACAATTCAGAGTGGGCTTTCATGTATGCATTAGTTTATTTATTTATTTAATTTTGATAAACTAAATCATGTTCTTGATTTGTAGTTTTGCTTTAATTGCAAATGATTCTATTTCTCAGCTTTCATATAGATAAAAAAATCCATATGGATTAAAAAGAATGCAACTTTTCCAATGTCCTGCTCACATTAAATATGCCCATTCCAACCCATCAACCCCTTGCATGAAAAATAAGTATCTAACCCTATAATAGATCTTTGATACGAACACCTAGGAAAATGATAGAGTGCATAGTGCTGCCAACAAAATCATCTCTGCATTGTCACTTTGGGTTTTGTTTCTTACATATGAATAATGGTTTGTTTTGATCTTCGAATTCTGGTGATAATAGAGTTTTATTGTTGTTATTGTGTATCCGTCGTAATTGTGTTTCCTCCTTAAATAACATACAATTTATTACTGCATCATTCTCTATATTACCTTCCTTTGGTGGGTTCTTCATAATATATATAAGCTGTGATATTGTTTTCATTTTTGAAAACTCAACTCAACTGCTGTAACTATTTGAAAGGATGGGGAGTCTCTTTGGTTCAAGGAACATTCATATTTTGAGATACTCATGTTGCAAAAACTCCCACCATTTCTATCCGAAAAGTCCAATGTTTTCACATCATTTTTTGTCATTCTGTTTTGTATTCTGTCTCTAGGTAGCTTATTTTTGCCATATAACTTTCAGTTGATGAATGTAACATTGTGTTGAGTTCTTTCTGTACCACATGAGAAGATTGTATTAAATGTTTAAAGAATGGTTGCTTTAACTTTTAAGAAATTAGAATCTTTTGGTTGTGATACTTTATTTCAACATGAGAATGAAGTATACATAGATTTTGTGACACTATTCTATGTAAATTTAAAGAAGGAAAAGACTAAACATATGGTATATAATTTATCATTGGTAAAAGGAGTGAAATCAAGACTACAACTGATGGACTTAGGGAATTATTCGGGATAAATAGGCAGAAGTAGTCAAATCTCTATTAGCTTTCAGAGACAGAGTTCCATTAGAGTTAATAAGGAGAAAAGAGGACCTTCTAATACCAACATTTACATTATTGTGAGAACCCTACTACCTATATGTTTTTAACAGAGGAACCACATGATCATATCCTATCCCTCTTCAACCTAATATATGAACCCTATGACAATATGTGTCTATAGTAATAGTTTCTTACATGGCAAGCACAACTACAAACACTAGTAAAAGGCCATCAACTTCGCCTTACTCAAATCTTTGCAGTCTCATCTTCAAACACTTTAACGTGCCTCTAACTAAAGAAGAATATGTTAGAGACCCTATGAACGTCATTAATTAGTCTCCTATAAGAAACTTAAAGTGTAAGTAGGTTAACAGCTAGTACGTTCGTCCAGACAATCTAGGAGATAAGGTGAAGGGATCAAGCTCTATGGGAAAGTCTTCAGAATTAGGATTCCTACTGGAATTGAATCTACTGATACCCTAATAGCTTTTCCTCTAACATGACATCTCATGATTTTCTATTATATATATCAAAATGAAAACTAAAGTTAGCAGACTAATCAGGGTCAATGACACTCTTGAACCACATGTTGCCAACTTAGAGGATAAGGTTAAGATGTCAGCTACTATGAACACAAGGGATCTTTAGGAGGCTTTGACAAAAATTATATTTCCTCTATAGGGGAGACCAAAAAAAGAAAAAAATCAATGATCAGGAAACCACGAGCCATGAGAGGGCATGTCAAGATATCTGCTAGCAAATCATTAGAAAAAAGGTTTGAGGACTCTATGCTAGCATATGACATTCATCCTACCATTTTAGATCTAAACCCTATCAAGTCCAACGCTCTATTTCCAAGCCTTGATCACCTACTTCTTTTGTATCTCTCTCTCTCTCTCCTTCTCTTCTCGCTTTCTTTCCCTATCTAAATCTCTCTCTTTAATTTTCTAGAATATGCATTTCGTGGATTATACCAATAAGTAAAGTACATACATGGAGCCCCCTATAATATGTAAGAGAATGGCTGGTCATTTCATCTAATACAGATAGGAAAAAAGCCACTGACATGTCCTTACCTAGTGTCAAAGGAAAGTTCATTGCCTTAACATGAATATAAATCGACCTAGTTGCTTCTTCTTACCTTACACAAAACACATACTTTTATCATCATCTCCATTTTGGTTGTCAGTTAAGACCACAACCTTTACATGCATTAATCAACTGAACTATTGCTGACCTCAAGTTTAGCGTGTCACAATTCGTGTTTTTGGCATAAATTCCCCTAGCAATATTCCTATGTTTTAACCCATGTTAAGGCCTAAAACCTTAGAAAATCATTTTGATGCAACTAAAATGAGTATTGACTTAACATATTAGAAAGCAGTAGATAAGGTTCAGATACAAAACATAGTTTTAGTTTCTAAAGTCATCTTAAATTGATACGAAGCTTTTAGCATCAGATATGAAATAAATTTGTTTCAATTTGATACTAAATCTTTGTTTGTTTGTAAAGTTTGTATCAAGCAGAAACGAACCAAAAATCCATATCTGTTTTTAATCTATGATGGTGGGTTTTGAAACGAAAGAGATTTCATTTCTAGTTTGCCGCTGATGCTATTTAGATACGAATTTTCCACATTTAGATATGAAAAAAATCGTATCTAAAGGGGTGCTTTCTTGTAGTGTTGGGTATTGCCTCAGTATTGAAACTTCTATGATATGTGTTTCCCTTCTTTTATTACCTCAGTGTATAGTTACTCTAGTGATATGTTGGAATCCATTTTTATAGTTGGGGTGATGCATTGTGTTGTGAGATGTTTCAATCAAGTACCATCTCTTTCTTTTCCATTTATGATCATATGGCGACTGCCCCTGGCGGCCCGGCCTTATTCCTATTTCTTGATATTGCATTCTGTACTGACCTTCCCCACAAAGGGGCGTCTTGCCCTTTTGCTGGCACATGATGCTTGTGAAAAGTTCTATATTGGTGGTAATTTTGTGCTAATATGGTTCTAAATGATGAAGGAACCTGTAAGAGAGACGCAACTAAATATTGATTAATTCCCTACTCACATTGCTCATTGCTCTTTTCTGGAGAATGGTTTGACAATGGTATTTTAGAAGTCTGTAATAATCTCGTTTTGTATTTGTATTCATTGGCAATGTCAACATAAAGGATGAAGAAATTTATAAGTTTCGAAAAAGTTGGAGGCATGTAATGGCATAAAGAATCCTTGTATATGCAAACGTCATCAAGTTCCTCTTCGTTTTTCTCTCTTTAATGGTCTGGTCCATCTCTATTAAGTCAAGAAGTTTCCTTTGAACAAGGAATGTAAAGCATTTGAATTCCTTACAGATTCTAGAAATTACTCATTCATGCCATCTCTGTATCTCTTGCTTCCTTAACATCTATCTGTTGGTTGTCAATTGTTCTATAAAAACAATATTATGATGCTGACTAAATGGTTTGATTAGGCTTGTGTGTTTCGAAAATGACTTTTGATCTGCTGCTGCTTCGGATTGCTTGTTTTTCTTTGTCACTGGCTAGTGCTTTTGGAAGGTAAAATTCAATACTTCACTCTCTGAGTTGTGTTGTGATTCGGTTAAGCATTTAATTTCGACATATCTACTATGAAATTAAATTTAACTCTTTTTTAAGTTTCAATCTAGCTTCTTAGTTGCTTGCATAAATTGTTTATCTTAATTTTTATGTAATTTCTTTATTATAGTTCATCTTCTTGGTGGTATTACTATAAATCTCATCTCACTACACTGATTATTATATTTAGAAATGAGGATTATTGGTGTCAACTGGATTTTAATTTACTTACTCATACTTTTGTTACGATATAGCTACATGATGATAGAGCCAATGTAGTTTTATATTATTGAAGTACCAATTTTTGTTGTTCTTTGCATGTGGATGAGTTTAGTTTGTGTTTTTGCCAAAGTAGCACTCTCTTTGAGTTCAAACATGAATGACACAAAATCCTTTTGTGGAAAAGTAATCAGTTTATATTATAATTGACAGAAATGAATAAGGATCGAAGTCGTATGAACTGGAAGACATTTAACTGTAGGAAGAAGCCAGAATATACAAATGGGGTAAAACAGTTCCTTGAGTTTGCTTTTGCTATTGTGGCTGAATATGGGAAAATAAGTTGCCCATGTGTCAATTGTGACAATTATAGTTACCAAAACAAGAAAACAGTTATGCTTCATTTGTTCAGTGATGGGATAGTCAGGAATTATAATGCATTGGAGTTTCATAGGGAGAAATCTTCCCATGAAGAGCCTATAGATGCAACTCAAATGGATGGAAGTGGTGGAGGTGAGCATTAAGATCCGATGTTCTCACTGGGTGAGGAGGATGTGGACGAAACATTTGCCATGGTAAATGACATCACAATTGCCTGAGCGTTTCACATAATGGATGAGTTTGAAAGGTTAGGCGCCTTGAAATTAGTGAGTCCCCTGATGTACTTAATAAGTTCCCTAGATTAGTTAGAGATGCTGAGAAAGAGTTATTTCCAGGATGTGAGAAATTCTCAAAGTTAGAGTTTATGGTACATCTCCTTCCATTTAAAGTGTTTAGGTGGGTAGAGTGATAAGTCTCTCACAATGATACTTGAAGTTTTAAAGAAAGCATTTAATTTTGACGATACATTTCCAAAGAATGCTTATGAAGTAAAAAAGTATACCCGTGGCCTTGGCTTGAGTTATTTGAAAATTGATGCTTGTAAGAATGATTGTACACTTTATTGAAAGGAGCATGAGCATGCAGACAAATGTCCGAAATGTTCTTATCCAAGGTGGAAGGACAAGAGATAAGATGATGATGGCAGTGATGATGAAAGTGATAAAAAGGGGCCGAGGAAAAACATTCCTTATAAGATATTATGCTATTTTCCTCTTGTACCAAGACTCCAAAGGCTATTTATGTCGGCTAAACCAACTTCTCACATGCGGTGGCATAAGGATAAGCATTGAGATGATGGGATATTAAGGCATCCTGCAGATGCAAAGGCTTGGAAGTCATATGATGCATCCTATTCTGATTTTGCAAAAGATCCGCGTAATGTGAGGTTGGATTTATGCAGTGATGGGTTTACTCCATACGCAAACATAAATTCAACCTATAGCAGTTGGCCTGTTTTTTTGGTTTCTTACAATTTACCACCTTAAATGTGTATGAAAAAGCCATATACATTTTAAAACATGATCATCCCTGGTAAAACTGCTCCCAGAACTGATATTGATATATATTTACAACCATTAATTGATGAACTGAAGACTTTGTGGAATGGTGTAAATACGTATGATGCGTTTAAAGCTGAATATTTCAATTTTCATGTGGCTTTAATGTGGACAATTAATGATTTTCCTGCATATGAAAATTTGTCTGGATGGAGTGTAAAAGGACATCTTGCTTTCCCGGTTTGTAATAAAGATATAGGGTCATGTTACTTGCCTCGTTGGAGCAAACAATGCTACATGGGTACTGCTGCATCTTATTTGCTGGTCTAGGTTAACCAATTATGGAATGAACGTGATGAGAAAGCAAGTCGTGAGCTCCTAATTTTGGCACAATGCCATATCAAGAGAGTGACTTGCTTTGATGGATATGTTGTAAATGGTTATACATTCCACACAAAAGCACGGGTTAAAAATCTTAGCACACAAAATTGTGGTGTTCTGGTGAAAGCTGACGTGCACAGTGGAGAAAAAGAATACTTTGGTGCTCTAAAGGAGATTATAGAACTAGATTATGGTAGCAACCATAAAGTTATTCCCTTTGACTATGAATGGTGTGATGTGTTCTATGAAAATGTAGGAATCAAAAGAGAAACATATGGAATAGCTATAGTGAATGTGAAACGCTTTCTAAAAACAAATGAGCCATATGTTTTAGCTTCTCAAGTTGAACAAGTGTACTATGTGAAGGATCATTTACATCAAAATTAGCAAGTGGTGGTGAAAACGAATCCTCACAATTTCTATGGTATACCTTCTGATGATGAAGATGAGGGAGCAAAATCATTTTCAGCTAGTGACGATGTGACTAATGAAGAAGCATATGTCCCTGTGTCTAATCATGGTGCAATGTCTTTGGTTAGGAATGATGTAGAACTAGATGTGGTGGATGCTGATCTCGTGGCACAACAGTTGCAACATTATAAAAAGAAAGGCACAATGCTAATTGTTGATGACAACAGTGAATCTGGGTCAATTGGAGAAGAGGACATATCGTTGTTTGCAGATGAAAATGACGATTAGCATTAAAGTTGTCATTTGATTCCTTTTTACCAAAAAGGCAAAACATGTGTATCAGTGACTTGGATGTTTGATTCAATTTTTTGGTACGTCTTTACTTATATGCTTGTTGAGATTAAGATATTTCACATATTTTATAATGCAAAAAATCTTGGTAAGTAGTCTTATTTGTTTGCACTTTCTATGAAATATATTTAGAACCTTTATTTCTCTATATACATTCTAACATATGTTTTTTTTCTTGATTGTAGGTCCCCCATGTATATCACGCTGGATAGTCTGAAAAATATGGCTAGGGTAAAAAAGAATCCAAATTATTTGAATCATATTGTTTGTCAGAGCATGATAGAAAATGAAAAATAACGTGATAGAAATATTAAAAAAACCAACAGGGTAGTTCAAGAACTTAGATTACCTTTTAGAAAAGCAACGAACATTTAAGGCAAAGAGAACTAATTATGGAAGAAGAGGAGGACTATATACCAAATGAAGATGAAAGAGTGGATGCTGAATTGGAGGATGTATGCATAGACCTACATTGGAAAGTCGGACAACTTGGAGAAAATCATCCGCTGGTCAGAAAGCGCTAGCCTCTGGTATGCTCTCCTTCCTCGATATAAATTTTGTTTAGTGAAATGCTTCACTAATTCTGCTGGAGCCCCAAAAAAAACCTCAGAATTTGCTGTGGTTGTAACTTGGGTTTATTTGCTGACCTACCTATGATCCGTTTCTTATTCCATGATATTTTAATTTAAATAAACTATTTTCATAGTATTTGATTATGCACATCAGATGAAAGAATGCATGCCCAGCTAGATGCACCTGTAAGACAAGTGACGAGGACTAGATCAACCCTACACTCCACCCAGGTAGATTTCATCTGCCCCAACTTATTCGGTCTGATAAAACAATTCCCCAGATTCTAGTTCACAAAAAGCTTGAAACTATTGCAAGTTCCAGTTAAGTTCGAGCTCCTACAATGTATTTTCTTTATAAGGGAGGGCTCGAGCGTCCTCCGAATATAGAGGCTTTCAATATTTTTCTTTATACTTTTTTATTACGATGCCTGGATATCCCCCTTCACTTCTCTATACTTTTTGGTTAATTAGCAAATTTGATTTGTGAAACTCATTTGATTCTTTGTACTTTTTGCTTAATTAGATGATGTCTTTGTGCTACAATCCATTATGTGTTTGTGCTACTCATCATATTATAATGTTTCAGTTCATCATGCTGCATGGTATAAGACTGTCAATGCCATGAGAGAAAGGCTAGTCATGGCATGTATGAGTGAATGAAGGAATGATAATTGAATGTATACATAGGTTTATGTATACCTTGTCAGAGCTTCTCCTGCTACGCTTTTTAGGAATTAGTTGCTGCAACTTGTGAACAAGGTCAGCAATTTGATCATCATTTATCCCTGAGGCACCTCTTGATCACCTCGACCGTGATCATCATTTCAGAAATAAGTTGCTGCAACTTGTGAACAAGGTCAGCAATTTGATCATCATTGTAAAAGGAAGAGCAAGGATCCGTTGGAGGTTTGGTTAATTAGATGATTGTTTGTTAGTTTGTTGGCTCCGATGGCCATTCCTCTACAATGACATTTCTAAGCTGAGGGGTGTAACATATCCCTGAAAAACGGGTATATCTTGAGTATCAGTGGTTGAAGGCCTATCTTTTGGGAATTGTTGGTTGTGATTGGCGTTCGATGTGGGAGATTGAATGTCTTATTAAAAATTAAAGTGAAGAGTAGAGAAATTTTGGGTTGATTTTTATGGTGGTTAATGCCTAGAAGAACACATTTAAGCCCCACCATTGAAGAGTAAAAATTAATGGCTGCTATTGTTTTTTTTCCTTCTCTGTTTTTGTTCTACGGTTGTCTTGATTAAACAGTTTTATTGGACTATTTTGCTGCAAAATATTCAATTAAAACTGTATTTTCATACTATGAATCAACTCGAGCAAACCATATTCCTTATAGCTATGCTTTAGGAACCCCATTGCAAGATCCCAAAAAATTGACTACAAATGCTCATATGTTGTGCTCTATCAGTGCATTTATATGCATGCAGCTCAGGGTGTTTTTTAAAGACTCTTCAGTTGCACTTTCTGAGAATTCCAAAACAATGATTAACTTGGGTGATCAAGTATTAAAATATAATTCTATTTCTTCATTTATTGATTATTACCTGTAATTTACCAAGTCAGATTTATGCATCAAACACACTAAATATATAATGAATTTTGATCATAGTTACAGCACAGAACATGGATGTCCCAGCATAGAACAGTTATTCCATTTCTTCTTTCCTTGGCCACTAGAACAGTTGCATTCTAAGAGAGAAAAATTCTTGGCTCTTCTGTTAAAATTGTTTGTACTCTGTACACTCATTTGTATCCTCATGGATGCGCATATCACCCATCATTCATCAAAATAACCTTGTCCTATTTTTACCCTTTGTACTTAGTGTTGGTGCTATGTTATCTGGGCATATGTGTTTTCAGCTATGGAGTTGATGGGCATCCTTAATGGGAGTGCAGATTTTCAAAATATGGCCTGCTGTAGATTATTCATCATATGATATAAGTGTTGTATGTTCTGGTGTTGGTACTATCATTAAAATGCACGTTGCTCTTCAGATACATAGGCTGGAAACAGATAGGTCTTTTAATTAATTGTATTTGTTGAGGATTTTATTTGGAAGAGGGGCAGTGATTCATTAGTCTTATAAGTGGTTAGAGCATGTGCCCCTATTTGTTGTACTAGAAATTCAGGATAGTGGTCTATATGACTCGGATTAGGGGTTAAGGCTCTGTTCTTTTCGTGGGTAAATTGGGTGGGTAAAAGGGTGAAGTAGATTGAAGTAGGTTAAAGTGGGTTGAGGTAGGTTAAAGTTGGTAATTTTTTTTGAGGTGGGTTGAAATAGGTTGAAGTAGGTTGAAGTGGGTTGATGTTGGTTGAAGTGGGTAGAAGTTGGTATATTTTTTATGTGGTTGGTTGAAGTGCGTTAAAATAATAAGAATGTAACTAATGTGTGATAATTTATGAAGTTATCGAAATTTTGTAAAATTTTTGTTTATTCTTTTTTATTTTTTATTTTTTATTTTTTATTTTTGTATTTTGTATTTTTATTTTGTATTTTTTATTTTTCGTTTTTCATTTTTTCAATTTCTTATTTTTTTATTTTTTATTTTTTATTTTTTATTTTTTATTTTTTATTTTTTATTTTTTATTTTTTATTTTTCATTTTTCATTTTTTATATTTTTATATTTTTCATTTTTTATTTTTTATTTTTTTATGTTTCATTTTTTTATTTTTTTTATTTTTAGTTTTTATTTTTGTATTTTTGTATTTTTCATTTTTCATTTTTTATTTTGTATTTTGTATTTTTGTATTTTGTATTTGTATTTTGTATTTTTAATTTTGTATTTTTTTATTTTGTATTTTGTATTTTGTATTTTGTATTTTTATTTTTTATTTTTTATTTTTCATTTTTCATTTTTGTTTTTTAGAATTTTATCTTAATTTTTTTTCTAATTTTTTAATTTTTAATTTTTATTTTTATTTTAAAATTTTTTAAATTTCTTGGTTCTTATTTTTTATTTTTTATTTTCTAAATTTTTTATTTTTTTATTTTTTAATTTTTAATTTTTAAATTTTTATTCAAAAAATAAAAATTAAAATTGAAAAATAAGAAATAAAAAGTAAAAAATAAAACAAACATCATAAAAAATACAAAATAAAAAATAAGAACCAAGAAATTAAAAAAATAAAAATAATAAATAATAAATAAAAAAAAATAAATAAAAATACAAATACAAATAAAAATAAAAAATAAAAAATAAAAAATACAAATAAAATAAAAAATACAAAATACAAAATAAAAAATACAAAATACAAAATAAACAATAAACAATAAAAAATATAAAATATAAAAGTATGAGCATAAATTTCACAAATTTCGATAACTTCATAAATTATAACACATTTGTTGCATGCTCGTTATTTTAACCTACTTCAATCCACCACATACAAAATAAACCAATTTCAATGCACTTCAACCTATATCAACCTACTTCAATCTAGTTCAACCTATTTCAACCCAACTCAAAAAAAAAAAAAATATCAACTTCAATCTACCTCAACCTACCTTAACCTACTTCAACCGACTTCACCCTTTTTCCCACCAAATGTACTAACGAAAACAACAGGCCCTAAATCCCATATCATACTTTCCAAATTATTAAAATTATGAAGGGGTGGGTTGAAGTTGGTTGAAGTGGGTTGAAGTAGGTTGAAATAGGTTGAAGTAGGTTGAAGTGGGTTGAGGTTAGTAAATGTGAATTGACCCACGAAAAGAACAGAGCCTAAGTGTTGAAAAAAACAGAATGTCATTTTGAGTTTGTATAATTGTATTATCCTATATACGTTGTGAATTATAAATTGTTTCTTATTTCTCATGAAATGTGGACATTGAATGCTCATTAAGTGTTTATTTTTTTGCTGCAGGTTTCACTTCGTGGCCAAGATTCTTTATTAAAGATTTCAAGTGAAAAAAACTACCTTAATCAGGAACATAGCACATTATACTTTTCTCCTTAGAATAACCCCCTCCCCCCAAAAAAGAAGTTGAACACTTATATGGATGAGTTTGATTTTTTTTTAATTATTTCAGAATTATGAACTAAGCATATACAGTTGTCAAAATTGTGGTAGCTACTATGGCAACACATATCTATATATTTAATGCAATCTCATTTTGAGTATATGCGATTGCATTTTGTTTTGATTTATTTCGTGTATGTACTGATGAGAGTGTCGTCACAAAATTATTATTTACAAACGGTAAACAATATTGCAACATATAATAACAAAAAAAAACAAATGTAATCAAAGTTTACCAATTTCTAAGTTAAGTTTAGTGGCAAAGGTGAACTGCCACAAAATATATCCAAATAGCTGGCAAAATATAGTTCGTGGCAATTGTATTTTCCTACAAATATAACCTTCTTGTAGCAAATATGGATTTATGGCAAATGGAGCGTGCTACAAATTATATGCTATTGTAGCAAATTTCAATTTGTGGCAAGTTAAAATTTGCCACAAAAGGTATATAATTCGTAGTAAAACTAAATTTGCCACAAAAGTTTTTTGTAACGGACTATCTGTGGCAACCTTGTAGCAGTTTTTTAAGTTGCCACAATACATTTTTTGTAGCGAAATATCAACATATTGTGGCAAACCTTGTTGCTACAAAAACCATAATTTCTTATAGTGTGTAGATAGGTGGGGGTTGATTGAGGCTTTCGATAATCTAAAGCAAACGTGACTTATAACATATCTCGAATTCAGGTCCTGAGAAATCCAGGTCCTGGTAAAACATACATATAAACACCGATCAGGTGCTAATGGACCTTTCAAGAGACAAAATTTATAAAGATCAATCATGTTGTCAATATGGGTATTAAGACTCATCAGGTTTGATTAAACTGTTGTAGTTTATACAGGTACTTTAAATATACATTATATATATAAAGGAATACTCCTAAATAGTTTAGGAGAACTTCATTATAAGTCCTCTTATATGTGGATAATTTTTAATGAGTCCTTATGCATTGTGCATATTAATATTTATATAGAATTACAACTTTGAAATTAAATCTCCAAATGGATTTCTAGCAGACTTTTCAGTTGTAATTTGCAACTTTACAGGAAATTTTTCGTGAGTTGGCCATACTCTTTGTTTTTGTTGTTTTATTATTATGAACTTTTCTTTATTTATAAAGTATGGAATGCTATTTCCCTTTATTAATTTATTAATAGTGAACCATGGTAGGCAAAGTTTCATGTATGATGCAGTACAAAAAAAACACAATGCAAGACTAATAGAGAAAGATATAGATAAAAAACCACACAAAAAAGATACATACCTTAAAAAAAAAAACTCGTGCAGTGACTTTGTTAATTCAACATGCCTGCAACCACAATGACACTAATATTTTTGCATATTTCAATTTTGTAAGATTTTAATTAGATTCACAAATTCAATTATTTAACAGGACAATTTGACCAATGTTTTCTCCAGAACAATCAGATATTGTCCTAAACAAAAGAAATATAGTTGAAACAAAGGAATATAATCTAGTCGAGGATACTAAGATCAGTTGTAAATGGAAAAGGACAAACCATTTTCTGTAATTGTTCCAATGTAATACTTTTCTAGATAATCATTCAATTGTTGGCATTGAAATGGACTTACATAAGAATAGCAATTAGTTAAGAACAGTTAAGGTGGTGCAGTTACAGAATTTAAAATAACTCTTTTAAGGACTTACATAATTCAATTGTTGGCATTGAAATGGACATACATGAGTATAAGATCTATCAATTAGTCTTTCTCCTCTATGTATTCATATCCTTGTACAAGTGCAGTAATTTATTTTTTAAAAAGAAAAAGCAATTTGCAGAAGAAAATAAATTATCAGAAGTGTTTCCCCTGAGGTCTTCGAAGGACATTTTATTGCAAGGATAGCTCTGACGGTATTTCTAAACCAGAACAATTAAATCTAACACAAGTATTATATTTAACAGTCTATAAAAAAACCCTTGTTAAACTATTAGGCGAAGATATCTGCTTTATAAATAACATCACAAAGAAGATACATACTTTCAAGAAGTCCTTTGCATGATGTCGCCTCCAATGGTGTGTCTGAGTGGCAGAGGGGGACATTAATGCATAGGGGTAGGAAATAGGCAACATTAAAACTTTAAAGTTAAAATTAGTTGCTTTACTAAATCATGTGTTGGCCCAATTTGGCTACTTAAATCGTCCTAGAGAGGAGTAAATAAAGCGACGATCAAAGTCACAAAATAATAGAAATAGAAATGCGGAAAATGTATGTAAATGTGGACAAAACACACAATTTATAGAGGTTCGGCCACACCTAATTCTCTACCCACGGGCGCCCCTTGCCGATGGGATTTTGAACCTCTTTCTTTAATTAGGTCGGTCGATTATACACGACTCACCAATCGTACAACCTATTAGTTGACTATACAACTATAGGTGTCCCAATGTACGCATTGCTCCCCAACCATACTGGGGTAATCGACCCTCCGACTAATCAACCCAACCCAATACAAAGAAAAATAACAACTATGAGATACACTTTTTTGGTAAAGAATAAAATAAATATGCCAATGTAAGTTCAAACTCCTCTCAAATTCCTCCTCTAAATTTGCAAGTGTAGCTCTCTTCCTTCTTCTTTGCTGTGCTCTCTCTTGTTGTCTTCTTTTGCTGCCAATCTCTTCCCCTTTTATAGATGAGAGGTATAAAGAAGAGTGGAGAAAAATATGACAAGTGACCATTACACATCTTGTGAAAATCCAATCTCCATGCTTGATTTCAAGGCCTTGAATTAGCATTCCAAGCCCTTGATTTTTTCTGTTCTTGCTCAAGTACTTTCAATGGCTACTTTTCTTGATTTGGATTGAATATCTTGGCTGAGAATCTTCTAAAACCATTCATAATTTGCAGTATAATCTTCCAATTATCCTATCACAAGATATTATCATATTAAGAGCAAACCTTTGACATTGATAAATATAGCTCCATAATCTTATATTCAAATTTGAATCACACAATATAACATCATAAAGTAACATGTTCAAATTTGAATATTAAACAATCTCAAAGATATTGTGACACCTTATATAAAATCAATTAAGTAATATTGATATTCCAACATCCACTTTAAAAATATAGCACATTTAAACAATAATAATGATTAAGATAATTCAAATATAACATGATGATTATGTCAATTGATTAATCTCTTTTTGTCTTTCATCAAAACATATTAAAAAAAAAAAAAAACCTCAATGTGAGCTTTTTGAAAAGGCTAACATCATGCACTGTATATTTTATGAAAAAGCGTTCATACACAGAAGACACTATCATTTTACAAGTTCCATAGCTATTTATGTTCATGGAATGATTATATATACTAATTTTAGACATTCACCATGGCTATAGTGATCATTTTTCAACAATATTTTAAACACCTATCACATATACTAATTTTTCCAACACCTATTATAGGTTACCGAATGTGGTAATCCTTTCTTACCTCTATAGTTTTAATTTCTCCCTCAGTTCCGCCATTGTTAATTTGCGCATCATTTCAACTTGTTACCTTGTCTTCATAACATCCAAGGTATGGACCCACCCTAGCAATGAAGTCTTTAAACCGCTTTGTCCTTAGTTAACTCTGAAAATCTGAAGAAAACCCAAATTTTTAAAGACATTAGGGAACAAATATAACTTTGGGTTAAAGGTCACATGAGGTATGGAGCGATGTAAGAATTTGAGATTAAATACTTGGTCGCTGTTGAATTCGGTAGTAACTTTTTTGTTATCCCTTGGCAAAGATCGCAAAACACTTGTCAAGCTAGGTGACCACTAGCGTTACATACCTGCCACAAGATGCACATAACAGACATAAGTGATTCCATCAGGTTGGGGGTAACAAAATCACCAACAAAGCTAGACACTTTTCACTCACCAACTCTAAAAGTATGGCAGTGTCATATCTTGCGAGGTCACCAACTCCCTTGCCCTTCCAATTGTGATAGAGAGATGAAGGGCCATGCGGAATTCGTGTACACTGGCCCAGCGAAGTCAGAGTACATAGTATAGATCACACATTGTATGTAAAACAACAGGCTACAGTTCTTGGAAGTTTCAGTTGATTATAATCTCAAACTGAATTCCAAGCACTGGGTCAAAAGTACATGAAGTTAAACACAACCAAAATGTCCCCAAACCCCATGAGATACCTTGTGAGCGGAAGATGTCGAAAGGAAATTGCACACATAAACACATGAAATGATTTAGAGCAAGATAATGGGGCAATGAATTCAAGGTAGGAGATAAAAGATCATGAAAGGTACAGAGAACTTTATAAAACATGATAGGAAAAATACAAGTTTGCGGATCATTTTACTTTCAATGATACTCCTTTACTAACCGCTCAAATGTGACACATGCGGTCATCATATTTTACAAAGACATTCGATAGTCATGGATGAGGTGCCTTGAATTGGGTGAGACAAGATGTATAGGTTAGTTAATTGACTGTCATGACGAAACATAACCTAAAACTGAAAAATAAAGAATCTAGGCACATCAAACTTCCAACAGCGATAATAACTATAATCAACCTACAAAATTCAACAATAAATCGGATTTTAAAATCATCAAATAAATCCGTACAAGAGTTTAGGGGTCAAATCCGTACAAGAGTTTAGGGGTCATGGTAATGGGATGACGAAATAGATTTTAGGGCAGAACCCTTAATTGATAAGGCATTGCAGATTACATGCACTCCTAATGGCAACTCTATAACCATCGCCATTGGCAGTATTATCATCTTCATGCTCAAACACAAGGGGCCAAGGGACTTTGCAAATCGGCAGTTGACAATTTCACATTATCCCCTCGCCCTCCATCCTCTAAACCTTGGAATTTTGCAATTTGAGATTTGAGATGGAACCAAAAAAACCAAAAAGTGAACACGGATAATTAAAGTTGGACGGCAAAATTTCATAATACTGAGTAAAGTTGTAAGATCCTGTCTCTATGGAATTGAGAGGTTCACAAAGTAATCATTGCTGGGAAATTTGTCTCATTTGCATGATGGTCGCTCATTTAGTAACTTGCATATCTTGTGAAGTGAAGAGCAGGTAATAGGGGCGGGTAGAGAAGTGCTATCTATTTGAAATGGGTGCTTGAGGTGAAGTTAAATCAAGGAGGGGGAACATGTTGAAAACGCTAATTTTCCGTCTATCCAGATAACTTGTTTTGTTGATATGATTAACATTGTGGTCCAATGGTTAACTACTTCTTTGCTCGATTTATTTAGTAAGTCATTTTCATGTGGGTTTGTAACGCACCAGCTTAATGATCTTTTGAATGCACTTATTAATAAGCATTATGCGTCAGCGGAATGTGCTATCAAGTTAGGGCACTATCACCGTCCCATAGGGACAAGACTATAGATAAAAATATAGAGTCGACTAAATAAATAACATCTGCCAGTTACAAGAACTGTGTCAAATAAGGTCTAAGATTGTTATTAAACATTTCAAAGTAGGCATCACACCATGATTTAATCACGTCCATAAAGGATTTATATTTCACTGAGGTTGCACACGTGGTCAAAACATAAGTTGTTTTCCAGGCCCTCAAAATGACTAATTAGGGTAGAGGATTAGTAATCACTACTCTGGCCCACTTTTCCTGGACCCTGAACCTCTACAGGTTCCTGCTTCACTTTAAGTTGTTTCTCTTTCTCTAAAATAGTTTGGAAAACACAAACAATGGAAAAATGAGCTATAGCTCAATACGTTATTCTGGTACTATCAATAACTATTTGTAAGGAGTCAGTAAGCGTGCGTGCAACTTTAAAACTATGCATGTTAAATGTCCTTTAAGAAATACTGCATTTAACATTGACTATGAAATTCATTATTTCTCGACCTGGATGGGGATCCAAACATATGGACAATGGCCATGAATTTTCCGTTTAACGGGAAGGGCCCGAAATGTTAATTCTGCTAGCAGAAACTATATATGAACAATGAGCATTAAACATTAAACATTAAACATTACATTGAACGACGAACAATGAAATGAGTGTTTAAGGTTCCAGCGGCCGAATAAAACTTAATAATATTAAGAAATGTAAGTTTAAACATCATTGAATGGTACAAGTAATAACATACTTTTGGCATTTATTTATATTCCTCTCTTTTTTGTTCCTTCTTTTAGATGTCTTTCTTGAAAATAGATTCAATAACGCTCTATATTAATTAAGAGAATTAATGCTCGTAAGTCTTAAATAATTTTGGTCATAGTCTTAGGCTTCTCATTTTAAAACCCAAGGCTCCACACATGCTATATTACCAAAATTTACTAATGCAACACTTTTAGCTGGTGGAATTTTCTTTCGAGGCAAGATCTCAATCCAGCCTCTTTTTCTTTTTTCCTCTTTTTCAAAAAGGCATCAGTTGACTCATATATCCTGAACATAGCTAATACACATATCTCTATAAACATTTTCATTAGAATTTCTAATGACTATAATGGACTCGTTAAAACCATATATCAATTTGATACATTGATTGCTTAGTATATAATTATTTCAACCATAGAGCTAATTGAACAAATTGCATCCTAATTTGCCAAGCACTAACCACACAATCCTTATAATTACTTGAATTTTCTGTCCACGTCCAATTATGCTGCATAATCCTGTTATTTAGCAATAAAACTATTAATAACTATTTATATCTACATTACTTGAGCATATTATGACTTTGCTTGAACAATTAAACATCATCTAGGCCATTGTTCTCTTATGCACATTTCTTCCATCAAAATTTCTTGCAATCGTACCTTCACACCCATATTTTGACTATTGCTAATTACTTGCCAATTATTTCCATACATAAATTCATTGTATTCACCCCCGACAATCGCATAATCAAAGTACAACTGTTCATCCCAACATTCACATAAATAATAGTTGGCATATAAGGTTAAATATAATGGAGGGCAGAATTTAATTACCTTCTACGACACTAGAGATGGAGATGGGTGGAACCAAGGGGTGCGAAGAGGAGGAGACAGTGGGGCCGAGCTGAACCGACAGCTTGGGGCAGCAGTGAAGTCCGGCGACGAGGGACGGCAGTGGCCGACGACTGCTATTAGTCAGGGGTTACCATACGTGGGAGAGAGAAGAAAGAGGGTTGACTCTCTTGGGTGGCTTCTTTCCAAAACTCACATGCCATTTAAATAGCCACAAACCCTAGATTAGTAAGACTCTTCGTTTTTTTCCTTGTTTGGATAATTACCTTGTCATATCATAATTAATGTGCTTATCTCAAAATCCTTTCCCTTTTTTTTTCTTTGTTTGGATAAATACATTGTCATATCAACATTAAGGGCCTGTTCTTTTCGTGGGTAAATTGGGTGGGTAAAAGGGTGAAGTAGGTTGAAATAAGTTGAGGTGGGTTGAAGTTGGTAATTTTTTTTTTAGGTGGATTGAAATAGGTTGAAGTAGGTTGAAGTGGGTTGAAACAGGCTGAAGTGGTTTGAAGTTGGTATATTTTTTATATGGTGGGTTGAAGTTGGTTAAAATAATAAAAATGTAATTACTATGTGATAATTAATATTTGGCATGTTTTCGTAATGGTATTAATTTTTTATATTTGTAAATTTGTAAAATTTTTAATTTTGTAACTTTTTAATTTATAAATTTATAAATTTTTTAATTTATAAATTTATAAATTTATAAATTTATAAATTTATAAATTTTAAAATTTTTTATTTGTCTATCTTTAATTGATCATTTTTTATTTTTATATGTTATTTTTTATTTGTTAGTTATTTGTGTATTTTTTATTTATTCATTTTTTTGTTAATATATGTAATTTTGTACTTAATTTCTTCATTATTAATTAAATTTTTACTAATAATTTGTTCATAGCAATTTTTTAATTAATTCTTAATTTGCATTGAATTTGTAATACACTGAAACCACTTCGAAACAGCCCTTCTCTGCGTTGCCCAGCGAACCACGACCTACTACCATTGCTCATTTGCTGCTTCCAGATCTGACTGGCCGACGGCTCCACCTCCACGCACCGACAGAGCACCCGCCGTCGATGTCTCCGGTCGGTACCGGCGCCACAGACAGCCACAGTGTCGCCACCACCAGATCGCCTGACGAAAAGTTTGGTTAGGGTTTCGAGCACGGCTGCCATTGCTCCTTTGCTGCTTCCAGAGCTGACCGGCCGATGGCTCCACCTCCACGCACCGACAGATGACCCGCTGCCGACGTCTCCAGCTGGTACTGGCGCCACAGACCGCCACACCGTAGCCACCAGCACACACGTTAACTATAAGTTCGGATACGGTTTTTGAGTTCGATTTTCGATTTGGTTCATTTGCTAGTGTAATCAATTGTAATTCTATTGGTTTGTTCTCAAATGATGCTCTACACATATGATTGAACTGATTAGTGAATTGTTGAGCCAACTCCAACCATTGTTGTGATAAATCTGAGCCAGTGAATTAAGTTTTCTGGTTTGAGTTGCGTGGGAAATACTGTTGAAAAACAGGGCATCAAAATTTGTGGTTTTCAGTCACGTGGTGGATTTGTCATGCTTGCTAGTTGACTGTTGAAAAACAGGGCCTCAAATTTTGTGGTCTCAGTTATGTAGTGGATTTGTCATGCTTGCTAGTTGATTCCCAGCTCTGCTATGTTCTGTTTGAGTGGTTTGGTGTATTGCTTGTTAAATTTGCTGTTTTGTGTACTAAAGGATTGTGTAGACCTGGGAATTTCTGCTTTGTTCTTGTGTGGTGATGGAAATATGGTTTACAAAATTGACAGTGATGATCCATTTTCGTTGTGTATGTGTTTTGTGGCCTGACCATGGAATGTTCATGGGTATAGAAAATTGAATGTGATGGCTGCTTCTGGGAAAAAATCTGCTAATTGGACAAACAGGGACAATGACAAGTTGTTGGATGTTCTGATTGAACAAAGAGCGCAAGGAGCAGTTAAGTTTGAGTGGAGTTTAGTAAGGGTGATGTTGAAAAATGAAGGGATTCATAAGGAGAGTGCCCAAATCAAAAATCGTTGTAATGATTTATGAAAGAAGTTGGGAGCTTGGGAATATCTTATAGGCAGAACAGGGTGGGTGTTGATTACACGACTGGGGTTGTGGATGCATTCAACTCAGCTTGGCAAGAATTCCTTGAGGTAAATGATGTACACTTGTAGAAGTTTTTTGATATTATATAACATCATTGTTCGGAATTATAATATGAAACATTGATTTGTGTTATGGTGTGCAAAGATATGGTGGCAAGAATAAATTGTTCCGGAGGAAGATGCCTGCGAACTTGGACAAGATGAAATCCGCATTCCACGGGAAGCAGGCGACAGGGTAAATGAGCTTTGCTCCTGGGATGGTTGGTTCCCCTAGCAATCAAACCCAACGGTCAAAGGGAATGGCGATTGATGTCGTCGAACATGTCGGTGACAGTGACGAAATGAATGAGGATGGATCTGATGACGATATCCGATGCCTTCGTGCGGAGGAAAGTCGATCTCCACCAAAGACTGTTCATAGCTCTCGCAAGCGAAAAAGTGAAGGCAGGACTTCCTGCAATGGCAAACGGCAAGCGCTTCTCAACTGGTCAGCGAGAGAGAGGAGGTCAACCAAGCCCTTGCTTTTCTCCCCATGAGGGAGAAAGGAAAGCAACAACCATCCCTTACGAAGCAGGTGCAGGCACGGCTGAAGCAACATCCCGAAGTTTCTGCCATGGGAACGGATTTCATATGGAGTGTGATGGACTACATCCATCAAAAAAAGGAAGAAAATCTTTTCTTGGATTTCGATGATGAGTTTGTGGTTAGATACATCAAATCAAGAGGGTTTTGCATCTGACTGTGTAAGCGGATTGGAGTATGCATGCCTTTATTTTCTTGTGCATTCTTATGTTTGGAGTTTGTCTGCGTTAGTAGTAGGTAGTGATAGGCATGTTCCTTGCTTTGGTTTGGATGACGTTGTTGTTGTCTTTCCATTTTCTGTCGTTGTTGTATGTGTACTTAATTTTATCATTGTATGCAAAGGAACAACATGTTATGTGGCAAGTATAATTTCCTTGTGCTTCAGCTCGCTTATTGTTGTGTGCTAATATGATGTAGAATGGATGAGGATGACTGTACAATGGATAAGGAGGATTGTACAATGGATGAGGTGGAAGACCAAGCTATTGATACTGTTATCGGTTACACCCTAGAATGTTATCTTGCGGACCTACCTCGCTCCATGTTCAAAGAAAGAATGCCAAGAGCAATTGGTGGGGAGAGTGGGGCGCAGTACATACATAGATTGTTGAGCAGGAATTGTTCAGACTTGTGTCGTAAAGTTCTTCGCCTCGAAAAAGATGCTTTTCACATATCTTGTTAGCATATTCATAGAGAGAGGTTTATTGGAAGAGGGTTGTTTTGTTAAAACTGCCGAAATAGTTGCAATGACGTTGTTTATGCTGGCAAGAGGGGCTAGCTATCGGGAGGCTAAAGATCGCTTTCAGCATTCCCCATCAATAATAGGAAAATATCATAAACAAGTACTCCACGGTCCAGTGCAATTGTCTTCTGATATTGTTAGGCCGTACCAAAGTCAAGATGAAGTGCCTGCTGAAATTCTCTAAAAGAAAGGCTTCTATTGGCCATTTTTTAAGGTATGCTGTGAACCTTTGCACACACTTTAACATGTTCCTCTCATTCAACATAAATGTGAAAACACACTTAAGTTGTTATTCTCTGTTGAAGGACTGCATTGGGGCGTTAGATGGGACGCATATTCAATGCGTAGTAGGAGATGATAGTGGCCAATGATTTCGAAATTGTAAAGGCTGAAAGAGTTGGAACATTTTGTGTGCCGTTTCTTTCGACATGATGTTTACATATGCGAATGTTGGTTGGGAAGGAAGTTCCCACGATCTACCTGTTTTGAAGGATAGCTTGAGTCAACGTAAATTTCATTTCCCTCATCCTGAACCAGGTACTAACATATTCATTGTCGTGTTTTTAAGTAATTTGATTCATTATAAACCAAAATTCATGTGGTGTCTTTCTCTTACATACTCCAATAGGAAAATATTATTTGGTGGATTCTACGTATCCAAATACGACAGAGTACTTGGCTCCTTATTCAGGGATGAGTGTTCGCTACCACATTCCTGAATTCATAAGCGGCCGGCGATGTGGCCATGGGCCACAAGGCATTCAAGAAGAGTTTAACTATTGGCATTCCTCTTTACATGGAGTCGTGGAGCGAACATTTGGTGTTCCGAAGAACACTTGGAAGATTTTGGATGACAGGATGCCTCAAATGAGTTTACAATCACAAATAGAAATTGTCATTGCAGCATGTACACTCCACAATTTCATCCGTCTGCATGAGAAGGGGATGCAAATCTCATCAAGGTCGTTATGCGCTGCTCCGACGGTAGCTGTTAACCTCTTTGATCAGGATGCTAAGAATGCCATGAAAGAAATTAGGAATCAAATAGCGAATGACACGTTTGCAAATTACAGTTAGTTACTGATTCCCGAAGGTATTAATTTTGCACATGACGTACAATGTTAAAAAAAAAATATTGATAGTGTAAATAGTACGAACACTTCAAATAAACTGTTACAAAATTATAAAACTAAATACGAAGCACAAACACAAACATACAAAATAACATAATAACAAATAAAATGTTACAAAATTATTAAAGTCACCCATTTTCACCCAAACGCTTTTTTCGGATTAAAAATTTATCAAATTAAAAACTACAATTACATACAAATAATTATAAAATTGCAGACATAAAAAAATAACTTCCACACAAATAAAAATTACACAATTAAACACAAAATAAACACAACGTAACAATTCAATAAATAACAAATAAAAAATTTAAACAACAAAAATTACAACCAAAAATTAATTACAAATACGCAGATACAAACATAAAAAATCTAAAATTATGTACAAAAATAAAAATTAACAAATTAAAAAATGAGAAAATTGAAAACAACAAAATATATATATAGAAATTAAAAATTCGAAAATAAAAAACAAAAACATAAAAAATAAAAAATTTAAATACAAAAATAAAATAAAAAAATTAAATAAAAACATACAAAATAAAAGCTAAACAACAAAGAATTAAAAAATTTAAAAATGAAAATATAAAAAAAATTATAAAAAATATAAAAATTAAAATCCAAAAAATGAAACAATTTTAAAACCGAAATACAAAAATAAAAATAAAGAAATTAAATAAAAAATAAAAACCCCAAAAGAATAAAAAAATACAACATTAAAAAAATTCAAAATTGAAAAAATTAAAATCACAAAAATAAAAAAATTTCAAAACCTAAATACAAAAAGTAAAAAATAAGAAAATTAAATAAAAAATTAAAAAAAGAAAAAACTAATAAAAAGTAAATACAAAAAAACATTTACAAAATTAAAAAATACAAAATAAAAATTAAATACGAAAAATTTAAAATAAAATTAAAAATCAAAAAATCAAAAAAAAATTTTAGCAAAAAATAAAAAATAAAAAAATAAAAAACCAAAAATTAAATAGGAAAAATTAAATTTTAAAAATTAAAAAATTAGAAAATTAAAAGTTTTTAAATCAAAAACTAAAAAAATACAAAAATACAAAAATAAAATAATTCCAAAGTACGATAATTTACAAAAAAAGTTGTACAGTGAACTTTTTGGTGCAAGAATGATTAAATCTCACATGATACTATACAAATTATTAAAATCACGAAGGGGCTGGGTTGAAGTTGGTTGAAGTGGGTTGAAGTTGGTTGAGATAGATTGAAGTGGGTTGAAGTTGATATTTTTTTTTTTCAAGTGGGTTGAAGTAGGTTGAAATAGGTTGAAGTGGGTTGAAGTGGATTGAGATTGGTAAATGGCAATTGACCCACGAAAAGAACAGGCCCTAAATGCAAGCTTATCTCTATCCTTTCCCTTTCCACATGGCCCGAGATTAGCCATACATTTGGTTGGTCGTGATTCGATAATTTTATTTATTTTCTTAGTTATTAAGAATTATTTTGATTCAGTAAATTGGCGACCTCGCTTAGGTACAGACGGATACGTATGATAAATTGTATACTTTTGCAGAATTATATGAGACTTTATATGGTATGGAGAAAGTTTTGCATTAAAGTAATTTCTCAATGAAATATTACTTTGTTTGTTAGTAGAAAAATGTGTTGCTCATAGCTCTGATTAGTTATAACCATGTGACTAATGCAAGAATTGAAACCAATTAAATATGATTAAGTGATAGGGTATTACTGGGTTTGACATTGTGAAAACTTAAAAAGTTGTGTGACCTACATGCTGAAAAAGAACATGGGCAATTGATTGGATGATAACTAACATGGGTGGGAGGAAATGTAAAGAAATATCCTTTTCTCTCTTACTGTTTGGCAGTTGTTGGCCAGAGGATACAAGAATCTATACATCAACATCTTTTCTATGTTACCTCTTCTCTGGAACTTGCATCAATTGAGTAGTGAAATTAATTTGTTGTTAATGGAAACTGGAATCATTTTGCTAAAGCCTTATAAATTCTCTTTATTCTTAAACATAAACTTACAGTATGTTAGGTACAACTTTGATGTCAGTGGAACAGTGAGCCCAAGGCAACACAGGGTACAAATTAAAGAACACTAACAGAATGTATGTATGACAGGGTACAGAAGATTGGAAAATAATGAAATGTAACTTAATTATGACTTTAATGAAATGTAACTTAATTATGACTTTCAATAGAAAAAGTAAGATTTGAAAGCTATTTGCATCCAAAGAAGGCACTTCAATGTCCAATTCACTATTAAAAGGAAGATACAAATACACAAATAAGGTTTATGCTGTAATAGTGCTTTAGGTTTCAAATTGACAGTTGTTTGTTAAAAAAAAAAAAAAAAAATACAATAGAACTTCTGTATTTAGATAAAGACACTCAATCTATACTACTGCAATAGTACACTGTGTTTGAAGCACAGTTACTAGGAATGCTTCCTAGATCGCTTAGTCCAGAACGTGGATCGCTACTTATTGGACAAATTTAGTTTAATTTAGGCTCTGGATCGCTTGTTCCTAGAATGGGGATCATAAAGGTATAGAGCGATCCTGGTAACAATGGTTTGAAATGAATACTTGTTTCATAATAGAATACGGAAAAAGCTCTAAATTCAGAAACTACTAAAGAAACCATTAAAAAACACATTTAATATGACAATGTAGACTGGGCCAAAGAGTACTCCAACTATTTAAATCACTGCTCTAATTTTTAGGGGTTATAGGTTGTTTGTCTGTAGCTATTACAATGCTGGTGATTCATATGAAATGTAGTTTTGCGCCCATTTGAGTATCTTGTTGTGTGCAAGAGCAAAAGCAGGTTTGACTTGAGCACATACTGTCTTACATATGAAGCTTTCAAGCTCCTGCACCATATCATTCAAGTTTGCAAAATACTCAATACTGCACACTATCATTCAAGATTGCTAATTACTTAGTACACCACCAACCATATCATTCAAGATTGCGATTAGCTAGTGGGCTGGCAATTATAGGCAATCACATATATAATGGCATAATAAAAAGCAGCACTTTAAGAAAAACCTCCTATCATCAAAAGACACACAGTAAGCATGATTCAGAATTAAAATGTATGATTTTACTTCGCATGGCATATTATACAACATTGCCAAACTCACTCCAAGAATTTTCTTAGCATGAACCATGAAACGTGAAAGCAGTAAGTTTAATGAAGTCAGTCCCATCAGATATGCTCAAGTTCAAAGTTATCCTACCATTTAAAGAATCAAGATATCATTTTAAATGGCCAACATCCTATTTATTTTAATATATTCATGTTGACAGAATGAGCAGAAGGCTATCGTATTGCACAAACGGATTTACCTTGGTATCGAAATGCCAGACTTATTCTGACAAAGATTAGTAATGCATGTGAATATTTGTCCCTTTTCTGCATCACATTCCTTCCACGTACAGTGATCACAACCTAAATACATTCTGATCATTGTCTTATTCAAGTATTGTACATGCCCTGTTAAGCAAATAATCTCATTCGGGAAAAGTCTCAAGGGCCTGCAGGGTGTACTCGCAATTGCTAATCATTAGAAATCTAAAATATTTTAATACTTGGTGTTTACATTATGTCAGATTGATCAAGGTACTATGCATACACAAATACTTGTGGACTTACAAATTTATAAGAGAGAGTTACCTGCTTGTTGTTCAATTCTGCTATAGACATCATCATAGGCTGAGCTTTTTGAAGCCGCACGGCCCAAACTTTGCTTTTCATCGTTCGAAGAAATTCGAGGTGTTTCTTGGCCCTGCAAGAGCAAATATAAGCAAAATTTAATCACTTTTAAATCTCACATTGACAATACATTATGTAAAAAATTAATAATCACACACCAAATTTTTAAGGAAGCAGCCTTTTCCCCATTAGGTTCAAATATGATACATTTTGACGTATAGACGTTGAGAAGGAGAAACCTTGGAAGCAATCAATAGAGAGTAAATAAATGCAGGAGCAATTAATTAGGAAAAAATAACGGATAATAACAATAGAATCAATCGGGGTATGTCAGTTCAGATTTCAATATCTTGATCCTTGTAAAGAAGTTATGCCAACAGCTGGGAAAGAATTATCCAAAGCACTAATTTGTTCACATTCCTTTGATGCAAGATCACCGTAAGCAGAAATAAGTACGGGATGCTCGTCACTACAATGATAACGGAAAAACAGAAAATTGTTTGATTTAAATTTAGAACTATTTTCAGTATTTTCAAATCTTTGTTCATAACTTGTTAAGAAATATTAGTTAATCAAACCAAAAGCATAGCCCTGATCAACAGTAATCAGCTCTCGCACATCACCCTTTCTTCAGCCCCATAGTTTCCTCACACTTTTTGTTGGATCAATCAAGATAACAACCCCAAGAATATCTAAATTTGAATCACAAATATATCAGGTAATTAGTGAACATGGTTTCAAATAAAAGGGGCAAGGCTGTAAATTACTGGAAAAAGAAGTACCATAAAAATCTTTTGCATGAGGCACTGGATCAATAGATGATAAGTCTTGGTAATTGGGTAGATTGTCGCCATCATCATCAGGATTACATAAAGGACATATGATAGTGTTTGTACTGAAGTACATCTCATGCTCATCAGGTCGGGTGCGCAATTCCTCTTTCATGAGCCTCAAAGGAGTGTTTGAAATTTCATATTCTTTGTGCTAATGAAGGACCTTATCATAGTGCTTGACATCATCATCAAATATAGTAGCTTGTGTCTCATCACCTTATAAGGTTGTATAGTATATCATTCCTATATAATATAACATAAACTTCAGTTTCTATATATTAGCTGACAAAGAATTTAAAAGCAAAAGGCCACTTACTGACCTTTGCATCACAAATTTTTGGAATGTGGTTTTTTTTAGAAGAGGTCGTTGGTCTCCATTTCTGAACTACCTTAACCTTAATTGTGCATGGCCCAGTCCTTTGTGAAAGTTCACTAATGAATTTTCTTGATGAACTCAATTTGCCTAGCAGAATGATAAAAGTCAACCAAATTAATGTGCCTTTAGTTTCAGGATTTAAAATAAGAATTTAAGTAATAAGAAGAGATTTCATTTATAGTATGCAGTAAACTCTCAAGTACGTATAGATCCTATTCAAGTAGAATGATGTACATCTTGACATTCACATATTAACATGAGCCATGTCATAACCCATGCTTGCATACTGTTGTCTTAAATTTGTACTGCAAGTGCACGGTGCTAGTTTTAGCTGGCAACGGCAAGCATGGGTCTCTTGGTTTTAGTCACCAGGTTGACTACAACACTCAATACAGGCGAGAATGAATATAGGTTGATTAAACTGAATGCTACTAAAATTCTTTAATTCAATGATAACTAAAATCCTAAACTGGGATTCACCACACTATCATGCTCTTTGGATCAAAAACTAAATCATGCGAATCTGGCCACGCAAGTGATTGAAATGAAATGGTTACAAATTGAATTATGTCTATGCCTACTTTCGAAGGTCATTAGACTAGCTAAGCAATCCTAATTATCTATTTTCATGAAACTAGATTCATAGAGCCACAGGATCAAGTAACCCATAATTCCCAATTAAAACCCTAACTATTTTCATATTAAGAGATCAAATTGCTCACAAAATAGCTCTAAGTAGAAGATTCAACTTTTGTTGATCTCCTAAACCCTAATTAAGAACATGAATACAACCCTCTCAGACAATTCATCGAACACATGACGTACTAAGCAAGAATTCAATCATAACATGGGCATTTATTCACAAAAACCTAGAACATGAATCCAAATCCTATAATAGGGCTAATCCCAACCTAAAATAGGGGATTTAGCCACTAATCATCATAAAGATTCCGATTATAAACGAGAAACTGAAGTTTACCTAATCATCATAAAGATTCCGATTATAAACGAGAAACTGAAGGTCATGTCAAAGACACAAACTCTGAAACAAAATCACAAAGAGAAGGGAGGAGAAACATACTTTAATCAATTGCCAAAACCAGAACAAGGAATTAAAACACTCCAATAGAATCTAGATTATTGCCAAAGTATGTGGGAAAGAAACTCTCAAAATCACCCAAAAATTCTGTCTGGGAAAAAAAAATAATAAGATGCCCCCCTAAAAATTGCCCAACAAAAGAATTAAGTCATGAAATTAGAGGAGGTGTGCATGGTCGACCATGTGCAGCTGGGGGTTTGGAAAATTGACTGTAGGCTGCAAGTGCATATTGTGCTCCCAATGCACAGACAACTGTGCACTCAATTGGGCTTCTCAATCCTATTTTCCGAGCGCGTGGTACCTCCAAGACTCCTTTCTTCACGTGAAATTTGTCCTCTGTTGCAAGAAAAACAGAGTTTTAATATTTATAAACCCCAAGTGTAAGGTGTATCGTTGAGTACTTGGGGTGTCGTCCGCAGGGAATTGTGTTTCCAACTACCAGAGTTCACTAGAACGTCTCAATCTAGGCGAGATCAACGGTGAAGGAGGGGAATTAAACTACGCTACAAACGCAAAAACAAGCGACTTGGAGTTGTGATTTTACCAATGGATGAACCAATTAACCAAGATGAGTCCTAACCTACCCAAATCACACTACGAGCTAGAGATGGTCGGTTGCACCATCAAAGGCCACCCAAGCCCTCTCTCAAGGGTCATGAGCTAGTCTAACTCGCGTAACCACCTACTTTCGTGGGGTTAGTCGAATTAGACCACAAAACTAGTAACCCCGGACCTATCTCGATTCGAATACTACTTTCGTGTCCCGAACTCGGCCATTCCCTCTCCCACACTAGCGAATTGACCTCACCTCTCAGCATAAGTCAATCGCCCAAAAATATGGATGAAAACCCTCTCAGGCATTTCATCGAACACTTGGCGGGCGTGAAGGAAAACTCTAAGTTCTAAGCATAGATTGGGTATGGTTAGGCCAAATACAAGATTAATTAGCCATCAAGAGGCTAATCACAACCCAAGCCAACACAATCTACCAACAAAACATCACAAACACAAGAAAACCTAAACTAACAAGCAAGAACATAAACTTGAAGAACAAAAACAAAGACAATGAAATAAAACGAATCTAAACAACTAAATAACATGAATTAACAACAAGAACTAAACATATAAACTAAACAAAACAAATATAAGAATTAAAGTAACAAAACATAAATAAGAACAACAATGAAATAAATAGAGAAAAGGAAGAGGAAACTTATGCTTGAATTGATTGAAGAACTTGAAATCCACAAGCTTGAATCCTGAAATACAAACTACAATCCTAATCTAATCCTCTCAATGGAGTTTTTATTGGCTAAAACCTAAACTAAACTACCCTAAAAATCGCCTGGAAGAACCCCCGAGCGACCCCCACAAACAGACGCCCGAACGGACTTAAATAGAAATCGCGAACACGACGAAACGGGGGGGGGCACATGTGGCACGGCCGTGCCACATGGCACGGCCACACCGTGCCACTTCACTGGTGGCGCGGTGTCGCCCCCCCGGTTTTGTCCGGTTTTCGTCGGTTTTCGCTGTTTTTCTTCGTTTTGTCTCGTCTTCGTCCCTTTTCGCGACGTTTGCTTGATCTGAAGTTATTTCCTACAAAACATAAATAAAACAAGTAAAAATCCTAAGAATTAAGTTATTATACGAGCAAAAAGTACGTGAAAGAGGGACGTAAAATGGGTAAATTTACCGTTCAACACACCCCCACACCTATCTTTTGCTCGTCGTCAAGCAAAATGAAAGAAAAACTAAAGTAAACAACTAACTCACTTTCGTAGGAATCACAGTTGCATTTAGCATATGCAACAAGCTCTTTAAACCCCTTGGTCAGCCCAAGTGGACGAGTAAGGTCTCGTGAGGGTTTGCAGAAGATATACCCACAAAATCTCAAAAAGGGAAAACAAAGAAAAGAGAAACAAAATCGAAAAATGAAAATGACAAAACAAAATATATACATCCGGGTGAATTGTACACGTTCGGATCAACCAAAATCTCCTAGTAACTCAAGTATCAGTCTGTACACAAGTATTATATGCATTTCATGGCACATCATCTCAAAGAATGGCATTCAGACATCAGCTTTTCACCCCACGAGGCATGAGAACATTGAATCCATCCTGGTGCCTGGTATGCAAGTGTATCATCATCCTAAAACTAAGCCTACCAAAATTAAACTCAACCCCACGCAGCTGACACAAGCTACCTTTTTGAATGGCTAGCATGGAAAGCAAGCTTCCCCAGTAGCAATATTGCCTCAAAGGATAACACCCAGTAGCGCATGCCTCAAAGGGGTACTTGTCATCTCCAACTCTTTTCTTCCCCACTTTTTTTTTTCCCATTATTATTGTTATTTTTTTTCAATACAAACTCATGTTACGCCTCCAAGGGATACACCCAGTAGCGCTTGAATTTGTTTGTTTTTGCTTTTGTTTTAGAAAGGGGGTGCCAGCACATATAAAAGGAGCTGTGCAGTAGACAAGTGGGGGAGTCAATCATGGAAGACTAAGAATATAGGATGATGATAATACATAAATCAGGACTGGATTGCAAAATTACAGTGGACTGTTGGAACTGAGACCTAAAACGACAGATTGGGGATGAATATCTATCATGTACATTATACTTATATACGAGCTAATAGTCAAGGTACCGGAGATCAAGGCTGATCAAAATAGTACAAAACTCCCCTAAATTCAAAAGTAAAAGAAAAATTTATACAAAAAAGAGAAAAATTGAAAAATTTACACAAAAATGAAAAATTTTCACAAAAATAAAAAGAAAAGGGGAGATGACCCACCCCCACACCGAAATCTCACAATGTCCTCATTGGGAGCCGTGAGTCATCACCAACACACAAAAATAAAGAAAACAAAAACAAACACAAGACATACAAAATCGACAAATATATACACAAGCTAACACACTCTCCCAAAAACGCAATCTCGCCCAATCAAAAACAAGATCACACATATATACCAAACTAGCACCACCAACAAGAAATATATACTAATCCAACAACACCACCAATCACAACACAATAAAAAACCATAAAAACACAAAAATGGTGATCACAGCCAACAACGGCTCAGCAACATCCACATTTCACCACAAGATGATCACCAACCAAAAACACAATCCTAATATCCACAACTAAATAAAAACAAAAAGAAAGAAAAGAAAAAGAAAAAGAAGGGGGGAGAAGAGTGAGAACGAGTATACCAGGTCGGGTACTGAATGTACCCGAACTATGCCATGACGACTTAAGGAGCATCAGCCACTCCTTGCCGCTCAAGATGCGAGTCGTCAGCTCGGATGCAGTCAAAGCTCGTAGGAGCTTATCATGCATTGCTGCATGCAGCTCGGAATGGTGTGAGTAAGAGAACACTGATAAAGATGGAGCAAACAAAGTTAGTGCCCTCTTAAACTCACCAGATACCTGTGAGAAATCAGCAGAATAATCAAATACAATAGTCAACGCGATTTCTCTAGGCATGCCCTCTAGGTACAGATGATAAGGATCAAGGAGGGGGTCATACCCTCTAAAAGTACCTAGAGGCTCAGAACAGTCAACCACATTCCCCTCGAGTATCACATGAGGATCGATAAGTGACAAATCACAACACTTAGGGGAATGGGAGGGTGGTGAACATGAAGAGGAAGCATGGAATGTGGCAAGAGAGGTGGGGGAGATGTTATCAATAAAATCAGGACTAGTTGGTCCTGCAACCACAACATCCATGCATGAAGTCTTTGTGGGAGTCCCATAAAAAGCATGCACCTCAATAGAAATATTGTCAGACTCAGACCTACTATCATCCTCCTCAACACTAACGCTAACGCCAAAGGTCTTACCTACCTCGAACTCCGTCGACTGAGCTAAAGGGGAAGGTGTATCAGGAAAGGTCATGATAAGCGCAGTGTTGTCCCAGAGGGTATTAAGAAAGGATGAAACAACAGTGAGTGAAGTGGTCAAGGGAGGGTCGAGTACGTCCTCTAGTCCGGACTCTAGAGAAGGAAAAGACGCACCATCATCACACAGATTGACATCAAGTCTAGGAGCACTAGAACTAAGGTCAGTCTCGGGTGATAAGTCATACTCTCGCAGTTCATTAACAAATTCAGCAAACTCAACTTGTTGCTTATTCATTGTCTCTATCATATTGCTAAGTCTAGCGAAGCCTTCATTAGAAATATGATAGAGACAAGAAATACGGGCGTGGTTAGAACAATGGCAAATTTCGCACACAGGAGGGTCATAATCAGGAATGCAAGGGGGTGGGGTATAAGAATCAGAACAACTAGTTTCAAATTCATAAGTATCCCGCGCCAACCAATCAAGAAAATCACATGCTTCATTAACATCTTTAGCGCAGAAATCCCAATACTCTAAAAGAGCACGGGTCTCATAATTCACACCCTCATAGACTGTATTCAAAAGTTCCCACTTCTCCAAACAATAACTATGATGAGCAAGAAAAGCGTGTAGTCTATCATAGTATCGCCAAAACAATTCATGCTCATATTGAGGGAAGTGGGAAAGAGACATTTTTTTTTTTGAAATTTTTGATTTTTTAATTTATTTTTTTTTTGAATTTTTTAAAAGCCTAGCCTCGAATGCTGAAGTAAACTCCAATATTGAAAAACGCCAACTCCCCGGTAACGGCGCCAAAAACTTGTTGCAGAAAAAGTTTTAATATTTATAAACCCCAAGTGTAAGGTGTATCGTTGAGTACTTGGGGTGTCGTCCGCAGGGAATTGTGTTTTCAACTACCAGAGTTCACTAGAGCGTCTCAATCTAGGTGAGATCAACGGTGAAGGAGGGGAATTAAACTACGCTACAAACACAGAAACAAGCGACTTGGAGTTGTGATTTTACCAATGGATGAACCAATTAACCAAGATGAGTCCTAACCTACCCAAATCACACTACGAACTAGAGATGGTCGGTTGCACCATCAAAGGTCACCCAAGCCCTCTCTCAAGGGTCATGAGCTAGTCTAACTCGCGTAACCACCTACTTTCGTGGGGTTAGTTGAATTAGACCACAAAACTAGCAACCCCGGACCTAGCTCGATTCGGATACTACTTTCGTGTCCCGAACTCGGCCATTCCCTCTCCCACACTAGCAAATTGACCTCACCTCTCAGCATAAGTCAATCGCCCAAAAATATGGATGAAAACCCTCTCAGGCATTTCATCGAACACTTGGCGGGCTTGAAGGAAAACTCTAAATTCTAAGCATAGATTGGGTATGGTTAGGCCAAATACAAGATTAATTAGCCATCAAGAGGCTAATCACAACCCAAGCCAACACAATCTACCAACAAAACATCACAAACACAAGAAAACCTAAACTAACAAGCAAAGAACATAAACTTGAAGAACAAAAACAAAGACAATGAAATAAAACGAATCTAAACAACTAAATAACATGAATTAAAAACAAGAACTAAACATATAAACTAAACAAAACAAATATAAGAATTAAAGTAACAAAACATAAATAAGAACAACAATGAAATAAATAGAGAAAAGGAAGAGGGAAACTTATGCTTGAATTGATTGAAGAACTTGAAATCCACAAACTTGAATCCTGAAATACAAACTATAATCCTAATCTAATCCTCTCAATGGAGTTTTTATTGGCTAAAACCTAAACTAAACTACCCTAAAAATCTCCTGGAAGAACCCTCGGGCGACCCCCACAAACAGGCGCTCGAACGGACTTAAATAGAAATCGCGAACACGACGAAACGGGGGGGACGGCACGGTCGTGCCATGTGGCACGGCCTGACCGTGCCAGGGTGGCACGGCCACACCGTGCCACATGGCACGGCCACACCGTGCCACTTCACTGGTGGCGCGGTGTCGCCCCCTCGGTTTTGTCCGGTTGTCGTCGGTTTTCGCTGTTTTTCTTCGTTTTGTCTCATCTTCGTCCCTTTTCACGACGTTTGCTTGATCTGAAGTTATTTCCTACAAAATATAAAGAAAACAAGTAAAAATCCTAAGAATTAAGTTATTATACGAGCAAAAAGTACGTGAAAGAGGGACGTAAAATGGGTAAATTTACCGTTCAACATCCTCTAAGCTTCCTTTCTAGATCAAACATGAAATTTCCTCGACTTCTTGCTATCTGCTCATGAAAATAAGGAAAGATCACATAATGAGTACAAAACCGACTCAATTGAGTCAATTGGACTCCTTTTCTCTTCCTGGTTTAACATGAAAATCAGTCAAAGAGGGTTACGTAGAGGATCAAATAGAGTCAAAATATGGGTTTATCAACTCTCCCATGCTTATCTCTTACTTGACCTCAAGCAAGATCATAAATCAAAAGGTCCAGGGGATAGATGCACCTCAAAATGCCAACCTACTTAGACAAGTAATGACTATCAAATCTAACAGATGTGGCAACTCACAATTAAGAGACTCAATCGGGATAGAACTCAACTTTTCAAAGCATAAGTGTCACAACAAGAGTAGAAACCACATGGTCATGATGCAAGAATTGTTACCTATATCAAACTGTCAGGATGTGTCATGCCTTCCCCTAAACTGCTAGTGAGCTAGTGAGACTGGTAGATCCATACCTTTAGGGGTAAGAAGAACTAAATACTCCTCTCATATGTTTAGTGTAAAATGAACACTCAAGATCGCTCTCGGTGTATGCACACTACCATAGGCTTGACAAGAACTCTCGATTTTTTACCACTGAGGTCACGGACAAAAGTGTTGATCATAAGGGCTTTTTAGGGATGTGATGGGGTGAGGGTTTAACGTAAAGAGGGGAAAATTTAGACAAAGAGAAGCTAATTGGCCAAGTAGAGCCTTCAACACCAATTCCGCACCTGCACACAGTCAGTACTGCTAGCTCATCAACTAGGTTGAAACACTAATTGAAGATTTGCTAATGCCAAACATTTATTTCCATGCCCTTTTTTTTTCTTTTTTTCTAGTTCTCTTCTTGTTTTTTTTTTGTTTTTCATTTTTTTGTTTTTGTGCAAGTAGAGAAATGAATGGCAAAGTCTAAAAACAGCTTCAACTCCTCATTCCCAGCAAATGAAAACAACCTAGCAAACCACCATAAAGAACGCCAACCAACACATTTGCCAAGCTCACAGCATTTCTCTACTAACTTGGCTAAAGGTAAGTCTGCTCATTTCAGGCCAAGGGCTAAGTAGACAAGGGTGAACCAAATGACAGGGAAAGGGTCAAAGGGGCTAGCAAAGGTATTAATAACAGATGACGGCTTTTTAACTCATGTAGTTTGCAATTCAACTAAATACCTCAATCATATCAACATTATGTACATGCAAAGCATGATTTAAAGAGAGTCAAGTCAAGTTCTAGAGGTACACACATAGAAGGGTTTTATTGCTTATGAAAAGGAGTTTAGACTATGTAAAATCAATAGTCTTTATCAGCTCAAAAGTCTTACTAGTCTTTCTACCATGGTCCGAAGAATAGCTCAAGAAGTTGGCTAACAGTCCGGGCTCAAACACTTCACAACATAATAGTTCTCAGAGGCAGATGTACAGGCACACAATAACTAAGTGGTTAAACCACTTTCGCAACCTTTTTATAAGAGTTCACCCAAATTGAACCTCATTCATCATAAGCTAGCACAACCATCAAACATATCATCACCCCTTGAATGTCATCATCGAAGGGGTTTTCACAACCAATTCTAGGTCTTTCTCTTTTTTTTTTTTTCAAACTAAAAATAAATGCAACTACTCAAGGCATAACATAAGGGAAGAGAGAAAAAAGGGAAGGAGAGGTACCTTGTCCGCTTAGGAGATTCAATTTCGCTTCGCTTCCCTTTGTGTGCCGTCATGTAAAGATGGAGAGAATATGTACAATGCAAGCATGCAACACCTAGCCTATATGAACTAATCTAGGTGCAAATGCATGTGAGTTATAGAAACCAAACTACCTAGATGCAATGATGTACACACATGTAAGATCCTAAATGCTATCCTAATTAGGTGCATGAGAGATGCAATGAAAATTTGCAGAGTTATACGATTGATGACTACTCCCTAGTATCTACCATCAGGTTGGAAAGATAAATATAACATAACCCCCACAAAGATCCCAAGCAAAGCTAAAAGCTAACACACCCCTCATGCTTAAGTTTTTTACTGTCCCTAATGAAAATCATATACAAAAAGAACACAAGGGGAAAGTGGAGAAGACGTATTGTGAATCAATAGGGACCGAGAGGCCCACGAGCCCTCTAATTAGATGGAGGGCAAGGCCATTGCTGCTGCTCATAAGCACAGTGAACGAGATGGGCCATGTTGCACTGGTTCTGTAGGATCTCTTTGTTTTGTAACTGGAGGTGGTCATGGCGGCCCAGGATGGTCTGAAACATGGACAGGCCAACCGCAGCGGACTCGGGAACCCCAGAGGGATCGACACCAGATGTGCAAGCTGTGGAATGGGTCCTCTATCGAGCCGGACAGACTTGAGGAGCCTCAGGCTCATCATCAGAGGCCTCATCAGGTGAGGCCTCACTCTTATACTCACCATCAACATCATCATCATAAATCAAGTTTGAGAGGCGAGTGATGGTGGTCCTATCAGGAGTGGGGAGAGCAAAAAAGGGCTGGCCGTGGTAGTTCAGCTAGAGCTGTACACCATTGAGGGCTCGGAGGAGCTTCATGCTGATACAAGTGACAACATCAATACGCCCTGGTTGACACAGTACCGTCAAGCTGTTCACTTGTCTATGAAAACCTAGGGCCAGAGCGAGGGAGGTAATGTGGCCCCTGCAGCTATGACCACCTTGGAAGATTTGGCCTGCTCATCGAGGTGGTTAACAATGAAAGTGCTAGTGTTAACAAGTTGGTCATTGAGTGCAGCCCAAAGAAACAAGAGCTCCCCCCTCTGCATGGTGTTCTGACTATCAGTGTGACAGACACATAGTTCGCCGCAAGGCGCTAGAGGTAGCGGAGCATGGGATTATAAATCCATGTGGCTTTGGTGGAATGAGCCGCATAGCGGTGGCCAGAATAGAAGATGGTGGACCAAAGGTGGGCTTGGTTGTAATGCAGGGTAACGGGGTCAAGGGCAGCACCAGCAATGTGGGTAATTAGAGGAGCTCATTAAAGTGGGCTAGGGACATCTCACGGGTATGGTTAAACAGGCGAAACTGGATATAACCAATGGAATTCCCAAATGATCGTTTCAAATCAACCACCAAAGAGGTCATAGATTCCCACACAAGGCTGTCATAAAACGACTCCTGTGAAGCCACAAACTGCGCCCATCCTAGCCTATCTTACAAAAGGTTGATATCATCCAAAAGGCCTAGGGTGGCTAGCATTTGTGTATCAATGTAGTTTAGGGCAAGATTTTACATGGGACTATTGTATTAGAATGAGGAGCATGCTCATTATCAAAAAGCATAATATGGTACTTGTTAGCCATATGAGGCGGAGGAGGATTACCTTGGGCACTTTGAGCCCGACTAGTGAAAGCGATGGTCGACTTCATTCGCTTCTTTGGAGGCGAAGAGGAGGGGCCATCCTTGTTCTTTGGAGCCATGGTGGTGGAGGTGGTGGCACCAAATTACCCCAGCGCGGGTGCACAAACAAGAAGTAAAACCATAATGCAAGCTCCCAATGGACAAAATTCGCACAAAATTAGCACCAATTAGCCAAAGCAAACCCCAAATTTGGATTTGGATGGTGGAGGTCAAGGGGATTGGAAGGTGAGGGCTTGGTATTGGGGTCGAATGGGAGGAGAAGGAGTAGAGAAAATTTATGGTGAAGAGAGGGGGGGCTATCGTTGTCGGTCGCCGGCGAAAGGGCGGACGGCGGTGGGCGTGGGGAACAGTGGGGGGCAACAGTGGTAGCGTGAAACTGGACGCAAGGCGAGAGGGAGAGAAAGGCAAAAAAGGAAAGGAAGAGGGCGTGAGAGAGCACCGACGAGAAGGAGAGAGAGGCGCCGGCGAAGGGGGCGGTGACGACGAGGGGACAGTGTGGGGGCAGGCCGACGTTAGGGGTTGTCAACGGTGAGAGAGAGAGAGAGAGAGAGAGAGAGAGAGAGAGAGAGAGAGAGAGAGAGAGAAGTGGGCGATTTAGGGTGAGGGGAGAGAGTGCGAGCATAAATAGGTGAGGGGGTGAGGGCACGATTGTGTGCTGGGGAAAAAGGGCATAAGAGTGCACGGTTGTGCCAAAACACACGTTCAATCATTCACAGCTTCAGGTTTCAGATCCTATAATAAAGTCCCAGCAGTGTGTCGTTGTGCACTAAAAGGGCACGGTCGTGCACTTTTTTTTGAAAGCAATAAAGCTTGGGTTGCCTCTCAAGAAGTGCTTATTTAAGGGTTCGAGCCTAACCTTTGGTGACCCCTAGGTGAAGGAGACATTAGAGAGGTCACAAGAAACCTTCCCCTATATTGGCTCACCAGCTTTGTAATGTTTGAGCCTGGAGCCACTCACTTTGAAGGAACTTGTGGCGTCTGCACCGATCTCAATATCTCCATAAGGGTACACCTTAAGCACTTTGAAAGGACCCGACCATCAGGAGCGGAGTTTCCCATTGAAGAGCTTCAATCTAGAATGGAATAGGAGAACATATTCACCTTCCCTAAACTCTCTCCTGTTGATAAACTTATCATGCCACCTATTTACTTGCTCCTTATATATCTTTGAACTTTCATAGGCATCCAACTGGATCTCCTTGAGTTCGTTTAATTGTAACAATCTTTCTCCCCTGCAGATTTCAAATCAAAATTAAAGTGCCTGATGGCCCAGTAGGTCTTATGTTCCAACTTAACGGGGAGGTGGCAGGGCTTACCAAAGATAAGTCTAAAAGGAGTGGTGCCCATGGGAGTTTTGAAGGCAGTGTGGTAGGCTCAAAGGGCATCATCAAGCTTGTCTGCCTAATCCTTTCGTGATTTCGCAACCGTTTTCTCCAAAATAGACTTGATCTCACAGTTGGAGATCTCCACTTGGTCACTAGTTTGAGGGTTGTAGCCAAGTCCATACTTATGATGCACTCCATATTTCTTCAAGAAGGCTTCCAGTTTCTTCTCTATAAGTGGATCCCGTTGTCGCTAATGAGCACCCTTAGAACCCCAAAGTGGGGAAATATGACCTTCTGAAATAGCTTAGCCACTACCCTGGAGTCATTGATAGGGCTGGCCACTGCCTCTACCCATTTGGAGACCTGATCCATAGCAACCAAGATGAATCGGTTGCCCCTTAAGGATAGGAAAGGTCCCATGAAGTCGATGCCCCAAACATCAAATATTTCAACTTCTAGGATGAAGCTGAGGGGATCTCATTCTTTCGGGAGAGGTTTCCCGTCCTCTGGCAGCAATCACATGACTGAATGTAACGGTGGACATCTTTTAATAAGGAAGGCCAAAAAAACCAGCTTGGAGGACCTTCGTGGCGGTCTTGGAGGTGCTGGTATGTTTTCCACATGGGGAGTCATGACAAAAAGAAATCATGCTCTGAATCTCCTCCTCAGAGAGGGAATGCTGGTAAATCCCATCCTTACCCAGCTTATAAAGAAAAGGTTCCTCCCAAAAGTAAATCTTGATATCGCAGAGGAACTTCTTTTTCTGATGGGAGAAGGGATCATAGGGGAAAATCCCCAAGGCTAAGTAGTTTATGAAGTCGGTGAACCATGGGGCTTGCCCCATAGAGATAGCCATGAGATGCTCATCAGGAAAAGCATCATCGATGGGGGCATCGTGGCTCTCAACAATGAGCCTGGAGAAATTATCAGCAATGACATTATCTACCCTTGCCTTGTTCCAGATTGAACTCCTGAAGAAGTAACATCCATTGGGTGGTCATTGTACACGATGACCGTGGAGCATAACAGATAAGGTCGAAACTTCTCCACCGCGTACATGGCCGCAAGTAACTCCTTTTCAGTTGTCTTATAATTCTGCTGAACCTCATCCAGAATTCTACTAGCATAGTAGATCACCACTGGCTTCTTGTCTCTTCTCTGTCCCAAGACTGTCCCGACCGCATGGCCGCTGGCATCACACATGACCTCAAAGGGTAGATCACAGTCTGTTGGTTGTATGATGGGGGTAGAAATTAGTGCCTGCTTAATCCTGCAAAACACTTCATGGCACTCATCAATAAAAACAAATGGGGCATCCTTGGCTAGAAGCTAGTTAGAGGTTTTGCGATCTTGGGGAAGTCCTTGATAAAATGGCGGTAGAATCTCGTATGACCAAGGAAACTCCACACTTCTTTTACTAAAGTAGAAGGGGGAACTGCTCAATAACCTCAACCTTAGCTTTATCCACTTCGATGTCCCTAGTAGAGATGACATGACCTAGTACGACCCCCTCTTGTACCATGCATTCTCCAATTCAATACTAGATTGACTTCCTCACATCTACGGAGTACCATGTTTAGATTTTCTAAACACAGGTAAAAGGTACCCCCTCAAATGGAGAAATCATCCATGAATACCTTCATGATATTCTCAATGAGATAAGAAAATATCGCAGTCATGCACCGCTGGAAAGTGGCAGGGGCATTGCATAAACCGAAAGGCATCCTTTGATAAGCAAATGTACCATGGGGGCATGTGAAGGTCGTCTTCTCCTGGTCATCGAGATGGATAGGGATTTGAAAGAAACCCAAATATCCCTCCAAATAACAGAAGAAGGAATGCCTTGCCAGCCTTTCCAACATCTAATCAATGAAGGGGGGAATGATCTTTCCAGGTGGCTTGATTCAATCTACAATGATCAATGCATATTCGCCACCCGCTCATAGTCCTAATCGAGATGAGCTCGTCATGCTCATTCTTAATGACGGTCATCCCACCCTTTTTAGGAACTACCTGAACTGGACTGCCCTATTCACTATCTGAGATAGGGTAGATGATCTCAGCATTAAGTAGTTTGACAACGTCCTTTTTCATAACCCCTTACACATTAGGATTTAAACGGAACTAAGGTTGTCGGGAGGGTCGATGACCTTCATCGAGAATGATGCGATGCGTATAGAATGAAGGACTAAGTCCCTTAATATCATCAATATTATGACCAATGGAACCCCTATGCTTTCGAAGCACATATAATAATTTTTCTAACTGGGGGCAATCCAGTTTAGCACTAACAATAGCAGGGAACTGATGAACAGAGTTAAGAAACTCATACTTGAGATGGAAGGGTAGAGGCTTCAACTCTAACTTTGATGGGCACTTCTCCTGCTCAGTAGAGGCAAGTTCCTCCACACTAAGAACCTCTTTGGGAGACTGCCTATGCGCATAGGCAGTTGACTCATTGAGGAGTCTAGCATACTCCTCCTTCTCTCCCGAATAGGAGTCGATCACGTAGTAGCTGATCAACATGGCCTCTAGTGGGTCCCCCACATAATGGTAAATCTTGGCTTCCTGATTAAGTGTTCTTTCTAGCACATTGACTCTGCAGCATGAGTCACCTGGAATAGGAGAGGGCATGGACTGTGGTGAGCTGAATTCTACCTTTTCATCCCTTACTTGAAGGGAGAGTTTGCCATTCTTTACAACTATGATCATTACCCCCATAGTAGCTAAAAAGGTCTCCCAAGGATGGTTGGGACGCAGAAGTCTTCCTTCATCTCCATGACAATTAAATCGCATGGGATGAAGAACTTGCCCACTTGTAGTGAGATATCCTCAAGAATACCCATAGGGTACTTGACAGATCTATCAGCTAGCTGCAAAAAAATGGTAGTGGGTTTCAGGTCCCACACTTACAGCTTCTTGCATATGGAGTAGTGTATGAGGCTCGCGCTACCTCCATGATCACATAGCGCCCTGCTGATAATAACATCCCCAACTGAATAAGGGCTGGAAAAGCTTCTTGGATCTAAAAGCTTAGGAGGCAGCTTGTTCTGAATGATAGCACTGCACTCATTAGTGAGAGCCACTGTGGCATTCTCAAGTAATTTTCCTTTGTTGGATAGTAAATCCTTCAAGAATTTAGCATAGGAGAGCATGTCAGTGATAGCCTCCAAAAAGGAATATTGATGTGACGCTTCTTCAGCATCTCGAGGAACTTCCCATACTTATGTTTCTTCTTAGCTTTCAGTAGCCTCTAGGGATATAGAATGAGAGGCTTGTAAGGCTTCACTAGAGATGAAACATGCTCAGCTCAAACCTCCTTGGTCCTTTCAGTATGGACCCTCTCACTGGGAGTCTGAATGGGGACCCCGTTCTTAACATCTTCCTCATTATCAACCTTCCTTCTGTCCTCCCTCATAGGCATTTGAGGACTCTCTAACTCCCTACTGCTCCCTAATGTGATGGCATTCATCTGACCCTTGGGGTTGGTCTCAGGTTGACCTAGCAGATGCCCCTAGATAGATGGCTCACTTATTATGCAATCTGGGTGATTTGGTTCGCCATCGTTTTCTGGTGAGTGGTCATGGTCTCAAATTTGAAAGTTAATTGACTGACTAACTCACCAAGTGCCTCGTTTGCCTTGGCTTAGGTCGCTATAAAGCACTCCATAAGACTTTAGATTGAACTTAGGGTTGAGAAGTTGTTATTGTGGAGGTGGGGTATAGGGAGCCCTATATTGGAAACTAGGGGGTTGAGGTTGAGTGGCATTGGGTGGAATGGGATTATTGTTGCGGTAGGAGAAATTTGGATGTTTTCTCCAACCGGGGTTATAAGTACTTGAATAGGGATTATTTTATGGGCATTGGTTGTAGTCTTGCATCGTATTGGCTTGCTCAACACCATGGAAAGTGGATTGGCACTCAGCAGCAACATGACCTTCAATGCCACAAAACTCACAAAGAGCTCCAACCTCAAACATTGCGCTTGAAGAACTCCCTATTAAACTTCTTAAAGAAGGAGTCCCAAGCCTATCAAATTGCTGTGCTAGAGCGTCAACCTTGCTGACAAGCAAGTCCACAACGTCAACTTCATAAACTCCACTAGCCCTCTTCAGGGTCGCTCTCTCACTAGATTAGTGATAGTTGTTAAAGGCCATCTCCTCTAATAAGGCTTTCGCGGCCTCAATTGAATTCCCCGTGAGTGCACCGCCAGCTGCGGCGTCAATGGGCATTTTCAAGGATTGGTCCAATCCTTTATATAAGATTTGGATTACGAGCCAGTCAGGTACTCCATGGTGGGGGCATTGGCATTGAAGATCCTTAAACCTTTCCCGCGCCTCATATCATGACTTATCGCTTCGCTGAGAGAAGGAAGTGATTTCTGCTCTCAACTTAGCGGTCTTGCCCGGGGGGAAGTACTTACTAAGAAACGCTATTGATAGGGCCTCCCAGGTGGTGAATGAATTGGGCTTTTCATTAAGGACCCAGTCACTAGCCTATCTGTCAGTGAGAAGGGGAAGAGCCTTAGACTAATTGCATCAACGGAAACCCCGTTGCGCTAGATCGTATCGCACTTCGCTAGGAAGTTGCGAAGTGAATATGGGGGTTCTCCATGGGACATCCACTAACTAGTCCTTCTCCACGAAGGACACGAGAGCGGGCCGTAACTCGAAGTTGTTTGCTTTAACGGCTTGGTTCATGATAGAGGAAGCAATGCCGGTTACCTGCGGTAAGATGTAATCTCCTAGCACATTGGGATCTCTCTCATTCATGATGATTTGTGCTTGTTGTCTCTGTCTCGCACCGCTTTGTCTCCATGCAGTGGCTTCTATCTCCGGGGTCAAAAGGAACGAGTTGTTAATCCCTCTGACTGCGCCTATGCATACAAAGCCAAAAACTACCCCAAGCGTAAGCAAGTCCAAGCAAGGCTCAAAGAGCAAAGGACAAAAAGAAAAAGAAAAAGGAAAAGACTAATCTAGAGTGTTCTAATCACTTCTGATTCTAAAACTAGCAAGTTTCCTGGCAACGGCACCAAAAACTTGTTGTCTTAATTTTTTACCCCAAGTGCACGGTGGTAGTTGTAACTAGCAACGGCAAGCACGGGTCGTGACAATAGGGAACTTGGTTTTAGTCACCAGGTACAATACTCAATCCAGGCGAGAATGAATACAGGTTGATCAAACTAAATGCTACTGAAATTAATTAATTCAATGACAACTAAAATCCTAAATTGGGATTCACCATACTATTATGCTCTTTGGGTGAAAACTAAAGCATGCGAATCTGCCCATGCAAGTGATTGAAATGAAATGGTTACAAATTGAATTACGTCTACGCCTACTTTCGAAGGTCATTAGACTAGCTGAACAATCCTAGTTATCTGTTTTAATGAAACTAGATTCACAGAGCCACAGGATCGAGTAACCTATAATTCCCAGTTGAAACCCTAACTATTTTTATGTTAAGAAATCCAAATGCTCACAAAGTATCTCTCTTTTATTGATCTCCTAAACCCCAATTAAGAACATGAATAAAACCCTCTCAGGTAATTTATTGAACACATGGCGTACTAAGCAAGAATTCAATCATAACATGATCATTTATTCACAAAAACCTAGAAGATTAATCCAAATCGCATAATAGGGGCTAATCCTAATCTAAGATAGTGGATTGGCCACTAATCATCATAAAGATTCCAATTACAAATGAGAAACTGAAGATAATGTCAAAGACACAAACTTCGTAACAAAATCGCAAAGAGGAGGGAGGAGAAACATACTTTAATCAATTGCCAAGATTAATCCACAAACTAGAACAAGGAATTAAAACACTCTACTAGAATCTAGATTAGTGCCAAAGTATGTGGGAACAAAACTCTCAAAATCCCCCTAAAAGTCCGTCTCCAAAAAAAAAAAAAAAGATGCCCCCTTAAAAACTTCCTGACAAAAGAATTAAGTCAGGAAAATTGAGGAGCCGCACAGTCGTGCGTCGATGCACGGTCGGCCGTGTGCAGCTGTGGGTTTGGAAAATTGACTGCAAGCTGAAAGTGCACAGTTTTGCTCCCTATGCACAGACAACCGTGCACTCAATTGGGCTTCTCAGTCCTCTTTTCCGAGCCCGTGGTACCTCCAAGACTCCTTTTTTCACGTGAAATTCGTCCTCTAGGCTTCCTTTTTAGATCAAACATGAAATTTCCTCGACTTCTTGCTATCTGCTCCTGAAAATAAGGAAGGATCACATAATGAGTACAAAACCTACTCAAGGGAGTAGATTAGACCCCTTTTCTCATCATGGTTTAACATGAAAGTAGTGAAAGAGGGTTAAATAGAGGATCAAATGGAGTCAAAGTATGGGTTTATCACATATATGGATATGCTTTAGTACACACCTAGGGGAAGGTAACATATGATTGGTAACTTAATCTAAAAAACAATTGGGGCTGTGTGAAGATTTCCATTAGTAAAACATGAAAGGATGAAGAAAAACTTTGAAAATGACACTAACGTCTGGATAAACCCATAACTAATAGGATTTTTCTTAAACTTATTTCAATATGATGGTCAAGGAAAAAAATAGGCAACTTTAAAGAGGAATATTTCACGTACTATTATTTTCATAATAAGTTCTTTCAACATGGTCAATCCCATTACATTGCAATCCACATACATGACCTATATTTTTCTTCTCACTTGTGATGACTAGAACATGAATGAAGCTTACACACACACACACACAAAGATAAATATATATATATATATATATATATATATTAATGCGCGGTGTGTATATATATATATATATATATATATATATATATATATATATATATATATATATATATATTATATATATATATATATATATATATATATATATATATATATATATATATATATATATGCCCAAATTTTCTTTTTAGTAATAAAACAACAGCACATTTGAAACAAATTTATTATCTAAATCAAGTAGCCCAACTATTATAGGAAGGATACACCCACTTTTCTATTCAATGCCGAAACCTGATTTCAAAATAGATTTCACCAACCAAAGATTTGCTTGACCAATATTGATCGTCAAAGTTATTAGACAGATGGAAAGGAACTTAGCCACAAACCAAAATTACCCCACTTGAACTCCACTCATTTGTATATCTAATAACTCGTATTGACTCAATATAAAATCAATCTGACCAAAACCCAAGTCCTAGGTCCTTCTAAAGTTTTAAGACGGCCTAGCAATCAAAGGATGCAGCAGCAGCACCGTCAAAATCCCTGGGCAAACGACTATGCAGGGCGTGAATGATTAATAAGCAATTATCAAATTATCTCATGACATATCATGGTATCTTCAGCAAGGAAGAAGCGTCTAACCAATAATGCATACAAATAATCTGTGCAATTTTATAGACCTAGAAGGCAATAATTCTATGACAATTGAACATATTTCTAGGGTTCCTAGAGAAATTGAAGACCTAAAACGTACATGATGGGGAGGGCAAATCCAAAGAAATTGAATAGATTTGTTGAATGAAACAAGAAATTAACGATACCTATATAATATACACACCCAGAACGGAAATCTTTTACATCAGAAAGTAAATTCGCACTTGCAATCCATAATCCACAAACAAATCTGAAGCATATTATGAGAAGAAGACGAAATGAACTCATTTAATTTTAATTTTAAGTATACAAATTCAACAACTACGAATAATCAAGTAGAAAGGAGTAAAGAATGAAGAAGAAGCAAAATAAAACTCACTAAAAACCCAACAATGGAAGAGAGTATTGAAGAAGACACAGGAGATGGAAGGCAAGGAAATGAAGTGGTGAGAAGGTAAACCAAAATAGAGAATTGAAAAGAAGGTAATTCCTATTTGGTAACTACCTAATGGAATTGGTACAACCCCTGACAACAAGCATGAAAACAAAAGGATTGACGAATATGTTGAAGTGACATAAGAGGAGAGAAATAGAGAAACTGAAACGCAAAAATGGAAGAAACTGGAGAGCTGTAGTTACATTAAATTAACTGGCTAATCCAAATTACAAAAATGCCGTCAAATTTCAATGAACAGTAATTTGCCCAATTCACTTTTTAATCTCTAAATGATATATATATATATATATATATATATATATATATATATATATATATATATATATATATATATATATATATATATATATATATATATATATATGCACGCACATGCGTGCGAGCACGAGCCTACATGGGCTTTGTGTATGTGTATATATATTATATACATATATATGTGTATACGAAAGTACAAAGACAAAAACATGAACTTTATTATATTGGTCGTACTTTTACTATGTTTGGATTTTATGCTTAAATATCCAATTCAAAATAAATTTGATTGATAAAATTTTTTAGTTAATATGAATCACGGTCTTGGGTGCATTATATAGATTTTAGGTTCGATTACCTAATCTTGTTGTAGGTGCCAAATGTGTTTGTCATTTAGGAGCAGTTTCGATCAAATCCCTTTTTGCCAATCCACGTCAAAATCTGTCTATGTGTCATATGATTGGTTCAAATGAGGTCAACAATGGCCAAGTCATTTTTTTTTTTGGTTGAAAGACGTACAACTATTTAAGACTGGGGTTATGTTGAAACTAGAGTAGGCAGCTGGACTTAGGCCCTGTTCTTTTCGTACTTTAATCAACCCAATCCACACTCACCCACTTCTTTCCCCCTCTTTCCACTCCTTCCAACACTTTAAAAAAAATATCACTCCTTCCCACACCGACATAAAATAACCATTTCTCATATTCTGAAAATTTTTATAATTTACGTAATTATGTGTACGAATAATTTGATAACAATTATGAGCAGCTTTAATTTTTCGAATGTTATGGAACTTTTTTTTTTTTTTTTTGGTTATCGTTGGTTACGAGATATTTGTTGTAGGATAGAAAGCGTATATGGTTGTTGCTGTATATGTGACAGAATAATTTTCTGTACATCGTAGTCCATGACATAAGTTGTATATGTTTTTTTCCTACGTATAATTTTCTGACATTGTTCGTAATTCGTGACAGAAAGTGCAAATATATCGTAGTTGATATTATTTTTAGAAATTTTATGTTACTTGAAATTTTTTATTTTTTTATTTCTTATTTTGTTCTTTTTTATTTTTTATTATGTTTATTTTTTATTTTTTATTTTTTATTTTTGTATTTTTGTATTTTTGTATTTTGTATTTTGTATTTTGTATTTTAATTTTTCAATTTTTAATTTTTAATTTTTTTATTTCTATTTTTAATTTTTTAATTTTTTAATTTTTTGTATTTATTTTTATTTTTTATTTTTAATTTTGTTGTATTTGTTTTTTATTTTTTATTTTTCATTTTTTATTCCAGAAAAAACCTACGAAAAAGTCCAAAAAAAATAAAAAATAAAAAATAAATACAAAAAAATAAAAATAAGAAAATAAAAAATAAATACAAAAAAATAAAAAAATTAAAACTAAAAAATTTAAAAAATTTAAGAAAAATAAAAATCAAAAATCAAAAATAAAAAAATTTAAAATTTTAAGTAAAATAAAAATAAAAAATTTCAAAATTTAAAAAATTTTAAAAAATAAAAATAAAAAGTAAAAAAATAAAAAATATTTTTTTTTAAAATTTAGGAAAAATAAAAAATAAAAATAACAATAAAAATAAAAATAAAAATAAAAATAAAATAAAAATAAATAATAAAATAATAAAATAATAAAATAATAATATGATAAAATAATAAAAATAGAAAATACAAAAATAAAAAATAAAAAATAAACAAAATAAACAAAATAAAAAAGAACAAAAAAGAATAAACAAAAATTAAAAAATTTCATCATCATTAATTGCTATCACAATGAAATTATTACATTATAAAACAAAAAAATATTAATAACCAATACTTCAACTTCATTCAACTACATTTAACTTTCACCCATACTCCTCAACTCCTTCCCATACTTAAAAAAAATACCGCACTCACCCACTTCTTCCTCCCTTTCCCACACTCACCCTCCCAACACCCCCCATTTTCCAACAAAAAGAACAGGGCCTCAGATGGGTGGATGCAGGTGTTCAGGTGTGCACAATACAATAAGGAAATTATTTTATAATTTTTGTTGACGTGTGATACAAGGCTTTTTAGGGTTGTTGATCCCATCAATATGAGTCAACCAATTTTTAGCACAAATAGGTTACAGTGGCAAATAAACTTCGTGGATTCATCAAATGCCAAGTCGAAATTTTTCTAAATGGGACAGGTTTCCAACTATTTTAAGCAATTTATGATCTGTGAGATCAAGGCCATGTGTTAGATGTCAAGAAGTGTGCCCAACGCTTTTTTTTTTTTTTTTTTGAAGGGGGGGGGGGTAGGGTAGTCTAAGGATAGTCTAAGGATCTTTAATTTGCATTGTTGCTTGAAATTAAAATACTTTTTTTTTTAATCCAAACAAAAGCAGTTGAAATTAGTATACTTCACTTAGCCAAGGTTTTTCAAACAATACATTATATTAATTAAGTTTAATCTATATACATAGAGAGAGGCATGTATATGGATACCTTTTTTTATGTCCTTGTCCTTAGGGCTGTTCATCGGTCCAGGACTGGACCGGACCGGACCGGACCGAGCCGGCCTGGACTGAAGACCGATCAAGGTTCTGTATGTAGACCGAATACCGGACCGGGTTACTGTCGATCCGGGACCGGACCGGGCCGGGCCGGACCGGACCGGGCCGGGCCGGACCGGGACCGGACCGGACCGGACCGATCGTGGACCGAATTCATTTTCACCTTCTATTTTATTCCCTGTTCACTTCCAATATTAAAGGGCTGTAGCTGCTGTTTCATGCTTGTCTTGGTTGAATTACTGCTAATCAAATACGGAATACCCTTGACTAGATGACTTGAATTAAACACATTACCTTATGAGCTTACTAATTTACCAAACCAATACATGAATACATCCAAACACACAAATGACAAACCTAGAGTAGCTTTCAAAGTAAAAAAGTTTAATACATCACCAACTGAACCTAAAAGTTAGTTACATTACATGACCAAAATTTTAAAAGTTCAACATAACGTTCTTTAGTCTTTACTCAAAGTCTCAAAGTGAGTCAATCAAGTCACCCAATCTTCAAATCAATGCCTAGGCAATTCCATATTTGAAACCATCATCTTGGACTTGTTCCTTGCAAGAATATGCCGCGCTTTCAAATGTTCAACTAATTACTCAAGTAGTATATGAAATAAATTAAAATCGAGTTAGTATATGCAAACTAACAATTAATTTAGCAACAGAAAATAATAAAGGCACTAAGATAGTAGTATAATGTAAAATAAACACAATTAAAAGAAAATTACCTTCATATTAATTGTTCAAGGTATCGCCCACATCAATTACATTATCCTTACAACTCAATTTACCAAGATTTAAAATAAACAATAAAAAGAACAAAAAATTAAAAGTTAGAACATGTAATCGTATAAAGTGCATAAACCAAATTAAAAAAGAAATGAAAAATTGAACATTACCCTGATCTAAGTCCCACAATTCATCAAAGTAGTCCTCTATATCTAATCTACTGCTTGGCCTAAGCCAATCCTGTGCACATATGAGAGCTTGAACCATCTTTTACGATCAAACCGAACAAAATTCATAAGTTAGCAAAAGATAAAAAAAAGTTATAAATTTAAAATATGATACAAAGAAATATACTAATTAATCAATTACCTTTGGAGTTAAAGAAGTTCTAAATGAATCAAGAGTACGTCCTCCTGCACGGAATGCCGACTCCGATGCGACCATAGAAACAGGCACGGCTAATACATCACGAGCCATACGGGCAACCACAGGATATCGAGGACCATGTATTTTCCACCATCCCAACAAATCATCCCCTGCTTCATCCTTTTCAAGTCCCTTATTTAGATACTTTTGCAACTCGGTCTTGATGATTCCTCTTCCTCCATCTGACCCCCTTAACTTCTTTCTTAATTGTTGTGCATAAAAGGTAGATGCACTAGATGCTTTACCCTTCTCAACTTCAGATTGTGCCTCGCTACTTTGCCCACTTTGAGGAGTCAATGGTTTGTACAATTGCCAACACTCATTAAACAAAGCTGCTAATTTCTCTCTCACTTTCAAAACTATATCTCTACCTTGTACTTCACCGAACAAATCACAAAGAGAAACCTCAAGACCCGTCAACTTGCACCTAAGATCAAAGATAGGAGCCATATATACCAAAGGGTTCATTTTCTCAGGTGTGCCATAATACTTATCATGTGTCATCATCATCCTCTTGGTCATTTCTTTAAAGTTTGTGACTCTAGATCCAATCTCCTCAATTTCCTCACTTTTTTCGTCATTAGCATCAATGGTCTCAACAACTTTCTCCAACCGATTTAACATATCATGAATAACCACAATCTCAAAGAAAAGCAAGTTGGATGTCACATATGAAGTACCAGACAAACGCAAAGTAACATTGTAAAAAACCTCCAAAAAAACTAACAAGTGTTTAACTTATTTCCAATCATTAGAGTTCGGACATCTATCAGCATCACCATCCTTCGCCAACTCCACATTATAATAAGGGTCTCTTTTGCTATACTTCGTGAATGCATGCTCATAGATTAAAGCAGTGCTAAGCATCTTATAAGTGGAGTTCCATCTAGTGGGAACATCAAGAGACAAAGAAGCCTCAAATCAAAAGCGGGGTTTTATTGCCATTACCGCTCATTGGGTTAATAACACATGGATCTTGCAAAGTTGGATTTTGAGGCATTACTTGTTTCTTTAATTATTGTTTTATGTATTATTTATCTTATACCTAATTTTTTTTTAAGTAATGAAACTCATTTCATTTTCATTTTTTTTACCTAGGTTTTCATATGTTCCATGTCCTCATACTACTGAGGTCATTGCTGAAGAGTTGTTGAAGTGTTTTTTAGAATGGAACCTTAATAAAAAATTATCCTCTATCACGGTTGATAATCGTTCTTCCAATGATGCTTTAATTAGGATCCTTAAAAGACAGATTGGATATAAGGGCACTTCCTTTGAAGGGTAAGTTTTTTCATATGCGTTGTTGTGCACATATACTTAACTTAATTGTTAAGGATGGATTGGGAATCATTGAGGGCTCAATTAAAAAGATTCATGATGGTGTAGCATATTGGAGAGCAACACCTAAAAGAGAGGAAACTTTCAAATAAGCCTGTGATAGCTTAGGTGTGGCTTATTCCAAAAAGTTAAAACTTAATTGTAGGGTAAGATGGAATTCAACTTACTTGATGCTTCAAATGGCTTTATTGTATAGAGAAGTTTTTCCAAAGTTGGCAAAAAGGAAAAGCAACTATAAATGTTTGCCTAGCAATGAAGAGTGTGATAAAGTTAGAGATATTTATGAGAAGTTGGAGATATTCTTTGATGTGACTAAAGTGTTCTCGAGCACTAAGTACCCCAATGCAAATGTTTATTTTTGGAAAGTGTTTAATATTCGGCTTGCTTTGGATGATTGGCTTTTGATTCGGATTTGATGAACAAAACCATGGCAAAAAAGATGCTTGACAAATGAGAGAAATATTATGATATAACTAATGGCATTATGGGAGTTGCACGGTTTTTGGATCCTAGATATAAGTTGAATATGTTAGAGTGTTGTTATACTACAATTTATGATTTTGATGTGTCGAACAAGGTTGATTCAGTTAAGGATACTTGTTATGCTTTATTTCATGAATATCAACAAAAATTTAAGCAAGCAAGTGAAGGTCATGGTCTAATTCCTAGTGTTTCTAGTGATTCCACACATGTATCTAATCTCACTTCTGTAGGTAGTGGATGTAGTAGAAAGAGGAGCGTGGAAGATATATATCAAGAAAAGATCAAGAGGGATCCTCCTGCACCATAAAAATCTGAGTTGGATTTGTATTTAGAAGATGATGTGATCCCATCTTCGGACACCTTTGATATATTGGCTTATTGGAAGGGATGTGAGTCGAGGTGCCCTATATTATCTAGGATTGCTAGAGACATCTATGCCATACCAGTTTCCACAGTCACATCTGAGTCTGTATTTAGTACTAGAGGGAAGTTTTAAGTCCGCATTGTAATCGCTTACATCCAAAGACATTAGAAGCTTTGATGTATGCTAGAGATTGGCTTTGGTCTTCATTGGAGTCGGAAGGTATACTTTTCTTCTTTTTTATATTCCTAGCATATATTAATATTCATTTTCCATCATTTATGATCATTTGTTCATTGTTTATTTATATTTTTTTGTTAGATGGGGAAGAAGTTACATCTTATCATCGTACTTCTTTTGATGATGATGCCGATGTTGAGAGTAATGATGATCTGGTTGCCTAGAATGGTTGGGTAAATTACCAAGTGTTAAACCCCTTTTTTTCCATGTTTATTTGCTACTAGAATTAATTATGTTAAGATCTTCTCCAAAAAAAAAAAAAATGAAGAAAAATGAAAGTATGTGTTGTTTGATCCTTGAAAATTTTGTTTTAATGGTTCTTCCTTGTAATGACAAGGTGCTTGCTTCAAGATTGGACTACTGTTACCTACTGGAATGCTACCAATACTATCTTCCATGTTAAGACATTATTTCACTTTGGTTTTGTAATTCATTTTGGACTTGATTAAGATTTGTATTGAACTTGTTGCCTTGACGGTTGTAAACTTGTAATATTTGTGTTAGAATCTTGATTTGTAGTTTGGATATTAGACTTTTGATGGATTTTTGAATGTGGTGTTATATTTAAATTGGTTTGGGCTTTGAAATTTGCATATTGGACTATGTACTATAATTGGTTGCAAAGTCAGTGGGTATTCCCCATCGGGGCCGCAATATAATTGGTTGCAAAGTTAGTGGGTATTCCCCGTTGGGGCCTCATTGGGGATTACGGCCCAGACGGGGAGGGGGATGGGGACGGGGACGGGGATGCGGAGAGGTTTTTCCCCTGCTGTGGGTAATGGGGCGGGGATGGGGAAGAGGCTACCCAGCGAGGACGGGGACGGGGGATACACCCCCGTCCCTGATCCACCCCGTTGCCATCCCTAAGACCCATACCCACCGGACCTAGTCTCACTTCACTTAAGACCAATTGGGGCTCATTTGATTTGACCCAGACCCTCTAATTTGAGTCGAATTTGATGAGTCATGGGTCTAGGTTGAGTCTAGGACCCAATGCTATGCTACATCAGACAATGATCAAACCACCCTGAGTCTCTAGTCATAACTTGAACTCCCATCTTAATTTACACTAGGCGGAATAGTAAGCCACTGTCCATGGTTAACTTATCATATCATATCTTATATTAACTTACAATAGACTTAGATCCCTAGATCCGCTTCTAGACTTAAGCTTAGAGGATTTAGAGTAGTCATTTCGATGATTTCACATAAATGTGCAAACATACATTTCTTGCATTCACTTGTTCATGTATTAGGTTACATGCCTTTCTTATAATCATGCATTGACTAATTAGCTCCAATTAACCAAAGGCTAAAACCCTAAAGCATGAAGAACATTATTCTTAACTTATCCAATGCATTATAATATTGCCATGGGCAGCCATGTTTACATGTGAAATGTCCAAGCAAGGAAGAACATCATGTACTATTTATAATTATGTATCTTATAAATCCAACAACTTAATTCGCTTCCCTATGCATAATAACACATAAGGAATGCATAGCTGGGCCACATTATAAGCCACGATCTATTGCACTATCCTAAGCACTTCATCCAATTTAGGGATTAAGAAATTGCATTAACACCTTCAGCTTGTGCACTCATAATTTATGCTAAAGCTTTGGCGTCTTATGGGTCAATAATACTAAGACCCTGTTTTTTTTTGTGGGCATATTGGAGGTATAGAATGGATGTGAGTGGGAAGGACTGAGAAGAAATGATTAGGAGCAGGTATGAGTGACAGGAAGCAGGTGAGAGCTTGTAGGAGTGGTTTATTGGATGTTGGAGTGGGAATGAGTTGGAGTACTGATATTATTAATGTTAATGATTCGTGTAACACAATAGCAATAATAATAATAACAATAACAACAACAACAACAACAACAACAACAACAACGACAATAATGATAATAAAAAAAATTAACAATAACAACAATAATTAATCATAATAATAATTATTAATAATAATTAAAAGTAATAACTACAATAGTAATTCTTATTAATATCAATAACAATAATAATAATCATTAATATTAATATTAATAACTAATATTAACATTCATATTAATATTAATAATAATAATAATTATTAATAATTAATATAAAAGGTAATAATTATTATCCTTCAATAACAATTATTATTGTTGTTAATAAATATTAGTAGTAATTAAAATAAAAATTACTATTGATATTAACGATAATTATAATTACTACTATAAATAATAATAATAATTAATATTAATATCGATAATAATAAAAGTAACCAATTACTAATACTCGTATTAATTAATTATAATGAAATAAATAATTAATGATATTAAAGATATTAATTATTATTATTGCTATAATTAATAATAACAATGAAGATTATTAATTAATAATTAATAATTAATTAAATAATCATAGTAATAATAATTTTTATTGTAAAAGTGTTTACTATTAACCCTTTTAACAACTAATAATAATCAATAAATTATTATAATAATAAAATTTTTAATTAATAATAAAAATAATAATAACTATTAATATCAATAGTAATTTACAACAGTAATGAAAATAATAATTCTTATTAATGTTAATAATAAGCACAATAATAATTAATAATATATATTAATGGTAATAGTAATAATTTTATTAGTTATTAATACTAATAATAACTATTCTGATTATATTTGGTGTAATGATTATTATTATTGTTAATGACTATTAGTAATAAGTACAACAATAATTATAATTAATATTAATTATTGCCATTACTTTTAATAACAGCAACAATAATTAATATTAATATTAATAATAATAAAACTTATTAGTTACTAACATAAATATCAATTATTAACAACAAAAATAATAATTAATAATATTAAGAAAAATAATAAATTTTCTTGTTAACATTAATAATAATAATTAATATTGATAATCATTAATATTAATTATTATTATTTCAATATTAATTAATTGATATTACTAATTAATAGTTGTTATTATTGTGAATGTTAAACATAATTACTGTTAATGTTATTATTAATTATTAATAATTGTTATAATAATAACAACTATAAATTAATAATAAAATAATAATTATTATTAATAATAACTACAATAACAATTGCAATTAATAATAATAGTGGCAATAATTGTTAATATTAATAATAATAATTGTTAATATTAAAATTAATATTAATAGTAATAATAATAACTATTGGCAATATTAATAATCATAATTATTATTATAATTATAATTCCTATAATACAAATAATAATAATTATTATAGAATATTAGTAATAATTAAGGTAATAATTAATATTAATATTAATATTAATTATTGTTTCTATTAATAATAACAATAATTATTAATGTGAACATTAATAATATTTGTTATTAATATCATTATTTATTAATGATAATTCTTAATACTTTTTATAATAATGGTAATTGTTAATTCATAATAAAAATAATAACAAATCATAAAAACTTATTGATATTAATAGTGATCAACAATGATAATTACAACAATAATTGTTATAAATATCAATAGTAATTGATCCGACCATACTTAGGACCCCAACGGGTGCCCCATGTCTCCGCCCACGAGCGTAAGCCTCAAGGATTACCTATAGCCTCTATGGGCACTGAAGGATTGTTCACCTTTGGGCCTATTAAGGGAACACTTCATATGAAGTTATGACTTTTCTCTGGCTATAAGGGCTATAAATACCCACCTGCCCAACTCGATAAGGGAGGAATCATTCATTACCCCTCGATGTAGCGAAAAACAAACGTCAGATCCTCCTAATAGATTCATTCTTTTGTTAGTTATTTTCTCTGCGTTTTCTCTTCTCTTGGACCCCAACCATCACATAAGTTCGTTCTTATCCCACGTCAACCTTGAAGATACAAAATGCCCCAAAATAGATTTGGTGCTGTTTGTGGGGATTGATCGGTGAATGATGGTGGTGAGTGATGCCACACGAGCACATTCTAAGAGAGACAAGGCTGAAATGATTGACGGTCCACCAGCTCCTGAAGCGCAAGAAGCCTCAGAGAGCTCATGGGTAAATCCTCGCTCGATTGGCTAACGGCCACCCGAGCGGGAAGCCTACGTCACAGTGGACACATTGAAGAACTTCATGACCACTATGACTAATAGCATCTTATAGCAGGTGACTGAACAAGTAAAGAAGACCATGGAGGTCGTGGGCTCTATAAGGCCACCGCCTACCTTCAAGTACATGCCTACAGTGCAATGTGAGCCGTCTCAAAGTCACGCTCCCACTGAGTCACTCCATCGATGTGATAAAGTACGAGAGATCATTCTACCTGAGAGGAATGGACGGTCCCGTGAGGGGGACCATGACCGCTCGGGGGGCGGGTGCTCGTTGCAGATCATCTAGGCCAGATATGCGGCCCGAGGTGAACTCGTGAACTCCGCAACTGTGTCCACACTGCACACAACCCACTCTCAGTGCAGGGCCTGGTTCAAGGAGTAGGAGAAAACCTTAAGGCCTCATGAAGGAGCCCCTCGTAGAAGGCACACCCTCGAGTGCCCTTCAGCTCAAGAGTGCTCACGTAGTCTGCCTACAGAGGCACATGTACTCATAGTCCTCAACGGCCCAAACGTTCCCAGCACATCCCTTCGAGGACCGACCCCCGTCATCGGAGTCCATTGGTGGTCAAGGTGTGACAAAAGCTAGAGAACGCTATCAAAGTGTCGGGGACAGCCGCTCAGACGAGACTGGGTTCCTTCTCTACACCCTTTGGTGCAGAAGTAATCAATGCTCCCAAGTTTGGGAAAGTAAAGATGCCTACCTTGGAACTATACGATGGGACCACGGACTCAAAGGAACACCTTGGTTTGTATAATGCTCAAATGTGTGTTTGAGATATGGAGGGTGCTGCCTACTACCAATACTTCCTATCCATTCTAAAAGGAGTGGAGCAATCCTAGTTTAACAGCTTGGCTCCAGGGAGTGTCTCTTGTTTCTAGGATTTAGTAGATCGATTCATCAGCCAGTTCATTGCTATTCTTAAGGAGAGGTGAATAAGCATTCACTTGACAAAAATCAAGTAGAGGCCACAGGAGTCCCTGGTGGAATTTGTGAAGTGGTTCCACCAGGAGACGGTCCTAATTCCAGACTTAGAAGATTGAGTAACATAAACCTCCTTCTTGAATGGGTTACAGAACGAGCGGTTTAAATTTTCCCTGGCCAAGTAGAAGGAAACTTCCTTGGGCAATGCTCCAAGAAAAGCCGCAGACTTCGTTTCAGCAACTGAGAACTGTGTTGAAACCACACACACCTCGAGGAAAGCTAAAGATCAAGAAGATAGGAACGCCGGGCGAGGAGACAGGAGGCCGAGGATTGACACTAGGGATTCCCACTTCACTTTAGACCCCATAAGTATACTGATAGAAGTGAAGGGACATCCCATGCTGAAGAAACCATAGCCCAAGACTGAGGCGCCGAAGCCACACAATGTGCGGAAGTATTGTGAGTTTTATAAGCGGTTAGTCCGCCGCTGAGTGTAGAGAAATGAAGAAGGGCCTCTATCAACTCGCGGACAAAAGACAACTAGGCCGCTTCCTGAAAAGAGGACCTCAGCAGTGGCTACTTACTCTTAGAAAGCCCTCTGAACATCAGTAGATTCCAAGAGAGCAAGATCCCATGACCTAGTGAATCGTTATACTAGTTCGGACTTAACCAGGGGGTCAACCTCCAGGAATTAAATAGCGCACATGAACTTGCTGATAGATGCCTCCCCAGCTTGTCGCTGGGGTACCTATCAGCTCCCTTAAGAACCCTCCAAAGAGGGTGGTCTCGCGGACTCGCCAGAGCCGGCCTATCCTATCGGGCCCCCCGATGCCTCCCGTTGAGGTGATTGCTCAGCCTCTTCAGCCTCTAGTTAGGGCTGGCCGGTCCTCAAAGGGATAGGGGTTGACATAGTGGTGGTCTCGGCCTCTTCCTTACGCTGGCACTTGCTCACCGTTGACCAAGGAAGGCTCAGAGAGATGGTCGGAGGCTTGTGACTATGCAGCATGACCTTGGGCACCTGTCAAAATTCTGTGCGTTATTACTCACATGTAAAAAATTGTTTGGCCGCGAGGGACTATGGTTAATGAAACTAACCTTTCCAGTCTAGGACTCGGCGCAATGATGCTTGTCCTCCTCCTGGCGCTGGGTGATTTCAACAACGACTTCTTCAGGGTTGGCATCCCCACTCTCAAAGCAAGAAAGCATTGCCCTGGCTTGCTCTATAAAAAGGAAAGAAAGGCCAAGTCAGACCCAAGGGAAGAAAGACTGATAGGGAAAACCTGAAGTACCCTTAGAATATTTCTCAAGGATAAGGAGGTCGGCGACCGTAAGGAAAAAAATCATTTTTGAAATATGACAGCTTGTAAGGCCAGTTGAAAGGTTCCTTATCACTCAATTTAACCGTCTGGCACTCAGGCTCTTTGCCCACATCAACTACGCGCGACATAAAGGAGGGGAGAGGCTTCGACGGGTCATCCTACCGAATGTAATACTAGAAGTATCGCATGGTAGCCCTTTCCTATGAGGTCAGTTCTCTGAAAGGGTTCCGAACTGGCTTGGTGACATTCCAGTCGGTAATGTCAGCCCAACCGATCGTACGGTGCATAAAGAGAAAGTCATATTTCCAGTTCTTTAGTTTCGACTTCTTCTCGATGGTCGTCATGAACCTTTCCAGTTGTTGTAGTTGTACTAACCGTTTGCCCCAGCCTTGCTTGATGCCTTCTGCACCATGTGCACCAACCCCAATGCCCGGACTGTGCAGGACAACTTCCTCAACTCGCAGGTAGCGATGAAGAAGCAAATATTATGCCAGGATGTGGGCACTATTTGCGCAGGTGCCAGCTCGTACTTTGTTGAGAATTTTGAAGATCACTTCGTGATAAACCTCCATTTTCGACCTCTTTTGAACTCATATTTGACCCCCTCTCTCAAGGATCTTGTGTTAAACTTGAAAGTGAAAGGGTTGAATTAGCCTCTTTTACCCTGAATTTGCTCAAGTATGATGATTTATGTTTTTAGGAGCTCCTGTCGAAAGAAAAGAACAAAACCTACTGATATTGGTTGAAAGGTTGGCCAAAAAGACGAATTTCAAGCCAAGGAAGAGGTTGGCTGGATCTAGAGAAATGGCACAGTGCCCCCGTGCCAGGTGGCATAACTCTGCCATGGTCTTTTCTTTCACGACTTAATTCGTTCCTTCGGGTTTTTGGGGGATTATCTTGTAACCTCTTAAAGAGCATTTGAAAGAGGCGATTTTTTGATTTTTCAATTTTGAGTATGTTACCAACCACTAGAGATTAGATCAAGGAGTTTAATTAAGTCCGAATTGTTGGATCGATCTTAACAATCAATTAGAGTACGTTTCTTTCTCTCTTCTCTTGCAATCTCAATTAATGTTTTGATCTTTAGTGATGTTTTGTAGATTTTTATTTTTGCTTGTGATTATCGATATGATTAGAGGCCAAATTCTTAGTCTTGGATTGGGAGTAGCCCCTACTATATGAAATCAAATCATGTACTAGGTTTTTGTGAATCATGCCTATGTTTGTGATTTGAAATCTCACCTAATGTGTCAAGTATTTATTGAATTGCTTGAGGGAGATTTATTCAATGTTCTTAATTAGGGTTCAGCAGTTCATCGAAAGTTAGAGTCCTTTATCTAACGTGATTTTGGGAGCAATTGATTTTCCTAACGTGAAAACATTTAGGGTTCCAATTGGGAATATTTGATTACTCAGTCCCATGACTTTGATAATTCTAGTTTCATGAAAATAGGCAACAAGGATGAATTTTGTCAGTCTATTGACCTTCGAGAGAAAGCATAAATGCGCTGTACATTGTAATCTCTTCCACTTCAATTATTTTTATAGGCAGGTTTACATGATTTAGTTTATGATTCATATGGCGTAATTGTGTGGTGAATCCCAATCTAGCGCCTTTGTCATTATTACATTAAGCAAATTCATTTGTTTTCAGCAAAATAGTATTGCTATCTAGTATCACTTAACTTAATGGACTCTTGCCTATATTAAGCGTTGTAAATTGAATTTGGTGATTGGAAACAAGTTTGCTGTGGACACAACCCGTACTTGCCAGCTGCTAACTATAGCTGCGCCGTGCACTTGCGATATAAATTTAAGACAACAAGTTTTTGGCGCCATTCTAGGAAGCTTGTTTGTTTTAAAATCAGAAGCGACAAAAACACTCTAGATTATCCTTTTTCTTTTTCTTTTTCTCTTTTACTCCTTTGAGCCCTACTTGGACTCACATATGCTTGGCGTAGTTTGTGGCTTTGCTTGCACAGGCAAAGTTAAGGGACTCGACAACTCGTTCCTTTTGACCTAGAGATAGAAGCAACTGCACGGAGACAAAGCAGTGCGAGAAGAAAGAGGCAAGAGCAAATCATTATGGCTAAAAGAGACCCTAGGGTGCTGCGGGACTACGTCTTGTCGCTAGTAATGGACATTACCTCCTCCATTGTGAGCCCGGACATTGAAGTAAATAACTTTGAGTTACGGCCTGCCCTCGTTTCCCTTATGGAGAAGGATCAGTTTGGAGGACGCTTCACGGAGAACCCCCATATTCACCTTCACAACCTTCTAACGAAGTGTGATACGATCAAGCTTAACAGGGTCTCCACTGACATAATTAGGTTGAGGCTTTTCCCATTCTCGCTGAAAGAGAGCAAGTGACTGGCTCTAAAATGAAGAGCCCAACTCCTTCACCACCTACGAGACCCTCTCAAAAGCCTTCCTCCGCAAGTACTTCCCGCCGGGCAAGAACGCTAAGTTGAGAGATGAAATTAGCTCTTTCGCTCAATGAGGCGATGAGTCTCTACATGAAGCGTGGGAAAGGTTCAAGAATCTTTAACACCAATGCCCCTACATGGAGTACCTGAGTGGCTCCTAGTCCAAGCCTTCTACAATAGATTGGACCAGTCATTGAAGATGTCCATTGACGCCGAGGCTGGCGGTACGCTCATGGGGAAGTCAATTGAGGTTACGACAGCCTTATTGGAGGAGATGGCCTCCAATAACTATCACTGGTCCAGTGAGACAGCGGCCTCGAAGAGGACCGGCGGGGTTTATGGAGTTGATGCTTTGAACTTGCTTGCCAGCAAGATTGATGCCTTTGCGCAACGCTTTGACAGACTTATGACTCCTTCTTCAGGGAACCCATCGGGGAGTTTTTCTAAAACAATGTTTGAGGTTGGGGGCTTATATGAGATCTACGGCTTTCAAAGCCATGTTGCTACTGAGTGTCAATCCACTTTCTAGGGAGTTGAGCATGCCAATGCTATGTAAAACTTCAACCCATGCCCACAAAACAGCCCCTACTCAAACACTTATAACCCCGATTAGAGAAATCACCCAAAATTTCTCATACCGTAACAACTACCCCATTCCACCTAATGGCCCTCAGCCTCGACCCCCTGGTTTTTAATACAGGGCCATCCACAACTCACCTTCCTAACAGCCTCCTCAACCAAGGTCCAATATGGAGAGTGTTATACTGCGCTTCATAGGGACCCAAACTAAGATAAATAAGGTACTTGGTGAGTCAGTTAGTCAGTTAAGCTCAAAATTTAAATCTATAACCACTCACTAGAAGATAATGGAGAACTAGATCACCCAGATTACACAACAGGAGAGCCATTTGTCTAGGCCCCAGGGGCATCTACCAGCTTGACCTCAGACCAACCCTAAAGGCAAGATGAATGTCATCACATTGAGGAGTAGTAAGGAGTTGGGGGCCCCCAAGTTGCCTATGAGGGAAGATGGGAGAGAGGTTGACGGTGAGGGTCATATCGAGAAGGAGGTCCCCATTGAGACCCCAAGTGAGAGGGTCTAGATTGAAAAGTCAAAGGAGGCCCAAGCTAAGCATGTTTCGCGTCCAGTGAAGCCCTAACAAGCCTCCTGTTCTATGTCCTCATAGACTAGTGAAGGCTAAGGAGGAGGACAAGTAGGGAAAGTTCCTTGAGATGTTGAAGAAGTTTCATATCAACATTCCCTTTTTGGAGGTTATTACTGACATGCCCTCCTATGCTAAATTCTTAAAGGATTTGTTCTCCAACAAAGGGAAGTTACTGGAGAATCCTATAGTGTCTCTCACCGAGGAGTGCAGTGCCATTATTCAAAACAAGCTTCTCCCTAAGCTTTTAGATCAAGGAAGCTTCTCCATCCTCTGTTCAGTTGGGGATGTGACCATCAGCAGAGCGTAATGTGATCTAGGGGGCTAGTGTGAGCCTCATGCCTTACTCAATCTGTAAGAAGCTATAAGTGGGGGGACCTAAAACCCACTACTATTTCTTTGCAGCTCGCTGATAGATCCGTCAAGTACCCTATAGGTACTTTAGGGGATGTCCCACTGTAAGTGGGCAAGTTTTTCATTCCACGTGACTTTGATGTCCTACTACTCTTTTTGGTTACTATGGGAGCTATGATTGATGCTAAGAATGGCAAGCTCTCCCTTCAAGTAGGTGATGAAAAAGTGGAATTTAATTCACCACAATCCATGGCATCTCCTACTTTAGACGATACATGCTGCAGAGTTAATGTGCTGGAGAGAGCACTCAGTTAGGAGACCATAACTTGCCATTCTGGAGAGGACCCATTGGAAGCTGCTTTGATCGGCTACCATGTGACTGGCTCCCATTCGGGAGAGAACGAGGAGTATGCTAGGCTTCTCAATGCATCTACTACCTATGCGCATAGGCAATCCCCCAACGAGATTCTTAGGGTGGAGGAGCTCACCACCAAAGAGTAATGGAAGAGCACGCCAAAGGTAGAGTTGAAGCCTCTACCCTCCCATCTCAGGTATGAGTTCTTTGACCTTGATCACAAGTTCCCTGTTATCGTCAGTTCTAAACTGGATGGCCCCCTATTGGAAAAATTGTTGGCTATGCTTAGAAAGCATAGAGGTGCCATTGGTTATAGTATTGAAGATATTAAGGGACTCAGTCCATCACTTTGCATGCATCGCATCTTTCTTGATGAAGATCATCGATCCTCTTGATAACCTTAGCCCTATTTAAATCCCAATATACAAGAGGTTGCGAAAAAGGAGGTTGTTAAGCTGCTTGATGCTGGAATCATCTACCCTATCTTCGATGGTGAATGAGCGAGTCCAGTTTAGGTAGTTCCGAAAAGGCTGGGATGACCGTCATCAAGAATGACTACGATGAGTTCATCTTTACTAGGACTGTTAGCGGGTGGCGTATGTCCATTGATGACCGTAAGCTGAATCAGGCCACCTGAAAAGAACATTTCCCCCCTTCCCTTCATTGATCAAATGCTAGAAATGTTGGCCAGACACTCTTTCTTTTGTTAGCTCGATAGGTATTTAGGTTTCTTTAAGATTCCTATCCATCCCAGTGATTGGGAGAAGACGATGGTCACATGCCCTTATGGCACCTTCATTTATCATAGGATGCCTTTTGGGTTGTGTAATGCCCCTGCCACTTTCTAGTGGTGCATGACTGCTATATTCTGTAATTTTATTGAGAACATCAGGGAGGTGTTTATGGATGAGTTTTCTACCTACGAGGGTACCTTTGACTTGTGCTTAGAAAATCTTACCAAGGTGCTTCATAGATGAGAGGAAGTCAACCTTGTGCTAAATTGGGAAAAATGCCACGTCATGGTGCAGGAAGGGATGGTTTTGAGTCATGTCATATCTGATAGGGGCATCGAGGTAGATAAGGCCAAGATAGAGGTTATTGAGTGATTGCCCCCTCCTACTTCTATAAAAGGGGTGCAAAGTTTCCTTGGTCATGCGGGATTTTATTGCCACTTCATGAAGGATTTCTCCAAGATTGCTAAGCCTCTAACTTTGCTCTTGGTCAAGGTTGCCCCATTTATGTTTACTGAAGAGTGCTATGAAGCTTTTTACAGGATTAAGTAGGTACTAATTTCTGCCTCCATCATACAACCACTTGATTGGGATCTCCCCTTTGAGATCATATGCGTTGCCAGCGACCATGTGGTGGGGGTAGTTTTGGGGCAACATAGGGACAATAAACCCTTATGATCTACTACGCTAGTAGAACACTGGATAAGGCTCAGTAGAATTACACCACCCTAGAAAAAGAGCTGCTTGTGGTCATGTATGCGATGGAGAAGTTTTAACCTTATTTCCTTTGCTCCAAAGTCATTTTATACATAGACCATTTAACCCTCAAGCACCTCCTTGAGAAGAAAGATGCCAAGCCTCACCTCATCTGTTTGGATATTACTCCTACAAGAGTTTGATCTGGAAATTAAAGATAAAGCAGGGGCGGAGAACCTCATTCCTGATTATCTCTCCAGGCTTATTGTTGAGAGCCCTGACGCCCCCATCAGTGATGCTTTTCTTGGTGAGCATCTCATAGCAATCTCTATGGAGCGAGCCCTATGGTTTGCCGATTTTACGAACTATTTAGCCTCGGGGGTTCTACCTCATGACCCTCCCCCCCATCAGAAGAAGAAGTTCTTCCTTGATATCAGGACGTATTTTTGGGAGGAGCCATTCCTATACAAGTTGTGCAAGGATGACATCTGCAGACGTTGCGTACCCAAGGAGGAGATTCAGAGTGTGATTTCTCATTATTATGACTCTCCATGCGGAGGGCATGCTAGCACCTCCAAGATCGCTGTGAAGGTGCTTCAGGCTAGTTTCTTTTGGCCCTTTGTATTCAAGGATGTCTACACCTACGTCCGTTCTTGCGATCGTTGCCAGCGGATGGGCAACTTGTCTCGGAAGAATGAAATACCTCTCAACTTCATCCTCGAAGTTAAGATATTCAATTTTTGGGGCATCGACTTTATAGTACCTTTCCCGTCCTCTAGAGGCAATAGATACATTTTGGTTGTTGTGGACTACGTTGGAGGCAGTGGCTAGCCCTACAAATGACTCACGGGTGGTGGCTAAGCTATTCAACAGGATTATTTTCCCTCAATTTAGGGTTCCAAGGGTTCTTATCAGTAACAAAGGGGTGCACTTCATAGAGAAGAAACTTAAGGCTCTATGAAGAAATATGGAGTGCACCTTAAGTATGACCTTTTCTACCATTCTCAAACAAGCAACCAAGTTGAGATATCCAACCGAGAGATTAAATCCATCCTTGAGAAGACGGTTGCAAGATCTCGCAAGGATAGGGCGGACAAACTTGATGATGCTCTTTGGGCTTACCAGATCGCATTCAAGACTCTAATCAGGACCACCCTATTCTGATTAGTTTACGGTAAGCCATGCCAACTCCCTATGGAATTAGAGCACAAAGCCCACTGGGCCATTAGGCATCTCAATTTCAACTTGAAACTCACAGGGAAGAGAAGATTGTTACAGTTGAACGAACTTGAGGAAATTTGCTTGGATGCCTATAAAAGTTCTAGGATTTTAAAAGGAGAGGATAAAGAAATGGCATGACAAGTTGATTAACCATCGTGAGCTTTAGGAAGGTGACCTAGCTCTCCTCTTTTAACTCCCGTTTGAAGTTCTTCCCAGGCAAAGTTGTGCTCCAGATGGTTAGGCCCCTTCAATGTAATTAAAGTCTATCCATATGGGGCTGTATAGACTAGCATGTATGCCTTGACCTCGTTCAAGGGGAATGATTCTCGATTAAAGCCCTACATTCCCGGTGAGTCACTTGAGGGGAAGGTCACTTACGCGCTCCCAGATGCTTCTTCCTCATAGAAGCCCTTCGAAGTCAAGCTAAGGACCTTAAACAAGTGCTTCTTAGAGGCAACCCAAGCTTTACTGCTTTTGAAAAAAAAGAAAAAATATAAAAAAAACCACAAAAAGAAGCAAAAGAAGAAGAAAAGCAGAGCAAAGTCAAAAGAAGAGAAGGAAAGCAATTGTTGGCGAAACAGTAACTTGGCGAGGTGCTCGCGTGCCTGGTGGCACACGCATGCCACAGCAGTGCCCAAAACCAAAGAACTAGTAACTTGGCACGGGGCCTCCGTGCTGTATGGCACCACCGTGTCAAGATGTTTTTCAGGTAGAAGGCTTGATTTCCTCTTCCCTTTCATTCTTTCTTCATTATTCCTCCCCATTTCTCTCTCTAGGCCACGCGGCCACCTCTCTCTCTCAACCCATGTTCTACCCCAATCCTACCCTAAATCTCCAATTTTTCTTCCAAATTCTCTAAGTCTACCCATAATCCCTCACTTCCCACTTAAATTTCCCTAATTTCATCTCCCTTACCCATCACTTTCTCTCTCTAAAATCCCAACCTCCATTGTTGAGGTTGAAGGTTGTAGAGAGCGAAAGCGTGCCTCCTCTTGCCCTCTCCATCTTCTTCCCTCTTCACGAGAGCCCAAATTGTGTTCCAATCACCATTATGGGAAGAAAGAGATTTGGCAAAGGCTCAAAGGCTCCCTCCATACCCAAGAAAGCTTCAAGGGCTACCTCCTCTTTTGCTACGCCCTCCACTGCCAAAGGTACTACTGATGCTTACCCTTTAATTTTTCCTGCTAGTACTAGGGGTTTGCAATTTGCTAGTGATGAACAAAAAGCCCACTATAAGATTTTGACCACTAAGAAGACTAGTGAACAAAAATTTCTTCATGTAGACTCCTCCAGGTCTTTAGGTTTGCTTGATGATATGATGAGTCTAATTCGAAACGTGGGGTGGATGGAGTGTGTTGGGATGCAATGGACCTCTTATAACCGTCTCATGTTAGAATTTTTGAACTCCCTAAACATGGATTAGGATGGCAAGTATAGGGGTTAGGAGGTAGAAATTACCTTCCGCATATTTAACATAGACCATCGAATGAGTTTACGGATGTTTAATGAGTTGTTGAAACTCCTGGTGGTTAGGGGTGCATATCGAGATGTTCCGTCCTTATGTGGACCAGCCTCTGTTTGGTTGAACATTATTTGCTTCAGATGGAAGACTTATATGGATAGGTTCGGGCTCCCTAAAGCCTTTGACCCCCGACAAGCCAAAGCGATTGACATCTATAATATCAATCTCCGCTACGTTGAGTGTTTGACCACGAGTATCATTTTCGGTCATAATTACAACCAAAATGGGTGTCGGAAAGCAGAATTGTTTATTATTTGATGTGCACTTTCGGGCAAAACCATGGATACCGGACCCTTCATCATTCGTTACTTGGTGAAAGTGGCCAAGATTACCTATAAGAATGTCCCAAGCATTGGGGTTACAATTACCATCATCGCCGTAGCCTTAGACCATAGGGACAAGCTCTCCCATCTCGAGCCTCACTTCCTTGAGGGTGACCTCGACATTGGCACCTTCCATCACATGACCATAATAGATAACTGGGGTGGCACCATCCGCTATCCCATCATAAACAAATCGTCTTCAGTCTTCCTAATATTGAACACACAACTGTGTTAAACACGAGAAACTGGAATTATGATTAGGGAAACGGTGCTACCTAAGGAGGATTAGGCAGTTGATAACGACGAAGGGTAGTATAATAATGATGATGATGAGGATGATGTTGATGTTAATGAGGGTTAAGACGGACTCGAGACGGGGAGCACCCATGTAGAGGATGAGCCTATTCCACCCCCACCCCCTACCATCCACCCCCCTGAGACTGGTAGGTCTTCTTCTTCAGGGCTTATGTCGTTTGACTCTGCCTTCCTCCAATCTTTCTCTACCCTCCAAATGGAGGTTCCCCAGTGTTCGAGAGGCGTGCATTGGTTCGCACGAAGACCTCCATCGTCTCTGTAGACGAATGGAGTCCATTGAGGAGGGGGTGTTAGGTAATTTTGAGTGAAAAATAAAAGTGCCGCAAGCGTACAACTTTCCCTGTAATACTTGAGGGTTGTGTCCTTGGGAACGAGGATGAGATTACGGTCACAAAAAGGGTGGATTAATCTAATAATAACTACACTAATTAAATCATTCAAAGAGAACTAATATCCTAACTCACCTGAATATTTGTGTTACTAACTCAACCAACATTCAGTCGGAACTAAAACCTAGAGCCTGAAAACTAAAATTCAACAGAGTGAAATGTGAATAGGTCAGCACCATATTCGAATCGAACTGACTATGCTCACAAAACCAAACAGCGGAGATCATCAAATTGAAAGCATAATGTATCAACAAACTAAACAGGGGAGGGGGAAATCACAGCCTCCATCAACAATCAACCAATTCAATCATCAAACCGAACTGACTTGTAAACAGAGAAGGGGGAAAGAATCATTCAACCACCATATTCGAATTGAGCTTGTAAACAGGGGAGGGGGACCAACAGAATCGAAACAGAGCTATGTAAAGAACACAAGAATAGGACACAAATAATAAAGAACAAAAGAGGGGAGAGGATTTGAATTTACCACGGGATAGCTCCAAAACTCATTAACCATAGCGGACTTTGTCAGTAATGCATCAATAGATCAAAACAAGGGAGGAAGAGGATCAAAACGCATGAAACTTGTGCCCAAAACATTGCAATTAGAGGCTGAAAATCTTAAATGTCGACTCCAAATTAACAAACTAAGCCTAATTACATGAAATTGAAGGTCGAAACACATCAAAACACCAAAGCCCTAACCGATAACAAACCCTAAATTATGAGAATTGAAAGCGAAATTAAAACTAAATCTAAAACTTAAACTAAACGTAACCTAAAACCCTAGATTGTTGCCCAGTTAGTCCTTCCTTCCCTTGCTTCAATCGCCACTAGCTTTTTTATATACCCGAGTTCTCTTCGATCTCGACCGTCGATTTGCATGGTATCGTGGATGGTCGCGATGGTGCAAGCTGGCGTGCTACGTGGGTTGCAGGTGGTGATGCTTGATGTGGCGATGGTGGTGCGTGGTCGTTCGAAGAGAGAGAAAGGAGAGCTGAGAATGGAGATGGAGATGAAAGAGGGGTTCAGGGGGGAAGTCTCTGGGATTACTAGTTCTGAGAGTCGAGAAGAGGGGAGATAAAGACGTTAAGGGGGTAATAAGGGTCACGTGTAGCTCACATGGACAGGGTAGGTTTTTAGGATTTTATTTCTTTTTTTTTCCCTATCTTTGGGCTAAACTAATAGGCTTTTGGGATTGGGTCGGGTCAATTTGGCCCAGTTCATCATTTTTGGCATTTTCAGCATTTTTCTTGTATTTTTTTCATAATTATTCTTATTTTATTCAAAACCTACAAAATAAAATCAAATCAAATAAAAACCTTAAAATAACAATTATAACGAGCATAAATCGGGTATAAAAGTATCATAAAAATAATACATTTTTAGCACGAACAAATGCCCCCACACCAAGATTTTGCTCGTCCTCGAGTAAAACTAACTAAATTAACTAAAAGAAAATGAAAAATAAGAGAAAGAAAATTCTAACTCACTGTCGTAGGAATCACAGTTGCATTTTGCGTATGTAACAAATCCTTTAAACCCCTCGGTCTCCCAAGTAGACGAGTGAGGCCTTATGAGGGTTCTCAAGTAAACTACACACAAAAATTATTTCAAAAATAAAAAAAAATCTTTTTGGTTTTTTCTCAAAGCTAACATGTGCAGAATTTGGAGAAGATATGCACACATTCTAATTAACTAAATCGCCCATGCAACCAAGTTATTGACTTGCATATGTACAGAATGTATTTCAAAGTCTTTTACCCCATAAATGACATCAGAGCACTAGTTTTTTCACCCCATCGAGCATCAAGATTCTGAATCCATCCCGGTGCTCATGTGCAAGTGTATCATCATCCTAGGTTTAGACTTAACAAACTTAGACTCAATCCCACTTGGCTGATATAACTACATTATTATTACACTAACATTGGAAGCAAGCTTTCCTAATAGCAATATTGCCTCAAAGGGTGACATCCGGCAGTGCGTGCCTCAAAGGGTAACGCCCAGTAGCGCATGCCTCAAAAGGATACTTGTTATTCCAAATTTTATTCCATCTCTTTTTCTTTTCTCTTATTTATTCATAATATTCATTCATTATTTTTCTAGAGTAATCATATCACAAGCAAGTGGGAGAATCATTCATGGAAGCCTAAGACCTAAAGATAATGATGAAAAGATAAACAAGGATTAGATTATACAATCTATACTGAATATTGGGGTTAGAACTAGGGCTTAGAATGACACACTGAAGTCAGAGACCTATCATGCACATCCGAATTATATACAAGCTAATACCTAAAGTACAGGGGATTCAGGCTAACCAGACATAGTGCAAACGTTCCCAAAAACAAAACGAAAATCATTTTGGATTTTTCAAAAAATTGTTTAAAGAAAAATATGTACATATGGGTACCCCACCCCCACACCAAAGCTTCACAATGTCCTCATTGTGGGGACTAAGATGCTGCAAAGCAAGCACTTCAGCTATATAACCATAAAATCACACTAAACCACAAATATGTACAAACTAGGACACCAATACAATTCACAAACAAAATCAAAAACAAACATAAAATCACCAAAATCGAAATCTCAAAAGAAAAGCGAAAACAAAACTAACTCTAAAACAAACCAAACCACTAAATGACCAAAATCAAAACTAAACCACTAAACAAAGCCAATCAAGACCAAAACAAACATAATCACCTAAAATAGAAATTAGACCAATCTAAAGACTTACTAAACACCAACCTAAATCAAAAAAAAAGCTAAATACAAAACAAAAATCAAAAAACACTAAAACACCAAAAAGAAAACAAAAAGAAACTATCAAACCAAAAACAAGACCAAAGGGAAATCAAGACTCACCAAACTAAAGAGACGAAACAAATTGAAATGTAAAAAACAACCCTAGATATCCACAACTAACAAGTGTTCACAAATTCTTAACACAACCAAGGGTGATCATAGCCCACACTACTTAACATATCCCAAATTGATCCTCAAGATTGATCACTCGTATATTCATAGAACTAATTATCCACAACTAAGTACGAAAAGAAAGAAAAAAATGAAAAAGAAAAGAAGGGAGGGTGGAACAATCATACCAGGTTGGATACAAATTGTACCCAAACTATGCCTTACGAAGATGATGCAACATGAGGCTTATGGAGCATCAGCCACTTCATATTAAGTTGGAAACTGCTACTTAAATCAAAACTCGTCAAGGCATATAGCAGCTTATCAAACAAAGGAGCCCAACTTTCAATCACATAGAAACAGTGAAAAGCAGTGAGTTGGAGCCAGAAAGAGTACATCCGTCTAGCCAACAAAGCACAAGCGAGGGCCCGCTTCAACTTATCAAACAGTTGGGCCCAATCAAAAAGAAAATGAACATACTTAGAATGAGCTAGTATTGAGGGCATTGGCCTAGAAACTATATCAGCATAAACGAGTAATCTATGCAAAATAAGGGGTGCAAATTTCATAACTCCGTTAAGTCCAATATGCATATGAGTCTGGTCTAAAGCAAAATTCTTAGTGGCAATGATCTCAGACTTAACAAATTCAGACTTGCAATATTCAAACAGGAAGTTAGTTTGGATGCAGTCAAAAGAGAAGGACTCATAATCAGCACAAAAACCGTCATCAGAACTTCCATGGACATCATACTCATAAGAAAAAGATTCATACTCCACATACAGAATATTATCATCTAATTTAAATAGAAGGTCAGGAATGACGGGATCAAAAGAGAATGATTCATATTCAACATGAAAACCCACATCAAGACCTTCAGTAACATCAAGCTCACATGAAAAATATTTATATTCTATATGAGGAATATCATCAAAGTCCAAAATAGTGAGTTCAGTTACCTCATCGCATAACTCCTGTGAAATATCTTTCGAATCATCTAAATCATGAGACTCAACTTCAGGTGTGACGCTTATATCTAACTCACTAAAACTATCAGATTGTTCACCCACATCAAACTCACAAAAGTCATTCAGAGGAATGGGTGGGTTGGCAAAAACTAGGACATCATCAGTGATGCCCTTAGGTGAGCTAGTGCAGGATGCAAGGTTAGGTGATAGAGACATAGGGAAGTCACTCTCTTGATCTACACTAGGCGCCAAAAACTTGTTAGGTAATTTTGAGTGACAAATAAAAGTGCCACAAGCGTACATCTTTTATTGTAGTACTTGAGGGTCGTGTGCTAGGGGATGAGGATGAGATTAGGGTCACAAAAAGGGTGGGTTAATCTAATGTTAACTACACTAATTAAATCATTTAAAGAGCACTAATATCCTAACTCAACTGAACATTTATGGTACTAACTCAACCAACATTCAATCGGAACTAAAACTTAGAGTCTGAAAACAAAAATTAAACAGAGCTAAAATGTGATTAGGTCAACACTAGACTTGAATGAGTTGATTATGCTCACAAAACCAAAGAGGGGAGATCATCAAACCAAAAGCATAATATATCAACAAATCGAACAGGGGAGGGGGCAATCATAGCCTCCGTCAACAATCGACCAATTTAATCATCAAACCGAACTGACTTATAAACAGGGGAGGGGGAAAGAATCATTCAACCACTATATTCGAATTGAGCTTGTAAATAGGGGAGGGGGACCAATAGAATCGAAACAGCGCTACGCGAAGAACAGAAGAATAGTACATAAACAATAAAGAACAAAAGAGGGGAGAGGATTTGAATTTACCATGGGACAACCAAAATATAGCTCCAAAACTCATTAACCATACCAGACTTTGTCATTACTGATGCATCAATAGATCGAAACAAGGGAGGAAGAGGATCAAAACTCATGAAACTTGTGCCCAAAACATTGCAATTAGAAGCTAAAAATCTTGCATGTCGACTCCAAATTAACAAACCAAGCCTAATTACATGAAATTAAAGGTCGAAACACATCAAAACACCGAGGCCCTAACCGATGACAAACCCTAAATTCTGAGAATTGAAAGCGAAATTAAAACTAAATCTAAAACTTAAACTAAATCTAGCCTAAAACCCTAGATTGTTGCCTAATTTGTCCTTCCTTCCCTTGCTTCAATCGCCGCTAGCTTGTTTATATACCCGAGCTCTCTTCGATCTCGACCGTCGATTTGGATGGTATCGTGGATGGTCGCGATGGTGTAAGCTGGCGTGCTATGCGGGTTGCTGGTGGTGATGCTTGATGTGGTGATGGTGGTGCATGGTCATTTGAAGAGAGAGAAGGGAAAGCTGAGAATAGAGATGGAGATGAATCAGGGGTTCGGGTCTGGGATTACTGGTTCTGAGAACCGAGAAGAGGAGAGAGCAAGAAGTGAAGGGGGGTAATAAGGGTCACGTGCAGCTCACATGGGTAGGGTAGGTTTTTAGGATTTTATTTCTTTTTTTTCCCTATCTTTGGGCTTAACTAACAGGCTTTTGGGAGTGGGTCGGGTCAACTTGGCCCAGTTCAGCATTTTTGGCATATTCTGCATTTTTCTTGTATTTTCCCCTAATTATTCTTATTATGTTCAAAACCTACAAAATAAAATAGAATCAAATAAAAACCTTAAAATAAAAATTATAACGAGCATAAATCGGGTATAAAAGTATCATAACGATAACACATTTTTGGCACGAATAAGGGGTCACGTACTTCCGAGGGTTTGTCAACAGCCAAGAGGAGTGAGAGTTAAGGCAAATTTAGGGAGAGAAGGAACGGGCAATGAGGGAGGCTCAAGGGTATGAAGAGCGGCAACAGATAAACAAGTTGATTTGGCACCAATCCGAGTCAATTCGGCAACTGGAGGAGTGCTTCCGTACCTTCGCAGGTGATCACGGGGGCTCATCGTCATTTCTCTTGGTCGATCAGGGTCATTCGACATCCTTCTCCCTGTTTTCTCTGCAACTTTGGCCGCCTCCTGGGCCTAGTGGGACCCAGGAGCTATAAGTTGTACCCCCTCCCCTTCACTTCTGATTGTGATGGGTTGTAGTTTGCATTGGGGATAATGAACAGTGCAAGCATGGGGTGTGAGCCCATGAGCTCTATGCTGATTATGATGTTGTGCCATGTATTTCTGGTCATTTGGATGTCACTTATGATGGGTTGTAGTGTGCATATATCTGCCTGCACTGAGCATGCTTGCATTTAGATCGTAGGTTTTATTCTAGGTTAGGTGCATTTCTGGGGTGCACTAGTCGTAGTTTTATTTCTATGCTAGGAAGGCACGTAGGATGCTGCGTTTAGGTAGGCGATGCATTGTATATATCTTTTTCCTAACCATTGATCTAAAATAGGGACATGTTAAGTAGGGCTCTACAAGACTACGAGGTAATACTTCTAACCCTTCTCTCCATTTATCTGCTTATTGATCCCCTAGTTAGGTTTATTGCTTTGGGAGAAGAAAAAGAGAGAGAGGTGTAATTATTTGTGAAAACCCCTCTAGTGATGATGTTTAAGGGGTGGTGGCCTGGATGGATTACTGTGGCAACGTGCGGTAAACAAGAATTGATTGGGGCCAAAAATCTTGTGAATTAGTTATGATAATGTCGTGGTTGTTGGGCTCTATGTGCTTGTGTATTCGCCCCTGCGAGTTGCTTTGATGTGAAATGGTTGAACTTTAATTGTTGGCCCACCTTTTGAGCTAGTTTTAGACTTTGGTAGGAGTCCCATGTGAGACTTTTGAACCTAACTGACCATTCATTTTACATGGTCTTGAACATCCTTTCATGAGGGTTACCCCCTTTTTGTGTGCATCTCTAGAACTTGGCTTTACTTTCTTTAAAATCGTGTTTGGCATGTGCATAGTGCTGATATGATTGAGGCATTCATTTGACTTGCAAACCACGTAAGCCAAAAGCCACCTTGTGCAGTTATAGCCCTTTTGTGAACCCCATTAAGCCTTTTTCCTCTCATTTTATTCACCCATGTCTACTTAGCTCACGACGCAAAATAATCAATCCTACACTTTAGCAAGTTAGTAGAGCAATGTTGTGAGTTCTTTTGGTTGGAAATTATGCTTGTTAGTGCACTTCGATGTGGATTGCCTCGCTAAAGATTAGCCTGTCGGGATTGGAGTTGAAACTACTTGTAATCTATGCCATTCCTTTCTTCTTTCAAAGAGAAATAAAAAAGAAAAGAAGAGTAATGACAGAGGAAAAATAAAAAAAGAGAGAAAAAAAATGTGAATAAAATGATTTGCATAGGGAATTTTAGTCATATGTGAAAACTGGTTTCACTCCTTCTTCCCTTGATGCTAAATTGTGGAGTTAATAGTAATGATTGTGTGGTTGGTTTAGAATTATTATTAATTGCTCACTACTTGGCTGATAAGCCCCTCTTACCCAAAATCCGAACCACGGTGCGACCCCTGGCAAGTTCTCATGGTTGGGATTACACACTTGACTGTATTGATGGGGAATTGAGAGTTTAGCCAAGCCTATGGTAGTTCGCATGCACTTGGGGCAGTTTTGAGTTATTATTTTACCCCTAAACACAAAGAGGGGCATTCCCATTTTCACCCATATAGTGAGGACCTACTAGTCTGCCTAGTTCACTAACAATCGAGGCGGAAACTTAACATCTCCGAGCAATTTAAAATGGGGTATTTGCACTTGCGTCACAGTCCAGCGATTCGCATTCTGGCACATCTGTTTTGTTTGAGAAAATGAGTTTTGTTCTTGTTGATTCTTCTGGCTGTGGGTTGCCACACTTATCAATTAAGCTATTACCGCTCGCCTGAGGTGGTTGGTATATTGCGGTGTGCCTCTTCCCGTTGATTCTTGAGTGATAACCTTGCTTAAGGATAAGCAAGGGGCAAGCATGGAGGAGTTGATCAACCTCTATTTTCGACCTCTTTTGAACCCATATTTGGCCCATTTTCTCAAGGATTTTTTGTTAAACTTCAAAGTGAAAGGGTTGAATTGGCCTTTTTTACCCTGAATTTGCTCGTATATGATGCTTCATGTTTTCAGGAGTTCCTATCAGAAGAAAAGAAGAAAACCTACTGATATTGGTTGAAAGAAGGGTCGACATGACGAATTTCAAGCCAAGGAAGAGATCGGCTGGATCAAGAAGATTGGCATGGGGACCTCATGCCATGAAGCCCGGTAGTGCAATGCCAAAACCTCAGTAGCAAAAATCCAGAGACATAGCATGGTGCCCTCGTGCCAGGTGGCACAACCGTGCCATGATGTTTTCTTTTGCGACTTGATTTGTTCCTTCGAGTTTTTGGGGGATTATCTTGCAATTTCTTAGAGAGCATTCGAAAGAGACGATTTTTAGGTTTTTTAATTCTGAGTATTTTACCAACTTTTAGAGATTACATTAAGGAGTTTAATTGAGTACAAATTCTTGGATCTTGACAATCAATTGGAGTATGTTTCTTTCTGCCTTCCCTTGTGGTCTTAATTAACGTTTGCATGTTTAGTGATGTTTTTCAGATTTTTATTTTTGCTTGTGATTATCAATATAATTAGAGGCTAAATTCTTAGTATTGGATTGGGAGTAGCCCCTATTATGTGAAATTGAATCATGTTCTGGGTTTTTGTGAATCATGCCAATGTTTGTGATTTGAAATCTCACCTAGTATGCCAAGTGTTTGTTGAATTACCTAAGAGAGATTTATTCATTGTTCTTAATTAGGGTTTAGGAGTTCATCGAAAGTTGAGTCCTTTATCTAGTGTGATTTTGTGACCGATTGGTCTTTCTGACGTGAAAACAGTTAGGATTTCAATTAGAAAAATTTGATTACCCAATCTCATGACTTTGATAATTCTAGTTTCATGAAAATAGGCAACTAGGATTAATTTAGTCAGCCTATTGACCTTTAAGAGAAGCCATAGATGCGTTTTAAATTATAATCTCTTCCACTTCAATTATTTTAATGGGCAGGTTTTATATGGTTTAGTTTATGATTCATATAGCGCAACAGTGTGGTGAATCCCAGTCTAGGACCTTTATCATTATTATATTAGACAAATTCATTAGTTTTTAGCAGAATAGTACTGCTGTCTAGTATCACTCAACTTAAGTGGAGTCTTACCTATATTGAGTGTTGTAAGTCGAATTTGGTGACTGGAAACAAGTTCCCTGTGGACACGACTCGTACTTGTTGGTTGCTAACTACAGCTACACCGTGCACGTATGGTATAAATTTAAGATAACACTTCATGAAGGGGAAACCTAAGACAGTACGTTAAGGTTGCCCTACAGATCGCGATGCATTCGGGAGGTGGCCTATTCACTGTGGCATCCAGGTTAGGGAGTACAAACTTATAGCATGCAAGGAGAAGGAACTTCCCCTCTAGTGCCAATCTCTTCAGGGGCCACACTATGTTGGAGTTAGGAAAGTGTGAGCTGGGCCCATCATCGGGGGTCCATGTGGTCAGGTGCTCTCGAAAAACGCTTCCCTTCCACCACAACTTCCTTGGACGGTCTCTTTTGGGACTATCCTCTCTTTAAGGTGGAGATAGAGAAGTAAGAACTTGGAGAGTCCCCATGGCCCAAGGAGTCGGTACTAGTGCAGTAAACCTATACGTATTACTCGTGAGAACCCAAAACAGAGTATGAATTACCTACTGACATGTCATCGACCATCAATTCAAGGACGGTCTTTAGCCTTGTAGTAGTTTTTGCCCTGGCCAGCTTGTGTTCCTGAACATCAGACATACAGGAAACATCAAAGTCAATTTTCCATTGATAAACAACATTTCCTCAATGCTAAGGATGCTAGGGGTGGAAAAATACTTGTAGCTTGACTACGAGCTCAGCCCTGGCTCATGAATGGACAAGGCATAGGGAATTAGCTTAGGTTCCCTAAATTGGTTCTTTGGGGGGGGGGGAGGAATGCAACCACCCGCCCATTAATTTTGGCCGAAAGGTTAGTAAAGTGGGGATGGCGTCCCTTTCCTCAAGGGCTACCCATTTGCTCAGCGATGGTCTCACTAGATGAACATGATGACATAACCTAGTTAATATTACAAAGATTACCTCAAAGGGAGTGCACAAAAGTGCATACCGCAGTAGTTTGAAGGAGGTTGAAGGTTTAGGTTGATGTTAAATGAGCGTGTTTGAAGATATGAATGGAGGAAAGTTGAAGATACAATAGTGAATTTGAAGGGGAGAAAGAAACTCAAAAACGTAGGGCAGACCTTCTCTCTCTAATAGATTTACTTCGCTCTCTACTGATCTCAAAGAAATGACTTATTATGGCTTCCACTGAAGCCCTGCCACCTTATATAGAGCAGAAGGAATTAATTCAACGGCAGGCAAAACCGAAACACCAGCTACGCCATGACACGTGGTAAAAGAACAAAAATTAATCAAGCTACCAAATCTTGTACATAGATTCACAAAAACGATAGAGATCCTAAGTTATGCCTTGGTGCGACCTTAGGCCGTCCGATATACCTTTGGCCCCTAGAGGCTAAGGGTCTCACAAGCACAGATTATGACCGTTCGTTGCGCCTTCAGTCCCAAGGTATACCTTTAGCTCCCAGGGGCTAAAGAGTCTCACAGCACGGCATTCGGTCGATCGCTATGCCTTGGGCATCCGAAGGGACTTAAGGTCTCATAAGCACGGCCCATGGCTAGTCGCTACCCGATCTCATAGCACGGTCCATTGCCGGTTGCTATCCCTTTAGCCTCCACGAGGATAAGGGTCTTGTAGCATGGCCTTTGGTTGGTCGCTACTCCTTTGGTCCCCAAGGGGCGAAAAGGACTCATAAACACGGGCCCTGGTTGGTCATAACATCTCATAAGGGGCAACAGGTTTCATAGCATGCCGCATGGCCAGTCGCTACACATTTAACCCCCAACAGGCTAACGGTTACACGCACGACCTTTGGTTAGTCGCTGTGCCTTCTGCCCTGTAGGGCTAAGGCACTTAAAGAACAGATCTCGACTGATCGCTCAAGGCACGACCCCTAGACGTCTGCTATGCCCGTGGCTCTCGAAGGGGCTAGGGGCCTTTAAACACGGCTCCTGGCCGTCCGCTATACATTTAGCCTCCAAGGGCCTCCAGGCCTTAAAAGACGGCCTTCGATCATTCGTGACTCCTAGTGACCGTGAAACGCAACTTTAAAACAAAAACACAAGAATATCAAATAGCGACTACACCAGCTGATCAGAAAAGTCACTCTTTATTATAAGCGTGGATAATTACAGGGTGGCTATATAAGTGCAAAAAAAGAGGGAAAAGAAGAAGTGAAGCCCCAGAAGATCCTAAGGCTTATTAATCATCCTCATCATTTGATGCAGGGGAGCCTCGTTAGACCCGGTGCTTTCCTCCCGACCACTTGTGGGCCCCGGCCCCGCTCCCAAAGCCACAGGGCCAAATGGGCGGGCCATTAAGATGTCGCTCTTATTTAGCTACAGTCAGGATTCAAAAATGAACCACTATGAGCCCGTGAGGGCAGACTTTAGGTCCACGACCATGGTCCTGCTCAAAACGCCCAACTCCAAAGCCTCATTGACCACCATGGCATAAAAGGTGACTTGAACCAATATGAGAATCCGGAAGTCACGGGCGGCTTCCTGGACAACGGCAAGGATGAAATCCAAACACAAGTTGTGGTAATTCTCAAGAAGCAGCAGAGGAGGGCGGGCTACGCTTCTTACACGCCAGTTGAAGGTCTCCCATACATGAAGGGCCATTTCCTCAGTGTTGAGATAGTAGGGGAAAACAATGATTGTGGAGTTTTAGCAAGTCAAAGTGATAGCCAAGCAATGACACACCTACAATCCTGCTAACAACACCCCTTCTATACACTGGAGGGAGGAGTTCCGGACGCTGTACAAGTCCTCGAGAGAGATGACGCCTTAGAAAACGGCTGGACACTAAGTCCGAGGCCCAAGTTTTCGCAAATGGTAGGAGTTTTCCACTCAAAACTAACTTTAAACCCCCAGTTAGCAGTCCGTCCTAATACTTGCTCCACATTCTGCCTAATCACCCCATTCAAATGAGCATACAGGCAAAATGTGAAAGGCTAAATGATCCGACCATAGTTATGACCGCAATGGGGACCCCATGTCTACGCCCACGAGCCTAAGCCTCAATGATTACCTATGACCTCTGTGGGCCCCGAAGGATTGTCCACCTTTGGACCCATTAAGGGAATGCCTTTTACGAAATTATGACTTTACCCCTGGCTAGAGGTGTTATAAATACCCACCTACCCACCTCAAAAAGGAGGGAATCATTCATCACACCTCGATACAACCAAAAACAAACGTCACATGATCCTATAAAGAGATTTATCCTTTTCTCAGCTATTTTCTCTACATTGTCACTTCGCTGGGACCCTGCATTGAATTGACTAACGGAGAGACATTCCTAGGATCCCAATTCGGGGTGGCCCTTTTTGCAGGTTCGGTGCTCGCAAAGTGGATTGTTGGACGCGCAGCTCCAACTGTTACGTGAGCCTATTCTCATTCCATGTCACCCTTGACGAAACAGAAAGATCCAAAATAGTAATATTCATAATAATTATTAATATTAATATTAGTAATTAATATTAATAGTAATATTAATAATCAATAATAATTCATAAAAATAATTATTATTATCTTTATTACTATTAATGAAAATTAGTAATAGTTACAATAATAATTACTATTTATATTAATAATTATTATTATTACAGCAAATAATAATAGCTATGAACATTAATATTAATAATAACAAAAATACTAATTAATAAATCATAATTATTTTAGAATTGATAGTTAACAATTTTAAGAATAATAATAATTGTTGATAGTATGAATAATAATAATTCATGAAAATAATCACTAATATCAATAAATATTACTTAATAATTAATTAACAATAAAAATAATCAATCACAATTATAATTAATCATAATAATAATAAATATTAATAATAATAATAATAATTAAAAGTAATAATTTCCATGACAAAAGTCATTGACATTAATAATAAAAATCATAATAAAAATAGTGGAACTGAGTAGGTGTAGGAAGGAGTGGAAAAGAGTGGGATTTATTTTAAGGAGCGGGAAGGAGCGAAAAGTAGTGGGAAGGAGCAGAGTGGGTTGATTTACTGACGAAAAGAACAGGGCCTAAGGCCCTGTTCTTCTCGTGGGCATATTACAGGTGTTGAATGAGTGAGAGTGAGAAGGAGTTGGAAGAAATGGGTGGGAGTAGGTAGGGATGGGAAGAAGTGGATAAGAGTTGGTAGGAGTAGTTAGTTGGATGCGGAAGCATAAAGGAGTGGGAAGGAATGAAAGTATTGATATTAGTAATGTCAACGATTTGCGTAACATAATAATAATTAAAACAACAAAAACAGTAGTAATATAACAATAACAAATTAATAATGACAATAATAATTAATCATAATAATAATTAATACTAATAATTAAAAGCAATGACTACAATAATATTTCTTATTATTATCAATAACAATAATAATAATCATTAATATTAATAGTAATAACTAATATTAATACTAATATTAATATCAGTAATAATTATTACTAGTCACTAATATTAATCGTAATAATTACTATTACTATAATAACAATTGTTATTATTAATGACTACTAGTAATAATCACATTAATAATTACTATTGATAGTAATGATAGTTATTATTATTACTGTAAATAATAATAATTAACATTAATATTGATAACAATAAAAATAACTAATTCAATAATATTAATAATAAATAATTTTAAAAAAATAAACAATTAATAATATTAAGAATGGCAATTACTATTATAACTATGATTAATAATATCCAAGAACATTATTAATTATTAATTATTAATTATTAATTAATCATAACAATAATAATTGTTATTACAAAAATAATTACTATTGAGCATTTCAACAATTAATAATAATTAATAATAATCAATAGTTTCTCATAATAGTAAAACTTATCAATGAATAATAAAAATAATTATGAATCATCAATAATAATTATTATTAGTAATTGATGATAGTAATTAAAATAATAATTCTTATTATTGTTAATAATAATGATAATAATTAATAATAGTAATTAAGAATATTAAAATCAAGAGTAGTTGTAATAACTTTATTAATTACTAATACTGATAGTTATTATAATTATACATATTCTAATGATTATTATTATTAATAATAGTGAATAATAGTAATAAATACATTAATATTTAGGACAAATTACTAGTAAGTGTTTCATTAAAGTGCTTCTTTTACTTAGGTGTTGTTTTAGCAGGATACTGCGACAGGTAGCGTTTTGAGTTGGCAACTTCATATCATGTCCAATTTAGTCTATTGCCCCGATGTTATTGCTCCTCCTTAGCTAGCAATTGACTCTCTCTCTCTCTTCTGGCTCCCACCTCTCTTTTCTACCCTTTGAAATTTATCCTCAAAAGATAAAAAAATAATTTCATTACCATAACATTCATTACATATATATTTGTAATTAAAATCAATCCTTTATCTTCCAACAGCTTTCAATTTTTCGTAAACCTCATTTTTGTAGAAGATGTTATTTGATTCTCTTTCTAAAATCAAAAATTAATTTTGAAAATATAAAAAATATATTATTGAGAAGATACATGTAATGCCAAAAATAATAAAATAGAGTCAATCATGTTAAAAAAAAATTAATATTACATAATTAGTCAATTGTTGTATGACAATAAGATATGCAATAACTTTATTCCCTTTTTTCAGATATTTTTAATGAAGAAATAATCTTTTTCTCATGTTTAATAGGAAATTTAATTTTGAGTATTATATTTTAACTAAAATGTATGAATTCTTTGTTCTAATATTTTTTCTTCATATAAATAAATTAATTTTACAGACTTATTGTACAATTCTCAACCATTTTTTAAAAAGAAGTCAAGTAATTTTTCCCTTCTAGTTCATTATTCAAAATTATTACTTTTTATACTTATAGTTTTTGTGTTTCAAGTTAAAAATTTATTTATATTTTATAACTTTAGTAGGTTTATAAATTTGAATTTCTTTTTGCCTGAGTTAATGGAAACATCATTGTTCTTGTTTAAATGAAATTTAGCATTGTAGTTGCATCTTATTAAAAATTATTTTTTTATTATTAGTGATAGACCTTTTCTATTGTATTTCTGGTTTCTTCAAAAAAAAAATTTGAATTTGAATAATTGAAAGATGTAAATGTTGTTATCTTGTGAGTTAATAATTTTGTGTGATTCGTGGCAGATGTTAGTGTTGTATATTTTTTAAATTTGTGGGCATAGTGAACTATATTGTCTTTGGTGTTGTGCTATTAGCTTAGTTGTTAAAGCGTAATAAACTTACAAACAGTGTAATTGATTTTCAATGCTTGATTGAAATAAATTACAAATTGTTAACCTGGCTCAATACAAGTGGTTAACCCAGGTTAGTACAATTAGGTAGCAAAGGTTAACAACCTTAATTCTGGTGATGATATAAGATATTAGCATTCTGTGCTACACCAATTCCAGTTTTCAGAACATAATATTCAACACCCAACTTTTAAGAATGCCTACTTAATCCTCACTTGTAAATAACAAATAATATGAAGGTAGAAAAAACAATGAAAAAAATCTATCTTTTAATCTAAAAGAAATTCCAAATGAATCCTCGCACAATGTTCATTGCCACTAAAATGTTATGTGTAGAATATCAATATATTTATATTTTTTAAGATGAGAATAAATTTTTTTTTATATGGAAACATTTAGGGTTTATGGTTTATTGTTTGAAACGTAGCATCCCAACTTTAGGGTTTGAGATTATTATTTAAGATAAGTATTAGAGGTCTTAAAGTACATTATAGTCTATCAAATTAGTTCGATTGAAGATAATTAATAACAAACTAACAACCAACCCTAAACCTTAAATCCTAAGACCTAAACCATATAGTCTAAACCCTATGGTTAGGAGCTTCAAGTAGTCGACCAAAATTGTAAAGCTATGCTCTAAAACTTGAGCACTAAAACCTTAGTTTTAAACACTAGCAAGAAACTCTAAACCCTACCCTAAGCCTTCACACATCAATCGTACAGACAAAACCCAATAGGTCAAGACCCTAAGATATATATGTTTTTATCAATTTTTATTAACGACAATGTATATGTATATTAGCCCCAGGGGAAAAAAAAACCTAAATATTAAACCTTGATTCATCAGTTGTCAAGTTAAAACCTAACAGACAACGACCCTATATATATATATGTGTGTGTGTGCGCGGGCGTGTGTGTGTGCGCGGGCATGCGTGCGCACGCGGGGGCATTGGGTTGTGCTAAAAAAAAAAATATAAAATAAAATAAAAAAAATAATAATAATAACAACATCATCATCATCATGTTCTCATCATCAGCATTATTGTTGTTGTTATTAATATTAGCAACAACAAAAAGTAAATTAATAATAAACTTATAATACCAATAATAATATTAATATTAATGATATAAATAATCAAATAATATTTATAAATGGAACAATAATAATGCATAAATTAATATTGAAATTTATAATATGAATAATATTATTAAAAATACAATTTAAATAGAATAATGTCAACATTGTTAGTAACATTAGAAAAAAATAATGTTATTAATAATAATAGTAATAATAATAATAATAATAATAATAATAATAATAATAATAATAATAATAATAATAATAATAGTAATAATAATAATAATAATGTTGATAATGTTGATAACAAGTCCGCTAGTTATTTGAAGGCCAGCCTTGTCTTTTTCATGCATCACTTCTCAACTCTCTATCATGTCTGTGTGTGGTGGCTGGCGGCTTGTCAGGCAAAATTCAACACTGATCTGAAAAGAAACTAATTTGGGTAATAAAGAGGGCAAATGCAACATCTGTTAGTAATTTTTCCAAATAATTATCATTACCGTTAATTATTACCATTGCTTTTAATTACGACAACAATAATTAATATTAATATAAATAATAATAGAAATCACTAACTACTAATATTTATTATAACTATTAATAATAAAAATACTAATTAGTAATATTAAGAAGAATAATAAAAATTCTTATTAAAATTATTAATAAAAATAATTAATGTTAATAATTATTAATATTAATAATTATTAAAATTAATTAATTAATATTAATAATTAATAATTATTATTACTCTGAATTTTAAAAATAACTAATATTATTCCTATTTTAATTATTTAATAATTATTATCATAATAACAATTATGAATTAGTAATAAAAATAGTTGTTATTCATTATTAATAATTATTTGTAATAATAATTACATTAACAATTGCAACTAATAACATTAGTCATAATAATTATTAATATTGATAATAAGAATCATCAATATTGAAGGTAATACTAATAGTAATAATAATAATTATTATCAATATCAATAATCATAATCATTATTGTATTTATAATTACCATAATAATAATAATAATAATAATAATAATAATAATAATAATAATTATAGAATGTTGTTAATAATTACAACAATAATTAATAGTAATATTAACAATATTATTATTATTGTTAATAATTACAATAATTATTCAACTTATTTTTAATAATGATTATTATTAATATTATTATCCATTAATAATAAAATAATTTTTATAATAATGGTAATTATTCATTAGTAATAAAAATAATGATAAATGATAAAAAAATTATTAACATTAACAATGATTAAAAATAATAATTACGACAATAACTCTTATTAATATTAATAGTAATGATCATAATAATTGTTAATATTACTATTAATGTTAATATTAATATTATTGATCTATAAGAATTAATAATAATTATTACAATATTGTTAATGAAAACTAGTAATAATTACAATAATAATTACTATTTATTTAGTAACAACAATAATTATCACTACAAATAATAATAATTTTTAATATTAATATTAAGAATAATAAAAGTTACTAATTAATAATAATAAATAGTTTTAAAAATGATGATTAATAATTTTGAGAATAATAATAATTTTTAACTGTATTAATAATAATAAGAATTAATAAAAATAATTATTAATGTTAATAACTATTATTTAGTAATTAATTAATAAAAATATTTAATCATCATAATAATAATTAATCATAATAATTAATTAATAACAATGATGAATCAATAGTAAAGATAATAATTAATCATAATAATAAGTGATAATGATAATAATAATAACAATAATGATAATAACAATAATGATAATAATAATAATAAGTAACAAAAATAATTCCAATGCTAATAGTTATTGATATTAGTAACAAAAATCATAATGAAAATAGGTAAAAGTGGGTAGGAGTAGGAAGGAGCGAGATTTATTTTGAGTGGAAAAGAGTGGGAAGGATTTGGGTGGATTGATTTACTAATAAAAAGAAAAGGGCCTGACTTGACGAGTTTACAAATCATAATTACAACTCGTTCCGGTTTTAAAAATAAATAGCTATATTATGTCTATAACAAATGATTGATTAACTCCACAACCAACTATAATTGCAAACCAAACTTGGTCAAACGTGTTCACACATAAGTCAAGCTGAGAACAAAACGAGTACTTCAACAATAGCTAAAAACCGACTAAACCACAAAATCTATAGAAAATAATTGTGTTTGACAATTTGGGAGCCAATCACGACCAATAGTGTGTGTCGTGTGTATGTATTTGACTTGAGATTTTTAAGCCTTGAATGCAAGTAATTATACAGCAATACAAGTTATAACCTCTTCCTATTGCTAACCTTAATCGGGGACTATTCATGGAAAGCAAGCAATAGAGTCCAACTCAGTTACAGATAATGGAATATGATAAAATTAATATCTACGCAAATATTTTTATTTCCTTAATACTCCCCCTCAAGTTGGAGCATGCAGGTTTGACATGCCCACCTTGTCCTTTAGATACTAAAATTGATGCTTTCCAAGTGCCTTGGTGAGAATGTAGGTTGATGTTGAGAGCTGACATAGGCAAATGAGATGAGTCCTGATACGAGCTTCTCACAAACAAACTGGCAATCGAGTTCAACGTGTTTGGTTCTTTCATTGAAGACCAGTTTCTGGCATTGTCCAAGGCTTCCTAATTGTCGTAGAATAATCTCATAGGCTAGTTATGAAAAACACCTAAGGATGCCAAAAGTGTATGCACCCAAACTAGCTCACTAGTCGTAATCGCCATGGCTTTGTACACAACTTTAGCTGAACTGGAAACAATGGGTTGCTTCTTTGTTCGCTATGAAATAGGTGATCTTCCAAGGGTGACGAACTAACTAGTTAATAATCTTTGTAAAAGAAGGTATGCTCTCTAATCTAAATATATCCACATAACTGAAGGTCATTATTAGCATGGAGAAATATTCCTTCACCTATAGTACCCTTACGATAGCGCATGACTGGACGTGCGGCCTCCATGTGGTCCTCCTTTGGTGACTGCATAAATTGGGGTAATATATGCATGGTGTATGTCAATTCGAGCCTTGTTATGGTAAGATAGATAAGTCGACTGATTGGGCATCGATACTGCATACCACACCTAACTCTTTCCTTATTGCTAAGGTGAGCTTGTGATTTTCCTCAATGGGAAAATTAGCTGTCTTTGCCCCTGATAGCCCCCATTCGTCAGCTATTTCTAGAGCATGTTTCCGTTAACATAGAAACATCCCTTCAGGGACACGTGCCACCTCAATACCAAGAAAATATTTTAGAGGTCCCAAATCCTAGATGCTGAAACAGGTATTTAGATAGGCTTTGAATGCATTAGAAGCATCAACATTATTGCTAGCGAGCACAATCTCATCCACATAGAGAAGTAATGACATATACACTTCACCTTTTCGGTGCCATACTCGTATAGTTTAGTGGAGGTTGACAAACCATTATCGTAGGGTCCGACAGAGGCCATATAAAGATTTTTTCAATTTGTACACCTTATTAGGATTACTAGAGTTAAATCCAAGAGGCATCTTCATAAACACTTCTTCCTCCAAGTCTCATGTAGGAAGGCACGGTTTACATCCGTTTGATGTAGTTCCCATCCTTTGGGCACTGTAACTGATTATAAATTCTCACACTATTAATTTTTGCAACAGGTGCAAATGTTTCATTGCAACCAAATCTTTTAACTTGATCATCACCACGGATCACCAATTGAGCCTTGTACCGCTGAATACTTCCATCGGCACTGTACTTAACTCGGTAAACCCATTTACAACAGATGGGCTTCTTACCTGGAGCGAGAGCTTCGATCGACAAAGTCTGATTTTTCTCCAAGGCCTTAATTTCCTCGAGCAAGGCCTTGTGCCATTTTGGGTCTCTATTCGCCTCTTGAAAATATTTGGGCTCAACGACCATTGCTATAGTAGCCAAACAATTTTGATAAGAAGTCGAAAAACTGTTAGATGTGGCATAATTTGCTACAAGATAATGCGTACTTGAGACTCCTTTTTGGTGTAGGGCGGTGAGAGAGGAGAGTTTCGTAATTTTTGGGCCATGGGGCTTAGCATTCTAACACAAATAGTCAACATGCCGCGTGGACCTTTTATAGGGTCTGGCTAGCTTGGTCATGCCACAGTGCTTCTAGCTGGGCTGGCTCTAGCAAGCTAGACTGGGCCGAGTCAACGTGGCCTAATCCTCTCTCAATTTGGGTCTGAGTCACCTTAGCATTGCTGTATTCAAGTGCATGTGCAGATTCAATAGCAGGATGCTCCCTTTTTGGGCTTAGCTAAGTCGCTCCTCCAGGGTGTGCACAGGAGTATAGTGGACTGGGCTGTGACAAGCCCAGTTGCACACTCCCCCTTGCGTCAGCCGTTGACTCAGTAGGCAGAGTTTAGGATAGGCTCCTCCTTGCGTTGATCTTGGCGGCCCTATCTGTATGGCAAATGTAAGAGCTTCAAAATCACTGGGCAGCACGTCTTCTACAGCTGAATGGCGTCATTGTAATTTTAAGAAGGATTTTGTGACTCACTAGGGCATGCAATCTTCTCAAAAGAAAAAATATTTTCGTGAAAGATGACCTCTTGACTCACAAAATATTCATGTGTTTCTAAATTAAACACTTTCCAACCCTTTTGCCAAAGGGGTAAGCCACAAACAAGCACTTCCCTTCTTGGGGACCAAATTTGTCCTTGCTTCTCTTGCTTTGCGCAAAGTATAGTGTTCCAAACACCTTAATGTGATCGTAAAAGGTTTTTGGTGATAAAGAAGCTTATATGGTGGTTTCCCATCCAATAACGTGATAAATGTTCTATTAATTAAATGGCCTATCGCAAGCACACATTCACCACAAAATTTTATGGACAAACTAGCTTGAAAAACAAGAGCCTGAGCCACATTTAGGACATGTCCATGTTTTCTCTTAACTCTACCTTTTGTTGCGGTGTATCAATGCAACTGCTTTGGCGTAAAATTTTGTGTTCATGAGAGAATCTTTGCATTGGTCTAGAGGTAAACTCTGACCCATTATCGCTGCTCACAATTTCAACATTAGTCCCAAATTAATTTTGGGCCATGGCAATGAAATCCTTTAAACGTTAACCTGTTTTACTCCCCTTAATCATGAAAAAACCCGAGTGGCTCGACTTGCTTTGTCCATTGCTGTGAGAAAATAATGGGCTCCACAAGATGATGCCCCTTTATAAGACCCCCAAACTTCACAATGAATAAGATCAAAAACACATATAGCTTTTTTAGAGCTTATAGGAAAATGAATGCGAATTTGCTTTGCACAAGGACAAGTTTCACACACATCTTCTTTGTTCTTATAATTGATCACTCCTAAACTACTTAGTAATAACGACAAAACTTCATGAGATGGATGCCCTAATTGCTTGTGACATAAATTGACCATATCGACTGCATTAACATCATTCTTTTCCAATGACCCTCCTTTTTACATTAACATCATTCTTTGAAGTAGTAAACTCCTTCTTTGAAGTAGTAAACTCCTCCTTTTTGCTCAACCACACTAATTAGAGTCCTCAAAGTACAGCCTTACAAAACAAAAAAATCATCGAAAAATGTCACACTATAGCCTAACTCCTTACATAATTTTGCAATTGAAATAAGGTTGCATTTAAGCGACGGGACATATAAAACTTTATTCAACTTGATCCGCTCTCCTAATGTCATGGATCCCTCCTTGCTAGTGAAGGTAAGGGTGTTGTTTGGCAAACCAATAGAGTTAGGAGAGATTTGCACCATTTCTTGCGTCACATTCGAATTTCTAGTCATATGGCACGAGGCCCCGCTACCGTAGATCCAAGCAAGATTACCCGAAAATTTATCACAATCTGGTTTCAGTATTTCGATGAGGCTTACTAGTAACCTGTTTTGGTCTTAAGTGTGGTATTTGAACTAGGCCGCACTCACATGTGTTACTGCTGAGCGTGTTGCTCTCGAGCTGGACCTACTCCAAATTGGTGGTTTTGTGTCTGCTTCCTCAACCAAAACCTCTACATGCTCCTCGATTGGTTCGGCCTGCCCATCGTCCTTGACCACGCCCTTGGGTGCTCTAAATCGGAGGATAACTAATAAACTCGAAGTAGCCTTTTTCCTCTTAACCTTGCCACCTGCAATGTTTGAACGTAGGCTGGTCCATCGTTGCTAAATACTCCTTGACAGCAAAGGCAACCATGCTCCTCGTCCGTTGATCTCGACCCATCATAAGTCGATTATGGTTTTCTTCTTGTTGCACCATATTAAAAATTCGATCGACAGATAAGAGTGGATCTAGTGCTAAAACCTGGGTTCGAATGGTGGCATATGCCTCATCGCTAAGCCCCATGAGAAAATAATGGGTTTGTTGTTCTTCTACCATCTTCACACCTTAGTTCCAAACCACATTCACATTTCCACAAGTGCATTAAGGTGTTTTGATGTGGTTGTTCAACTCACCCCATATGCCCATGAGCTTGGAGTAGAATCCAACTACCTCTAATCCTCCTTGTTTACATGCTGCTATATTGGTTTTAAGTTAGTGTATTTTTTAAGTGTTAACCATGGCGTATCTTTTTCGTAGATTTTCTGACATAACTACTGCGGTATTGACATAGGTGATACTTATACGAAGTTTTGGGTCATTTGCATTGATGTTCCAGGAATAGATCGTCGAGTTCACCATCTTCCACTCGTTGTATTCAGTTGAATCATCTCCTTCTTTTAAATATGGTCTTTTTAAGGTTCCTTCGATGAACCCTAGTTTGTTTTTAGACTTAAAAGCAGTTCTAACTACTTCTTACTACAAACCATAATTTTTCTCACAAAAGATAACAGTTGTGATTGCCACACTGGAGCCTCTGATGGGTACACATAATAGGGCAAGTGGATATCAATCATAATCTTTTCACTCATGGCTCTAATGCCATATAGAAAATAATATTGTCCGAGAATTTGACAGCTAATCACGACCAATCATGTGTGTCGTGTGTTTGTATTTGACCTGAGGTTTTAAAGCCTTGGATACAGGTAATTATATAGCAATACGAGGTAGCCTCTTCCTAATGCCAACACTGGATGTGGACTATGCGTAAAAAGCAAGCAATAGAGTCCAACTAAATTGCAAATAATGGAATATGATAAAATAATATCTAAGCAAATATTTTTATTTCCTTAACAAAGATTTGGCTAAAGATACATTAAAATATTAATCGTTCTTAAACATGTATGCTAGGAAGAGGTAATACTGGGTCATTACTGTCTCGCATAAAAGTCATTATGCTAGTTAGAATCAAACTCACATATCACATGCCCTAGACTAAGCCAATTTATGCTAACACAACCATTACAATCATACCAGCAAAAAGCAACATCCATGGTTACCGCATTTCACATTTGGCTCTTTCAAAGCTAGCATACCTAAAACTTGATCATATGTGAATCATAATCATACATTAAATACACATCAGAAAGTTAGGGTGAGAGATTAAACTTTAGGGTTTGGCCTAGGATTGGTTATGTCGAATCCAAGCTTCAACCCATAATACAGTCCTTGTTTCTTAGCTGATAAAGCACTGTCGAATCACCACTAGTAGTCTCCATTGGCCATAGTCCTAGAAAAATGCTGCCTGCAAACCCCCCCATTCCACCTCCTTTTGCATCTCTCTCTGGTTCTAAATGAAATTATCTTCCGTCCGAGGGGTTTGACTTGCTTTGGCCAATGACAACTTTGGCCACTAGTAATGGTGGTGGTAAAGATGGGTTATGCGAGTAAAGGTGGCGGTCAGGGTTTGGTTGTTTTCATCCCTCGTCTGCTTCTCCTCTCTCTCAAGTCGGTGTAGGGCCTCGCCCCTTCATCACCAGCAACTGTGAAATTGGCTGCAAGTATGGTGACCACTCATGCTTCGCTATCCCCCCTCCTCTATCTCTCGCTCTAGTTCCTATTTGGTAAGATAAAATGGAATGGAACTTGAACCCTTAGGCATCAAAGTATTAAGTTCCCCCCAATCTTAAGCAACTTGAACCCTCCCATTTTCAAGGGGGTTCAAGTCTCCAAACCCCTGGAATCAACATCATCATCATCATCATCATCACCACCACCACCATCATCATCATCATCATCATCATCATCATCATCATCATCATCATCATTAATATTATTTATTAATATTAATTATTATTATTTATAAATTAATAATAATTATTAATTATCATTAATATTACTGCTACTATTATTATTAACCATTATTAACCATCATTATTCTTTTTAAAATAAAATAGATTTGATTCTATTCCACAATCCATATCCACCCGACACAGATTGGAACTTGATTTCATTCATTTTCTCTTCAGACACATGGGCTTAGGATTCAAATTCCACGCTTTGTCCCTCAGGGATCATTCTTGGATTTCACTTCATTCCATTTTTACTCACCCAATAGGGTAAATTGTGCAGGATGAAGGAAAGTAGAAGTAAGGGGTTCTATCCTGCCCTTTTCATGCGTTCAAACAAGGGCTTTTGCCCCTTCTCTTTTTCATCTTTTTTTCTTTTGTTGAAACCAGGTTTCTCATTTCTCCTGTTTTTTCCCTTCCCCTCCTGTCCTTTTTATTTAAGTTGTATTTGATTCCTTGACTAACTATATATAAAGCCCTAATGGTCAATTAACCAAAGAATTTAGATGTAAACACCCACCAAACTTTGGAACTAGTAGGTCAATTAATGCTGCTGTAATAAACTATTTCTTGAAAAGTCGATTCCTTAAAACCACGAAAGTTGTGGGTGCATTTGTGTGACCAAAAGGCATAACCACAAACTCATAATGCCTATACTGATTTTATAACTTGCCTTAGGTATGTGCATAGGCTTGATCCTCAATTATTGATACCTTGATTTTTTGAAAATAGCCGAACTGCTTGCAACTGATTGAATAAATCATTAACTCTAAGTAATGGATACTTATTCTTGATTCTGGTCTTATTCAGTTCTCTATAGCCAATGCATAACCTCAAGCTTCCTTTCTTTTCCCTTGTAAATAACACACGTGGACCATAAAATGGAATACTTAGCATAATGAAAACCTCTTTCTAACAATTCTTCTCGTTGAATCTTCAACTCCCATAGTTCTGTGGGAGCCATTTTATAGGGTTGATAGAAAAGGTTGGTCTCCTAGTATCAAAATCAATCTCTCTTTTGGAGGTAAACTTGGAATTTCTTTATGAAACATTTTAGGGAACTCATTGACCATAGGACTATCCTTAATATTTGGTCTATTCTCTTTGCTTAGAAGAACATAACAGAAAAATAACCTCACATTCGTTCCTAAGGAGTCTCCCTGTCATAATCAAAGAGCTCACATGGCAACCTAATTTTCTTCCTTAAATTTTTTTTCCCTCCCTTTAGATGTTAATGTTCATTCCTTACAATTGAAATTGAATTTAACCCACAAGAAAGCATTCATGGATGAGGCTAAGGAGCAAGTCCTTACAATCAATGTCATATGAAACCACTTGTCTATCAAGTAGAATAAGTTGAAATGCGTCATGGGTCGTATTAAAATATGAGCATAGTCCAAAAGTAGCTATAGGAAATATAAATGAATGAACTCCACCAAAGCCAAATAAAATGTAAAAAGATTTTGAATTATGAATAATCGTACAAGTAACAAAAGTGCTAGTAGTTGCAACCCCTTTGCACTCCATAACATTTACCTATTCAACTTGTCTTACTAGAGAGGTAACTCCCTTGTCCCTCCCTTATCAGCCCTGCTAATTCCTCGAGATCGTTTGTCAGTTGGCACATGCCTTTTTGGATGAAACATAGCTGTAGACACTAAAAATATATATGTGTTGTACCAAGAGACAAAGTTAAATCAATTATTTGGGCCAATCTTTTCAATTGATTTAATTAAGCCCAAATTGACTCACAAGTCATGGTCCAAGCCCAAATGACTCCCAAGCTAAGATCCGGTCAAAGCCCAAGGTGACTATCAAGCCAACGCCCAGTCAAAACCCAATAAACTCCCAAGTCAAAGCCCAGTCAAGGGCCTGACTATCTTGAAGTAAAAGTCTAATTATGGTCCAACCACTTGGTCCAACTGGATGATCGAATTGACCTTGACATTCTACTAAATTAATAAATTAATTATTTATACGCCAAGTCAATGTAGACCTCCAAGTCAAATCAACTCATACCGACGCCCAATTGTAAGCTGAAAATAAATTAAGGTCCATCTTGACCTTTAAGGAGAGGGGGAATTTTCTTATGATTAGACCCCTACCTCCCTTCATCCAGGGGGAGATTAGAAGAATTCACTAAGGCTCAAGCACTATCTCTCTAAGAGAAGATAACAGCCACCTGAGGCATGTGCCATCTTGTCTCGAAGATCAAATACTTTTCCTTGATTGAGATTAAGACTCTTGGGCCCTCTCTCAAGATAAAGCTCATTCAAATTCATCCAAGGAGATTGAATCACAGGAATTATTTATTTGTTCATATTGTAATAAATATATAGAGGCTATACCTATATATACAATATAAGTACAAAAATATAATTTGTTACTCAAATTCTTGTCTAATTTATTTTAGACTCGAAATTTGTGTTTATAAATTTTTGGCACGCTCGGTGGGACACTCTCCACCTTTCATCTCTTTCTGCATAAAAAAATCAAGACTTTTAAGTTTCAAGAGCATCCTCTTCAATGAAGACATGGCCGCGGAGAATGTTGCATCTCAATCTTTGAAGAAGAAGAGCACCAGATCTCTCTCTTGTAGATCCTGTGAAAGTGACGCGGCCTCTAGCGGGCGAACTCACATAATAGAGATAAGAAGCATGGCAAAGGCTGCTGTAGCGATCATCACTAGGTAAACAGTGATGCCAGCACCCAAACTCTAAGACTTAAAGATGAAGTGAAAAGTGTCTTCTTGGATGGATGAAGTTCAAAACCTCACCAAGCTTCAAACTCCAATCTGTGACACAGAAGGCTACTATAGTGGTGATTCTTCTTCGCCCTCACCAAAAAGTGCCCTCTTGCCAGAAACTAAAACTGCTGTCCTTAAATATTATTGTCATACTAGTTATGATGACAGGCACAAATGGTTTGGGAGAGGAGATGGCTAATATGAAGGTTGTCTTACAAAAACTCACCAAGAAGAGTAAAGAAAAGGAAGCGTGCATTAAGCTTCAGCAGGAAAACATTGCTCAGCTGACTAAGAAGCTAGAAATATGATCAGCTCAACCTTCCACAAAAGACTCGGAAAGTGAAGAAGAGGAAAAAGTGTCCATCCATATGGGAGCTTCTAACAATGAAATTCAGTTCACCAAAGGTGGTAGGCCTAAAAACGACAAGTCCTCTAGATCAATGACTATTGAACAAATCCAATACTTAATGGAAAATGCAGTTAAAGTGCAACTAGGAGGAGAAACAAAACTCATCTATATAGTGGGCCTTACACTAAGAGGGTTGATACTCTTTGCATGCCCCACGGTTATCATCCTCCTAAGTTCCACCAGTTTGGCAGAAAAGGCAACCTAAAGCAATATGTCGTACACCTTTTATGTAATAATGCTGGCACTGATGACAATCTCATGATAAAGTAATTTGTCCATACGTTGAAAGGTATTGCCTTTGATTAGTGTATTGACCATGAAACTGAGTCCATCATAAGTTAGGAATAAATAGAGCAAGAATTCCTTAATAAGATCTACAACACCCACCGCACTATCAGCATGACTGATTTGACAAACATAAAACAATGAAAAGATGAGCCATTTCTTGACTTCATTAATCGCTGATGTGCACTTAGTCTTAAATGCAAAGATCGGCTATCTGAAGCTTCTGCAACTACAATGTGTACCCAAGGTATGGAGTGGGACTTGTAGTACATCCTATAAATGAGCAAACCTAGGACATTCTGAGAATTGGAAATCAAGACACATGGCATAGAGGTGATGATAGCTAGTCGTCATGGTAACTCCTGCTATTGTAATGAATCAAAGAAGGATAAAGTTGAATTCAAGAAAAATATTAAGTTCTCTTAGAGCATAACTAAAGAGGTGATGTCCATCTCTACAGGCAAGCCAACTTAGATCACAGGAAAGCCTGAATTACAAGATGAGAAGAGCATATCAATCAAGGATGTAATAAAGAAGCGTTCCATACTAAAAGAGCTTTAAGAAAAGAAGTACTCATTTTCTAACTCAGATTTGTCAGGTGACCTAGATGAGTTGCTCAAAAAGGTTATCATTAAATTGCTTGAGCCAAAGTGCCCAAAAGAAGCTGGGAGGACTATCAATCCTAAATACTGTCAGTACCATAAGGTCAGTAGTCACCCTCATGAAAAGTGCATTACACTCAAGAAGCGCATTATACAACTGGCTAGGGATGAAAGGATCATTCTATATTTGGATGAAACGATAGAAGCTAATCACGCATCTATCTTATGTGAGCATCATGCTTCTTTGTGTCAATAGAGGATGAAACATTTGGTTGCCCTGGAGAAATACAATTTAACCCCTTTATTAAAGAAGGAGCTAATCACAATACAATTTGAGAGTCTAAAACTAGTAATTCTCTCACTACTAATCCCATCAAAACTACAAAAGGCCAATCCCGCTTCAAACGCCTTAGGAAAGATGACAAAGGAGACCCTGATCGCTAGGCATAAGTCAAGGAAGCAAAGGCAAGCCAAGCTACCACCACCTTGTCACGAGAAAACTCAAGGAAGAACGTTTCCACAGCCAATAAGGAGCATAAAGTTTGGGTCATCCACATGCTTCACCATAAACCATACATCTTCATTGCCTTAGATGAATTCTTTCCAAAATGATTCTTTGATAAATTGCTAGTCAACATGACTTCATGTTCTGAATTTGATGATGATAATGATGAGAGAAATAAAGAACAGAGTGCCTGCAAGATACTTCCTCTCAAAAGAGACGACAAGGTCCTCACTAGTCTAGAAATTTTATCGGTGCACATGGGTTGACGATTATTTTTTCACCTGCCAGAAGAGGTGCGTGTGTTGCTATTCACCATGCAAAACTATATGCGAACAAGGTGAAGGAGGCACCACTTACGAGCAGCACTACCCAATGTGCCACCTATAATGCTGACATGACATTCATCGACGATGACTTGTTATAAGGTTCTAAACGACGTAATCGCCCATTGTTTGTTACTGGATACATTCAAGGATAAATGGTTCAGAGAATTCTAGTGGATGGTGGTTCAGCAATCAACATCATGCTAATGCCTACCGTGAATGATTTAGGTATCACCATCGAACAATTATCTAAAAGCCAACTGATGATACAGGGGTTACATATAGAAGGATAACATGTAATTGGTATGATTTGCTTAGAATTAGTAATTAATGACTTTACAACATCATCAATTTTTCATTTGAGAGATTCGAAGACTTCATATAAGTTGATGCGTGGGCGTCCTTGGCTACATGAACATGGAGTGCTAGCGTCACCAATGTCTTAAGTACTACCGTGATGGCGAAAGGAAGACAAATCGTACTGTGGCCGAATCATACTTCCATGGGATAAAAGTCTTTAAGGAAGCTGCACTGAAAGAAACTATGCCAGCTGTTATATCCTCTACAGGAAGATACACTGTAAGGAAGGCCATAGTGACTCTTGGCTATCTTGAAGATGGTAGTGATGACAACATCAAGGCACAACAACAAAGGGAAGAAGAAAATAAGCAGAAAATTTCGGTCTCACTTGTCAAACAAATGATTGTTATGGCAAACCTAACAACTCTAGTCCTTAGGTATATTCCTGAGTCCCATCGAGAGGATGGTGAATTACCATTTAGCGAATGTACAATTCTCAAAAGCATAACCAAGGATGATATCAAGCTCAAGGGTGCCAGTTGGCACATTCTCAAGGAAAAAGTGTGCTTTAAGTTCATAAGGCAAACCAAAGCAAATTAACCAAGGCCACCCTCCCTGGTTTTGTTGCTTCTTCCAGAGGCTCACTCTAAGAAGAAAGTTACTTGGCAAGGATGCGCACTAGTAATGGGTTTGATCCTAATGCATATAAATGAATAAAAAGGTCTAGCTATGAGTTCAGCAAGCCAATATCTTCGGGGCATGTCATCAAAACTAAGTCTTACGGACTTAAGCGTACACAGAAGATGATATATAATCAAGTGGCAGAGTTGCCATGCCTAAAATTCACCTTGGTTACATACCACCCTAACCTATAAGGATTTTTGGACAACATAAGGATAACCAATCACTTGCACAATATGTTATAGCTGAGGAGGTTAATGATAATGAGGGCGAAAACCCTAAGACCAATCCAAAGGCATAAGTGTTTGACAGGTTGCTAACATCTACATCACGGCAACACCTTTTCGTGTTTAGTAGAATGGGAATGGATAGAATCTCGAAACCCTCTGTCTTTCATAGGATAAAAGGAGATAAGAAGCCTAAACCCTTAATCTTCACTAGAATCAAGATATGTGAGACATCATCAAGCTCACCACCCTCACAAGGGAGTGATTTGGTGATTAGCAGCCTTAGCAAAATAAATGAAGTCGAAAGTTTCATTCCTCCATGTATGAAGTGAGTTTCAACTTTGGATGTGAAGATGGATGGCTCTATAAAAGTCAAACAGCATGCCTTAGCTCTCACTAGCCACAGGGCTAATGCTAGCTTAAAAGAATGAACCAAGGAGGAGGCAGAAGCCTCTCCTAGCCACATCACAGTTCAAGAGGTCGACGACTTAAATTCTAAAATAGAACTCACTCAGCCACTAGAAACATTATAAGATGGGGGGCAAGCCACAGTTGGGGAGCTAAAAGAGTTAAAATTCAGATCTGTAGAAGAATGCCACCCTTTTTATGTAAGCATCATGCTCAAGTCCAACAAGCAAGAAGAATATTTCAAGCTCCTCTCTGGACATAAGAATGTGTTTGCATGGATAACACAATCTGCAAGCGCACGGGTGTTGTATTCTAGATAAAATATCTTCCTTTGGGACCAACGCAATCTATACTAATTGGCTATTCAGGAATTCAATCAAAGTAAAGCACGTAGGGAATTATCTTACCGAATTAAAGTGTTGAATCTTTGGATTTAACATGTACTCTTCTCTAGCTTGGATGATTTAAAGAAATTGTAATCTAACTAAACTCAATTTTTCTTTTGAAACAAACTTGACTTACCTACACTAATTCGATTATCATTCTTTCAAATGTCCTCGTTTTGGTCTAGATTATGGATTCCAATTGCTAAAGTTTTCTCTCAATTTGCAATTATCTTTTAAGGATTACTACATTTAGTTAACGCTTGTTGGTCTAATATCGAGTTTTTCCTTTCTGTACTTCACTCAATTATCTAACATATGCAAGGAAATCTGGCCTAAACTTACTGAAATCCATACAATTACAAGTTAGAATAAAACCATTCCAAGATAGACTGAGCACAAGAAATAAAGATTAATGATTCAACATCATTAATTCTTTAAACAATCCCTAGATTAAATAAAATACTTACTTATGATTAAACAAAACAACATCTAAATTAAATGAACTACAATTCAAGAAGGGATAAAAGGAAGAGGAAGCCTGGCAAAAATGGAGATCATTCAACCTTCAAGGATCCAATTGCTAATTCCTTTCTTCCAATCTTAGTTTGCTTTAAAAACTAAAAAAATCCTAAACATGTAGTTTCCAGCCTATCACGGATCGTGGCATCCACCACAGTCAGACCATGGTCATCTTTAGCCATGTGGTTGTCATTATGAGATGGGGTTACCACCTTGGAGGCTCAAAATTGTGCCCAGATGAAGGTTAATGCTTGGTCAAAAGGGCTTAAAACCTGTAAAATGCACCAAGGAAGCGCGCCCAAGCGTAAAACAGAAAAAGGGATGTAAATTATATAACTAAGCACACAATCACCTAGGAAATGCTATCAAATAACCCTAAAATGATGCACATTTTTTGCACTTAAAACTCCCCCATGCTTAAACTATTGCCTGCCCCCAAGCAAACCTAAGTCTAAAAATTTATTCATAACCTCCTTAAGAAAGACATTAGTAGTACCCTTTAATAGAGAGATCGATCGAAAGTTAGCCCAATAGTGCACGAATACATTTAGTCATCAGATAGAAAGGTGAAGTTTTCGAAAGTTCCTTAAATCCTATAGTGTCAAAGTTAGAATCAATCGCCCCAAATCATTCAATATAATCACGTCAGCACATTGAATAGTTAGAGCTAAAAAAATCGATAGAACCTCTCTTTAGTAATTTGACACTCTTCACTCATGTGTTTTAAGATGCAGTAAAGTTTTCTCAATTCCCATTCCAAAAACTTAAATCTGCTGTAAGCTTGCTAACACTTTCTAATTCTCTATCACTAGTGTGCAATCCATATTAGACAATCATGAGGACTTTGCATGGGTTGTACTAGAGCGAAGGGTAAAGGTAAGAGGGGAACAAATAGTTTTTGGAATGTGGAGCTAAAAGCCAAGCATTAAGAGATAAACTCTCCCAACATTCTTAACACTGTCTAAAGGGGACAAAGACATCAACACTCTTACAAACCTACAGTAATCACTTAAAGAACCTTCAATAACAGCATAAGGCTAGTCCTTGGCTATGCTAGGTGGTAAATAGGAAACCAAATTCACCTTGGCACAATCATGTCCTTAGCCCTTAGTAGACTCAAAATCAACCATATGAAGATCATTAAAACATAAGTCATCAAACTTCACGATCACATCAGAAATAGTCACATCACATCGAAAATAGTCACATCACTCCCTAGTAAGCAAACGAAGTAGGAGAAGAGTCTTGGTCCTCAAACAAACGAAATTCAGCATGGTGCTCCCCTCACATCAAATAATTAACAATCCCCAAACATCAATTTTGTAACTCGCTGTGGCCAAGAAAAGCAGCCCAAGAATAATTTGGGCATAGGCATCTTAGGCCATATCAAGAACTATAAAATCAACAGGCATATAGAAATTTCCCACATTTATGGGAACACCCTCCAAAATACTCGAAGGGTACTTTACAGAACTATCTGCTAATTATAGTGAAATAGTGGTGGGTACGGTTGCAACGCTCCTAAGTCAAGTTTCTTGAAAATGAAATAGGGCATCAAATTAACAATTAAACTAAGGTCATATAAAGCTACATGTCCTATTAAGCAAGGAATAGAAAAGTTGTTGGCATCATTAAGATTTGTAGGAAGCTTGTTTAAAACCATTGCACTACACTCCTCACCTAAAGCTATAGTCTCATGCTCATTAATTTTCCATATTTAGGGGAGGAACTTTTTCATAAATTAAGCATTCAAAGGTATTTGAGACAAAACATCAATGAAAGGAATATTCACATGCAATCCCATAGGCTCACTCTCATCATGGTTCTTCTCATCATCCTCCTCAAGTTGAACATCCCTAGAACCATGTAGTTCACTTCTCAATACAATATAATTGCAATGCTCCCTAGGGTTAGGTTCAGGGTTATTGGGAAGTCAACCGAGAGATGTAGATGAAGAGCTAGCTTGTTAGGCAATTTGGGCTTCCAACATCTCATTATGAGCAGTAAGCACTTCAACCTTGGAGGCCAATTGCTTTATGTGCTCATTTTGCTTTTGTTGCACCATAAGCACCATCCAGCATTACCTCTATGTTAGACTTTCGTGGAGCTTGTTAGGGAAAAGGAGGTCTTTGAAGCCTAGGGATGGCCTAGCATTCATTTGAGGCATGCTCAGAGGGTTAAACCTATATAAGAAATTTAGATGATTCCTCTAACCCAGATTGTAGGTGTTGGAACAAGAGTCATTGGTCAATCTTGGGTTGTAGTTAATACAGTTGACTTGGTCACTAGCATCTTCGGCAAATGGACTTCCAACTTGGCAATTTACAGTCAAATGATCAACAGAACTACAAATTTCATATGAGTTTCCAGCATTAACATTCAGATGATCCACTCATTGAGCCATAACATCTACCTTAGTAGAAAGTAAAGTAAGCTCATCAACTTCAAGCTTACCTTTAACCCATTTTGCTCATCAAATTAAGTGCCAACCACCACTGCATCTTGGTAGATCGCACGGGTTGAGTAACTCCATTGTAGAAAGTTTGCACGATCATTCATTTTTTAAACCCATGGCGAGGGCACAAGCGCAATAAGTCCTGGAATCTCTCCCATCCTTTGCAAAGCATCTCATCATCCCTTTGAGCAAAGGTAGGGATTTAGCTTTTCAAACTCACCGTCTTGCTAGGCGGGAAGAATTTGACAAGAAATGCCCTTATGAGCTCATCCCGAGTTGTGATGGACCCTAGAGGCAACGAACGGAGCCATTCTTGTGCCTTATCTATTAATGAAAAAGGAAATAGGTGAAGGCAAATGGCATAGGTAGAAACCTTGTTTAGCTTCAACGTGTCACATACCTCCAAAAAGATCGAGACGAAAATATTAAGGTCCTCTATTAAGAAACCTCCAAGCTATGATTGTTCAACCACGGTGATTAGTGCCGATTTGAGCTTAAAATTATGAGCTTTCACATTCGGTCAAGCAATATTGGAAATGATGCCTTGGACTCCTGGGGTAACAAAATCTCGAAGTGTCCTTCTTCGATATCCATCGGTCATCATATGAGTAATATTGTGAGCCTTGTGCCTTTGCTCTTCTAGCCTTTACTTTTTTTCTTTCTTTGTAAACGGTCTCGAGATTAGGTTTGTATGAGAATGGACTTTGCATAAAAGGGAAAATACTCCTTTAAGCACCAACATAAACACTACCAAAGCTAATCAAAAAGTAAAGCGTAAAAGAAAAGAAAAGTGCTTGGTCAATTCTTAGGATTAACTCAATAGTTGATAGATTTGGTCCCGAGTAACGGCGCCAAAAACTTGACACAGCCTGCTAGCACATCGAGTGTTGTAGTCTAGATAAAATATTGTCATGTAGGACCAATGCAATGTATTAAGTCTTGTCCTACCAAAGATACTAAGTGAAGCAATTTTAGCGAGTTGTTTCAACTATGCTAATTGGCTATTCAGAAATTCAATCAAAGTAAAGTATCTAGGGATTTGTCTTGCCTAATCAAAGAGCTGAAACTTTGCATTTAACATGTACTCTTCTCTGGTTTGGATGATTCAAATGAATTACAATCTAACTAAACTCAATCTTCTCTTTCAAAATAAACTGAATTACCCGCACCAATCTAATTACCTTTCTTTCAAATGCCCTCATTTTAGTCTAGGTTATGGATTTTGATTGCTAAAGTCTTCTCTTAACTTACAATTCTCGTTTAAGGATTACTAAGTCAAGTTCACTCTTCCTAGTCCAATAGTGAGTTTGTCTTTTCGGTACATCACTTAACTAACATTTGCAAGCAAATCTGGCCAAAACCTACCCACACCTATACAATCATCGGATAGAATAAAATCATTCCAAGATAGATTGAGCACAAGAAATGAAGATTAAAGATTCAACATCAACACATCGATAAACTAATCCCGAGATTAAATTAAATTGCTTACTTGTGATTAAACAAAACAATGTCTAAATCAAATGAATTACATTTTAAGAAGAGATAAAAGGAAGAGGAAGCATAGCATAATTGGAGGTCTTTCATGTTCTTTTAACCTTCATAGATCCAATTGCCAATTCCTTTCTTCCAATTTTCTTTTGCATCAAAACTTTAAAAAAACAAAATTTTAACTAAGGAGAGATGACTATCAGGGTGATCATAATCTTGCAATGCTCATGGCCAAAAATGCCTTCAAATACCTAAACTCAAGGCCACACAATCGAGTGAAAACAAAGAGGCTCACAGTTACCAGCCTACCATGGCTAGACCTTGGTGTCTAGAATGGCTAGACCCTGGTCATCTCTGGCCATGAGGTCATCATTATGTGATGGGGGTAACACCATGGTGGCTTAAAAATGTGTCTAGATAAGGGTCAACACCAGGTCAAAAGGGGCTAAAACTTGTGAAATGCACAAAGGAAGCACACCCGAGTGTAAAATAGAAAAAGGGATATAAATCGTATGCCTAAACACACAACCCCTAGAAAATGCTATCAAATGACCCTAAAATGATGCACATTTTCGGCACTTACTAATAGAGTTATAAGGAAATACCTGGATTAGGTACCAAGGTTATGGTTCACCAATTATCCATTGAAAAAGGTGTTTCACCTAAAAAGCAACCTCAACAGCGTTTTCATCCTGAGTTAATAGCTGAAATCGAAAGGAGGCAGACAAACTCGTTTATGTTGGGTTGATATATGAGGTGCGATAGTCAACCTGGATTGCAAACATCATCCCAATAAGGAAGAAAACTGGCCAACTTCATATTTATGTGGATTTTCGAGACATTATTGATGCATGTGCAAAAGATGATTTTCCACTTCCAGTCGCTGAACTCATCATTGATGCTACCACTAGTGATGAAACCTGATGCTTCATAGATTGCACTGTAAGCTATAACCAGATTCAAATGGCATTAGCAGATAAAGAGGCCACAACATTTCGCACACCAAAGGGCATCTTCTGTTATAAAGGGATGCCTTTTGCTTGAAAAATGCGGACAAAACCTATCAACGGGTGATGCAGACCAATTTTACATGTAACATAAAAATGTGGAATGCTATATGGATGGTCTAGTGGTTAAGTCCAAAAGGAGATAAAAGCATTTGCAAGATCTCTGTCAATGCTTTGAAAGATTACAAAAATTCCAACTAAAGATGAACCCACTAAAATGTGCATTTGGTGTCACATCTAACAAATTCCTAGGCTTTTTTATAGACATAGAGACATCGAAATTGGCCAAGCTAATATAAAAGCAAATCGATACGTGCTCGCACTAAAGAATCTCAGAGAACTTCAGGATTTACAAGGAAGCTTAGCATAGATCAGAAGGCTCATATCGAGCCTCACTAGCCACCGTCACACTTTTAGCCACTCATGAAAAAAAGAGTGCCTTTTAAAAGGGATGACTCATGTTAAAAGGCTTTTGATAGCATCCAAAAGTACTTATCAAGTCCTCCGGTATAGGGGGCAGTTATTTCTGGAAAGCCTCTAAAACTTTACCTCATAAGGCAAAAACATTCACTTGGAGCATTATGTGCCCAAGAAAATCCTGAAGGGAAGAAGAAGGCTCTCTATTACGTAAGTCAGACATTGGTCGGGGCTTAGCCTAATTACTCACCAATTGAAAAGGTGTGGTTGGCTCTCATATTTGCCATTCAAAAGTCGAGACATTACATGCAGGCTCACACTGTGCATGTTATCTCCAAATCTGACCCAATTTTTGCCATTCAAAAGTCGAGACATTACATGCAGGCTCACACTGTGCATGTTATCTCCAAATCTGACCCAATTAAGTACATCTTGCCCAGGTCAGTTCTGAATGGACGGCTTACAAAGTGGGTCGTCAAAGGCCAAACACTGGCAGATTTTTTAGCAAACCATTGAGCTCCTGATAATTGGGAACTAAATGATGACCTTCTCAGGGAAGATGTGTTCTTTGTTGATGTCCTTCCACCTTGTGAAATGTACTTTGTTGTCGTTAAATGAAATCATGGGGCAGCAGCAGGAGTTGTACTTATCTCTCCTAAGAAGCACATTCTTCCATATTCAGTTACGCTAACCCAATTGTGCTTCGACAATATTAATGAGTATCAAACACTCATACTAGGCCTTCAAATGGCAATTCCAATAGAGATCAAAGGCCTTGTTGTATACAGCAACTCATAATTGGTCATCAACCAACTTTTAGAAGAATTTGGAGTGAAAAAAGGTGACCTTACCCCATACCATAAGCATGCCTTATGACTGTTAGGTAGGTTAGAAATTGCTAGGTTGAAACATGCCCCTACGAGTGCCAACAAGATAGATGACGCATTTACAAATCATGTAGCCACCTTGGCATTTGGGCTAGAAGGGAACATTACTGTTCCAGTTTGCGGGTAATGGGTCATTATATCGCTCGGAGATGAATGTGAAGAAGTCCAAGCAGTCTCCATTTGTGAGATAGATAAAGAAGACTGACGCCAGCCACTTATTGACTACTTGAAATGCCAGAACCTGGCAAGCGATAGGAGGCATAAAACAGAAATCCAACGGAGACCCTCATGCTTCCTCTATTACAAAGGAACGTTGTACTGGTGCTCTTTCCTTAGTCTCTGGCTAGGATGATTGGATGAGGAAGAAGGAAAATAAGTAATGGAAGAGGCACATGCTAGCGTGTGTTGTGTACGTCTATTGAGACCCAAGTTACGTGACTGCATAAAAAGAATGGGTTATTATTGGCCCACATGGTGCATGATTAAATCGACTGTGTAAAAAGATATGATGCATGTCAGTTCCATGCTAACTTCATTCACCAGCCTCTAAAACCACTCCGTCCAACCATAGTATCTTAGCCTTTTGAGGTGTGGGAACTTGATGTTAGGCAATTGCATTAAAGGAAGTTAAAACGGAGAATGTTGTCGACTTCATTCAGATGCACATAACTTATCGACATAGTGCACCTCAATATATTGTTACATACAATGGCAAAGTATTCGCCAACAAATTAAAGACTGATCTTTATGAGAAATTCAAGTTTGCCCAATGTAAGTCGTCGATACACTATGCACCTACAAATGGTCAAGAAGAAGCTTTTAATAAAACGTTGTGCAAGCTACTAAAGAAGGTAGTGTTGAAATCCAAGAGAGATTGGCTTGAGAAACTAGCGGAGGTTCTTTGGGCATGTCGAACTATATATAGGATGCCAACATAATTGACCCCTTATGCTCTAGTATATGGAGTAGAAGTCATTCTACCACTGTAAATTCAAATTCAAATTCCAAGATTTGAGTGAGGATGAAAATCACCAGGTTCACTTAGCAAAGTTGGATGCCCTTGATGGGAAAAGACATCAACCCTAGCAAAAATTAGAATGCTATTACACTCGCCTAACTCGAGCATTTAACAAAAAGGTGCAACCACATTCGTTTCTAGTTAGGGATCAAGTGCTTGCACTAAATAAGCTAATCATCATGACTCATAAAACAGGAAGCAAATTCACTCCCAGATGGGAAAGAACTCATGCTGTCCATAAGGTATACACAAGTGGTGCCTACAAGATAGTAGATGGACAAAAGTGTTTGAGTTGGACCCAAAAATGGCAAGTTCTTAAAGCACTACTTCCCTTGAGGAAAATGTTGGACTAGCTCCTTAGCAAGGGCCTAAATTGTTCACCCACAAAAAAAGAGAAAAAAAATCCTTGTAATACTCCTGACTCGCAAGAGTATAAAATGTGAAAGGCAAAACAAAACCCGAAAAGAAAATCCTTGTACTTCTCCGAGCCCACAAGAGTATAAACTATGAACAGCAAAACAAACAATTAAAGTATACTTTGTTGAATTAAGTGATGACTTAATCTTGTTGGGAATCGCAAGTTTCCATAAGTACGTAGGTAGCTTGATAAACAAATTGCCAAGTGCAGTCAAACGTAATACCAAAACAAGAGGGATGGTAAGGGGCAACAAAACATGTTTCATATGATAGAGAATACAAAACTTATTATAAGAGTTCATTACACGTGTAAAAAAAACAGGAGGACCAAAACAGACTATGTAGTAAATCAGTCGGTGGCCACCAAGCATCAGGGTAAGCATCAGGGCATGAAGTCTTTTCTAATCAAGGACCTCTGATTTTGCTAAGCAAAGTTGGTAATTTTCATCCTCACGCAAACCTTCTTGTATAGCAATATCTTTGCCTATTCCTAGATGTGCTCTAGGCATGGATGATTTTACCGCAAGGATAACTTCTTTAAGTAGTTGTTCATTAACAATAAGGTAGCCTCTTGCACTAGGTCAAACTCACCAAATCTGATGAAAAAAATATTAAATGAAATAAGTATAGTATCGTTCTGCGTGTAAAAAAACAAAGAAACAAAAAGAAATAGAAAAGAGTAATAAAGAGGAAAGGGAGGGAGCGTACATCATCAAGATTCATATGATCGATTATACAACTCTTCACACCATCTAAGAAGTCATCACTAAGGCTTACTCTAGCATGTCTTGGAATCACAATCTTATGCCTTTTCTGCCCTCTATATTTGAAAATCAGCTTAGAGTTTGGTTTGCTATCACTGCCTTTCACTAGGTTCCACTTTCTATTAGTAAGGCGAATGCCTACGGGCTTACAAGCGTCATCCTGGGACCTCTGTTCCTCAGTAATTGAGTAGTCCATAGATCTTTTCTTTTTTCCCCTTTGCACCTTTCAATGATACTGCCTCCACACCTTTCTTCTGTTTGGATGAGTTCACTTTCCTACTCTTCTCAAGGATGAGACACTAGTTCTACGGTCATTGATAGTTACCTTACACCACCAATTTTTACACTCTCAAGTAACATATTGACTTAGTGTTCAAGAGCGACAAGGTAAAACACCTTAATGCCCCGTTCTTTTCATGGGTCAATTCTAAAATACCAATCTCAACCAACTTCAACCCACTTCAACCTACTTCAACCCGCTTCAACCCACTTCTACTATTTTGTTCATGTTTAATTTATCACATAAAAAAATTCAACCTACTTTAACCTACTTCAACCCACTTCAGCCTACTTTAACCCACCTTAACCTACTTTAACCTACCTCAACCTACTTTGCCCTTTTACCCACCCTAGTTTACCTGCGAAAAGAATAGGCCCTAAGACATACTCCTTAAAAATAAGAACTGCTTTAGTATCGAAGGGCATCTTCATATGGCACACCTTGAGTGTGAGGATCCCCAAGAAGCATCCCAAGAATTCCATGACAGAACCCAAATTGTCTACTAAATTGATGTGGGCTATAGGGTTCAACATAGAACGTTATGCCATGGTGAATGGGAAGGAAGCCATCTCGAAGAGATATTAAGTAACTGACCTTGTCTTTATTTAACTCATCATTATCAATAAGGTTATTCGATCGATTCGTTCCCAAACTAGGACACCCCATGTCAGGAACTTTTCCTTCACGAATAAGTTTACGAGCATCACAACATTGTTGTGTTTCATTTGCGAGCCAGAGTAACGCACCATCAAGGGACATGCAGGGAGGGGTTGCAATGCATGATGGGTTTTGAAGTATTGAACAAGCCATCCATAAAGGTGATGGCCCGGGAAGAGTAATCATGAGTAGGAAGGCTTCCAGCATTGGTAAGTCCTATTGGGCATGTCAAAAATTTGTAAACAGAAATTTTGAGCCTAAAATAAATTAGACAAGAATTTAAGTAATAAATTAAAGTTTTGTACCAATATTGTATATATGGGTACAATTGCTATGTATTTGTTATAAGATGAACAAAGAAATAATTCTTCTGATTCTATCTCCTTAGATTGACTTGAGTGAACTTTACCTTGAGAAAGGGCCTAAGAGACTTAATCTCCATCAACGAAAAGTATTTCATCTTTGAGAGAGAATGCCAAGTGCTTGATGTGCTTGTTATCTTCTCTCAGAGAGATAGTGGTTAAGCCTTAGTGAACTCTTTAAATCTCTCCTTAAATGAAGGAAAGTATGGGTCTATTTACAGAAAAATTCTAACTTCCCCCTTAATGGTCAAGATGGACCTTGACATATTTGGGGCTCATAATTGGGCTTCAATTTGAGTCGATTTAAGTCTACATTAACTTCGTGCCTGAATAACTAATTTATTGACTTAGTAGTCTGTCGATGTGTCAATTCGATTGTCACTGGACCAAGTGGTTGGGCCTTAATTAGACTTTCACTTAAGAATAATCGGGCGCTTTATTGGGGTTTTACTTAGGAGTCCTTTGGGCTTTGACCGAGCCCTAATTGGTGGTCGACTCGGGCTTTGACCGATTCTTAACTTGAGAGTCCTTTAGGCTAAGGCCATGACTTGATAGTTAATTTAGGTTTAATTAAATCAATCAAAGGGTTCATCCAAATAATTAATTTAACTTTATCTCTTAATATGACACATATATGTTTTTAGTAACTACAAATTAACGAAGGAAAAGTTCCTAACTTAGGGTGTCTCATGTTAGGAAAGCATTGATCGGAGAACCCTATTGATAATGATGAGTTAGATGACGACAAGGTCGGTTACTTAATATCCCTTTGAGATGGCTTCCTTCCTATTCATCACAATTTTCTATGTTAAACCCTACATGCCACATTGGTTTAGCAGACAATTTGGGTTATGCCAAAGAATTCCCAGGATGCTTCTTGAGGATCCTCGTACTCAAACTATGTCATATGAAGATGCCCCATGATATTAGAAGAAGTTTTTATTTTTGTGGAGTACATCTCAAGGTGTTTTACCCTGTCGCCCCTTGACGAAAAGTTAATATGTTACCTTGGCATATAAGAATTGGTGGTGTAAGGTGACTATCAATGAACTCAGACCTATTGTCTCCATCCTTGAGAAGAGTACGAACGCAAATTCATCCAAACAGGAGAAACGTATGGAGGTAGGCTCATGGAAAAGTGCCAAGGACATGAAATGTGTTATAGAAGGCTCAAATGCTGAGGAACGTAAGTCCTGGGATAATGCTTGTGAGCCTCCAGGCATTCGCCTTACTGATAGAACACAGAACCTGGCAGAAGGCAGTTACATCGAACTAAACTCTAAGGTTTAATTTCCAACATGGAGAGTGCAAAGGGTGTGTGACTGCGATTCTAAGAGATGCTAGAGTAAGCCTTGGGGATGAGTTCTTTGATGATGTCAAGAGTTATTCAACCAGTTAAGCCAAACATAATGATGTACGCTCTCTCCCTTCGCCTTTTTATTTCCATTTTCTTTTCCTTTTTGTTTCTTTGTTTTTTTTTTAACGCACGGTGCTATACCATACTTATTTTGTTTAATTTTTTTTCTTCAGATGGGCAAGTTCGACCTAGTATAAGAGGCTACACTTGTTGTTGATGAACAACTGCTTGAGGAAGTTAGCCTTGGAATAAAATCATCCATTCCTTGAGCACATCAAGTAATAGGGAAGAATATTGTTATACAAGAAGGTTTGAGTGAGAATAAAAATCATTAGCTTCGCTTAGTAGAGTTGGAAGCCCTTAATGAGAAAAGACTTCAAGCCGAGCAAAAATTAGATTGCTATCATGCTTGCCTTAATCGAGCATTTAACAAAAAGGTAAAACCACGTTCACTTCACGTTGGGGATCAAGTGCTTGCACTAAAGAGGCCAATCATCATGACTCACAAGATAGGAAGTAAATTCACCTCCAAATAGGAGGAACGTCACGTTGTTCGTGAGATATACACAAATGGTCTTTGCAAGATAGTAGATGGACAAGGGGGTTTAAGTTAGACCAATAAATTGCGCGTTCTTGAAGCACTACTTCCCTTGAGGAAATTGCTTGACTAGCTCTTTTAGAAAAGCCTAAATTGTTCCCACAAAAAAAGGAGAAACAAATCCTTGTAATATTCCTAGTCCGCAAGAGTATAAACTATGAATGACAAAACAAAACCCCAAAAAAAATAATTTGTAGTACACCTGACCTACAAGAGTATAAATTGTGAACGGTAAAACAAATAATTAAAGTACACTTTGTTGAATTACGTGAAAATTTAATCTTATTGGGAATTGCAAGTTTTTATATGTACCTAGGCAGCTTGGTAAAGAAATCACCAAGTATAGTTAAATATTGTACCAATAAAAAGAAGAAGGCAGGGGGCAACAAAATGTGTTTCATATGATAGAGAACACAAAGATTATTATAAGAGTTTATTACATGCAAAAAAAGGAGGAACAAAATAAACTATATAGTAAATCAGTCGGTGCCATCCAAGCATCAGGGTTAAGCAAAGATTGCATGTCTACAATGATCTGCTCATGCCTTTGTAACTCCTCCATATCATTAGGTGATAGAGTGGGCACAACTTTATGGTCAGCAAGAATATTAGAATCTCATCAACCTCCTTCTCAGTAGATGCTAGTAGAGTCGATTTGGCCTGGACATCATCTTTTAGCTGGTGCTTTTCTCCCCGAGCAATGCAAAGTTCTTCCTCTAAGTGAACAATTTTCTGGGCTGCTCCTCTATGCTTCTCTGTCAATGCATTAAGATCTACACAAACTATAGCAAGATGGGATTGCGCGAGTTCGACTTGTCTAGTGCACATAGCCTTCTACTTCTCCACATCATTGGGATGGTGGCACATAGAAACTACTTTCTTTAGTGACAAAAAGGCAGATAAAGTGCTTCCATAGTCCTCCACCTTGCTTCTCAGGGGGTTTGGGTCCCTATAGAGTCGCTCAATTCCCTTGTATGTAATTGAGGCTCTATAGATTTTAGCATCCACTTCATCAAATTTTGTATTTATCAAACAAACCAAATACTTGAATCTCATTACTCATATGGTGGCAATGAGGATGCTCTGAGAGCCAGCTCCCTGGCAGAAAGAAGTGGCGGGGGTAGCAACAAAACAAGCAGGCCATCCCTTTGAACCTCTGGAAATAAGAATACTTACGATAAGAATGGTGTACTATTCTCACAGATACTTTAATAGAATTTGGCCCATCTACTGAATGTTGGCAGTTGGTAGGCAAGGCATGCAAAGCTTCTGTCCTTCTTGAAGTTAAATCTCTAACCACGTGAGGTAATGCCAACCTTCTCGCAATAGCAATATCCTTGCCCATTCCCAGATGTGCTCAAGGAAGGGATGGTATTGCCGCAAGGCTAACTGATCCATATTGAATTTTGTTTGACCAAACAAAGGTGAGAAATTAATGCAGATGTGCCTAATGGATGTTGAAGACCAATCTTTCCAAAGATGAACCTAGAGAGAGAAAGAATTCCCAAATAGAAGATAGCCTCCAATGAAGATGAATAATTACTTAAAATGGGCAACTAAGAGATAATCAACCCACCTTCTAACCCTTTAAAGTCTTAGCACCAAGGATTAGATTCAAGTGAAGAACTCAAATCACCACCGTCTTTAGAGAAATAAAGATTTTGAGATTTTGAGTAAGCACTAAGCTTCAAGCTCTCATGTTATTCAACAAGTCTGAATTCTCATGGAGGTAACTGGGTCGACAAATGCCCAATTAGAGGGAGAATCAGCTGTACATTAGTGGGGAAGTGGGATAATAGGAGGCTTATAAAATTATCGTAGAGAAATAAATCAAGATGCTTAAGATAATTATAATCAAGATGAGCTATATTTTTTAGGATTCTACCATCTTGTAGAGAGCTTTGAGAAGGCTTTACTCCACCAATGGAGGTGTCTCCACTTGGAAAAAGCTTCCTTTGTGTGTGAAGAATCATCCCATGCTGATTAATCTCTAAAATTACACCTGTAACCTCCTTAATTAAGCTCATACTTAAAACCGTACATTTTTCAATCCTGGACTGACCCTTACTCGTTTTTCAGTCCATAACTTTCTCAATACTTATAGTTTGAGTACGATTCATGATTTTTTTTAAAAATATATATCTAGGGCTTTGAGAACTTAGATTTCATTTTCCTAGTTAAAATGGAGCAAGAAATGAGGTGCGGTATTCTGCCAACAAAACTAAAAATGAGCTAATGAGGTGGTCTTAGGATTATTGAGTGGCTAAACTCCTTATTTAGGGCTACTAATTATCCAACCATCTTTTCGTAGCTTACTTGGGCCTTTTCAAAGGTCCCAAGTCAATATTGACCTAAAGGGACCTAGTCATTGACTTGAGGTCAACAGTGGACGAACTTGGTTCAAGACCCTTACGAGTGAGAGTAGTACCAAGCTCAGAACTTGCTATGGATCACTAACTTCCTCAAGTAGTTGTTCATCAACAATAGGTGTGGCTCTTGCACTAGGTCGAACTTACCAATTAGAAGAAAAAAAGAATAAACAAAATAAGTATGGTATAGTTCCATGTGTTAAAAAAATAAAGGAAATAAAAAGAAAAAGAAAATAGCAATAAAAAGGCACAGGGAGGGGGCGTGCTTCATGAAGGTGGGCTTGATACATTGAATAGCTCTCGACTTCATCAAAGAAGTGGTCACCAAGCATGCTCTAGAATTTCTGTGAATTGCAATCCCATGCCTTTTACGCCCTCCGTATTTGAAATTCACCCCAGAGTTTGGTTCGCTCTCATAGCCTTCCTCTAGGTTTCGCTTTCTATCAGTAAGGCGAATGCCTGGGGGCTCACTAGCATCATCCTAGGACTTCTGTTCCTCAGCATTTAAGCCTTACATAGGTTATTTTCCTTTCTTCCCTTTGGCACTTTTTGATTAGCCTTCCTCTACACCCTTCTCCGTTTTAGATGAGTTTGCTTCTGTACTGTTCTCGAGGATGGAGCATTCTGAGCTCATTGATAATCACCTTAGACGACTAATTCTTATATGCTGAGGTAACATATTGACTTAGTGTTAAGGAGCGATAGGGTAAAACACCTTGAGGCATACTCCCTAAGAATACGAACTTCTTCTAATATCGATGGCCATCTTCATATGACACTGCTCGAGTAGGAGGATCCTCAAGAAGCATCTTAGTTGTTCCTTGGCAAAATGCAAATTGTCCACTAAATCGATGTGAGTTGTAAGGTTCAACATCGAAAGTCGTGCTGTGATGAATAGGAAGGAAGCCATCTCAAAGGAATATTAAGTAATCGACCTTGTCTTAAGCTAACTGACCATTATCAACAACGATGTTCGATTGATTGTTTCCTATCATAAGACACCCCAAATTAGGAACTTTCCCATCATGAATATGTTTACGAGCATCAGCAATATTGCTGCACTTCGGTTAGGAGCTAGAGTAGCACACCATCAAAGGACCTAGAGGGACAGGGTTGTAGTATGTGATGGGTTTTGAAGTAATGATGGGTTTTGAAGTATGTGATGGGTTTTGAAGTGGTGAGCAAGCCGTCCATAAAGAAAATGGCTCGGGAAGAATAACCGTGAGTAGGAAGGCTTTGCGGCATTGCTAATCCCATTTAGACACCAGTAAATACTTACTAACACAGGAATTGCTAAACTAATGGCGCAGCCAGATGCCATTAACCTGGCAATCTGAAAAGGTCCCAGAAAAATAAGTCCCTCCCTAATCTGGGAAGTGCAAAGACATATAGCTAACATGATAGGAATACAGCCAGATAAGTACCCCTCCTCTTCTCTTTTGGAACCCCAATGCCTTCGAAGATGCTTAATTCATCTCGACTCCAGCAAATATCTTGAGTTTGAATTTGGCCACTAGGGTTGTGGGTCTTTATAGGAGTCGAAATAGGCGACGAGAGCGTGTTAGCGGGTTATGAATGAACCTTTGCTTGCACCAGAATTCAATCTATACTTTAGCGCTAATTCGCTTGTCACGGTTTATATGCCTTTTTTAAGCTTCTCAAAGCAACAAACAAGAATCTACACGAACATGGAATGACTTTTTAGTTTGCTTGTCCCAATAGCCAAAAATTTGAACACTAAGGACAGTCTCATCATGGATCCTGCCATTGATTCGAAAGTGCAAAGTATATGAACATCACTGATGTAGGAGTAAAGTAAAGCATACACTGCTTGATATAGCGAAGAACTTCTTAGGTGTTGCTCAATGCAAGAGAGCACGTCATCTGTTCCTTCCTATTACAGGTGTACGTAACCAAACTCTCCATGAAACAATATGTTTGGTCTCCATCTAGACTTCTCGGATATGATTTGTTACCCAAGTATGGGAAACTCAGTAATCAAGCTAGAACTGTCACGGTGCATGCTTTGAAGTAAATAGGTGACTGAATCATCCTCTGTGCCTTTCTCCATTCGAATAGACAACTTTGGAGGAAAGGACGATGGCCCAGCCCTATAGTAGGCTCTTGATGAGCTTCTGGCCTATGCAAGGACCAATGGGCAAGAAAGCAAGTCCCTAATTTAGGTTTGTTATCCTCCTTTTCTATAAAGGAGAGAAAGAGTTTGGCATCTCGCTGAAACTCCTTGAGGTAAACCATTATGAGTCACTTGAAAATAAAAGTATGAAGTTAGTTGTTTTATAGGGAAGAAACTAGCAAATAAAATAGCATCCTAGAAGAAACACACACAAAAAAAAGGGAGGGCACATAAAAAAAATTAATCAAAGATGATAGTTCTCATTCGCCAAGTTGCTACTCGCTGCTCGTGTCACTTATAGCATTCTAAAAAAAAAGTTTAGAGGTGAACCACATCCACAAGTGGGTCTTTAAGTCTTGATACCACTTATGGTGTGTGGGTTTTCATCCTAGGCGCCAAAAGGCCTAGTGGTAAACCGCATCCACAAGTGACGATAGTTCTCATTCGCCAAGTTGCTACTTGCTGGTCGTGCCACTTATAGCATTCCCAAAAAAACAGTCTAGAGGTGAATCACATTCACAAGTGGGTCTTTAAGTCTTGATATCACTTATGGCATGTGAGTTTTCATCCTAGGTCCCAAAAGGCCTAGTGGTAAACCGCGTCCACAAGTGGGTCTTCAAATCTTCATACCTCTTATGGTGTGTAAGTTTCCATTCTGGCTCGCAAAAGACCTATTGGTAAGCCGTGTTCGCAAGTAGGTCTTCAAATCTCGGTACCACTTATAGCGTGTGGGTTTTCATTCTAAGCTCCAAAAGGCCTAGTGGTAAACCTTATTCGCAAGTGGGTCTCCAAGTCTTCGTAACACTTATGGCGTGTGGGCTTTCATCCTAGGCCTCAAAAAGTCTATTGGAAAATTGTATTTGCAAGTGGTTCTTCAGGTGACTTACTAATCTACACGAGTGAGGAAAAAAAAAATGCTACCAAAAATATAGAATTTTAGGATAAAATAAATGGACATGGCATCAAATAAATGACCATGATGCTATGATAATACAAGCAAGAATGGAATTATGAACGTGGAATAAGTTCCGCTAAAGGGATGTTAGAACATGCGTCTAACACAATTTTTCAGAGGTATGTTTGGATAGAAATAATTATGCATCAAATGCACTCCATTAGAACAATACAAACGATGAGTGCACCAACAAGGCATGGTACGATCGTTTAGCGTGATAAAGTTGCCTCCTTTGGATTTATTTTTACCAAAGTCATCACCTTTATTGCTAATAACTATCCAAAAAAAAGGCAAGCCTTTTAAAGTACAACATTGCAAATTTCAAAGGGCAAACCAGAAAATACAACAAAGAAAAAGTGTCGGAATTATACCTTAGTGGTGAGCCTTGGCCTAATCAATATTTTTACACTTGGACTAGATGTCACTTGCAATGCATAACTCGAATTTGGCACCCAACAATGTTCAAGTGAATGGTCACTGATGATGAATAGATGCACCAATTTAAAAAAAGGGGTGTCAACGATTTAAAGATTAAAAAAAAGGAGAAAAGGTTTGGTCAAAATGGTTATGTACCCAAATAAGCAATCAAAGGGGTGAATCAATGTAAGGATACTTTCCAAAGCAAAATCAGCAAAACAAAAATGAATAAATAAGCATGTACCCATCAAAATTTAAAAAAGAGAGAAAGTTATCACCTTTCCTTAGTATGTCTGCACATAGATCATTTTCAAATCATGAAAGGGTGATCTTTGGCCTCTCGAATAAAATTCAACCAAAAAAAAAAAAGAAAAGAGTCAAAGGACGTGGGGACAAGTGCATCAACTAAAATAAAGGTTGCAACTTTTGCACGGTGGAAACAAATACAGTGATAAGTTCAAGAAGTTAGGCGAAAAAAAATGAGAATGTGAGACTAGGTTTGATACCTTTTTGAATCAAGCACTCAAATTCATAGCAAAGCCTTTTGATTAAAACTGGGTCGCATCCAAATGAGCATGTGTATGGATGTCAAAGCTTAAACCTTTTTGGTGAAGGGTTACGTGGAGATTTGAAGAACACGGCCCTGTTCTTTTCGTTGGGAAATTGCAGGTGTGGGACAGGTGGAAGTGGGAAAGGCGGGGAAGGAGTAGGTAGGAGTGACATTTTTTTTTTTTTTTTAAGTGTAGGAAAGGGGGAGAAGGAGTGGGAAGAAGTAAGAAGGAGTTGAATGAAGTAGGAGAGTTGATGTAAATTACGTATATTATTTTTTTAATGTAAAATTTTATTTGTGATAGTAAGTAACGATGATAAAAAAAAATTTTAGACTGAAAAAATATTTTCTGTGCTGGCACAGGTACAAAATATTATTTCATGACTGTTGTTACCCCCCCAAAAAAAGTGTAATTTTTGTTATCCATAAAACAAATTATGGATATATTTTTTTCATATATTAACTAAATATGAACAACAAAAAATATACACATATGTCTAAGTCTTGTTCTTTTCATTGGTAAATCTAAAATTACAAATCTCACCCAACTTCAACCCACATCAACCCATTTCATGAATTTCAATAAAAAATATCACGTTTGACCACCTTCAACCCACTTCAACCAACTTCAGGCTGCGTCAGCCCACTTTAACCAACTTCAACCCATTTTCCACTATTTTAACCAACTTCTACCCATCATACAAAAAAATTCAAACCATTTCAATCAACTTCAACGCATTTCAACAAAAAAAATTCCCACTTCGACTGACTTCAACCCACTTCAATAAAAAAATACTCACTTCAACTTATTTTAACCCATTTCTACTAATCTCAATAAATTTCACCCATTTATTTTCTAATGAAAGGAATAGGCCCTCAGTACACAGAAAACAATCATCTGCAAATTGTGAGAAGAACTTTCAATATTTTGTTACTAACACACACGAAAATCAAAGTGCACGTACAATACATCTGCACTTCCTATCACGAATTACAAACAACGCCAAAAAAATTTACACATTCCTTCATTATGTTGGAAAAAAATCTGCAAATTTGGCCCCAAATTATGATGAATGAAAAATAAATCTATTATACATATAGCAACAACCATCTACGCTTTGGTGACCTATAACAAATATTTCGTAACCAACGCAAAAAAAAAAAGTATATCTTTCATGTACAGAATTAAACCCAAAATATCTAGCAGTCATAAAAACCTAACATTTGCTTAACAAAGCAGAAAAATTATTATTTCTGCAATATATATAACAAAAATTACGTCATCTACAATTTTCAGCATGACTAACAAATATTTTCATAACATCTGAAAAATAAATAAAACTTTTCTTAATTGTTATCGGACTATTTGTACACACAATTACATAAATTATAAAAGTTTTCAAAATATAGAAAATAATAGTTATATGCAGGAGTGGGAAGGAGTAGAAAGGAGTGGTATTTTTTTCAAGTGTGGGAAGATGTGGGAAAGGAGGAGAAGGAGTGGGTGGGAGCGGGAATGAGTGGGTTAGGTCAGTCCATTAAATTACAAAAGGAACAAGGCCGAAGAATTAAGCAGTGTAGGAGTAAAAATGAGGTTAGCCTCTTATTTGAGTCCTACAAGGGTTGATGAAAATCGTATCCACATGACTTACACCCCAAGCTTATACATAGGGAGGTGGACACATTCTTATTATTATATTTTTTGTCGTCATATTATGGGGAAGGCTAGGATCAAACAAGAAGAGGGAAAAAACGTGGACATATGTACACTTGATGATGGTGTTTTAAGTCACTATGGCACGCTCAATTTAGTGGTAATATAATATTGAGTGATGCAATTTTTAGATCAGAGCACAAACCATAACGTGGATGCAATTTTGGACGTTAGACATCATGTTGACAAATGAATGGGCCAACGTCTAAAAAAATGAGAAGCCACTAACATTTAGGACATTGCAATTTAAATGGTGGCATAACCCTCCTAAAAAAGTGCGGCGTCAAGCGGGCAACATTATAAGTCAAGCCAATAGACTCCCAAGACGACGAATCCAAAAAAAATATATCAAGACATCAGTCACGCTTAAACAACACAAGTCTTATCCGTGACCTAGTCTCGAGGGGGCAATTAATGTACCGTACCAATAGATAAAGTTAAATTAATTATTTAGGTCAACTCTTTTAATTTATTTAATTAAGCCCAAACTGACTCACAAGTCATGGCTCAAGCCCAAATGACTCCCAAGTCAAGATCCGGTCAAAACCCGATGCGACTACCAAGTCAAGGCCCCGTCAAACCCCAAGAGATTCCCAGGTCAAGGCCCAGTCAAGGGCCTTGACTATCCTTAAGTCAAAGTCTAATCAAGGTTCGACCACTTGTTCCAGCTCGCCGATCGAATTGACACCTCGACAGACTACAAAGTCAATAAATTAGTTATTCAAGCACCAAGTCAACGCAAACTCCCAAGTCAAATCGACTCAAACTGAAACCCAATTGTAAGCCCAAATAGGTCAGGGTCCATCTTGACCTTTAAAGGGGAAGAGGGAATTTTCCTATAAATTGACCCCTACCTCCCTTCATTATGGGGGAGATTCAAAGAATTCACTAAGGCTCAAGCGCTATCTCTCTAAGAGAAGACAACAAACACCTAAAGCATGTGTCATCTTCTCTCGAAGATCAAATACTTTTTCTTGATTGAGATTAAATCTCTAAGGCTCTCTATCAAGATAAAGTTCATTCAAATTCATCCAAGGAGATCAAATTAGAGAAATTATTTATTCGCTCATCTTGTAACCAATATGTAGAGATTATATCCAAATATACAATATCCAGACAAAAATTCAATTTGTTATTCAAATTCTCGTCTAATTTATTTTAGGCTCAAAATTTGTGTTTACACTAGTAATATGACTAGGCTTTCCACAAGTACATCACAAGTTATTGCTAACACAATACTTATAGAGGTAATATCGCTTGCACATCCACACTTTCCACATCTCTCTTGATGTTTGCCTTTAACTCTCACAACTTCAGTAGCTCTTTCATAAAGCTCTTGATAAGTTTGAATAAGTTGCTCAACTAGTTTATGATTAATGTATGGAGCTAGTTCTTCATCAAACTTGTCATCCTTACCTTATCAGTGGCCACTATCGCAGCGTAAACATACATAATTTTTTTAATTTAGTAGCGTACTCCATGACAAACATGTTTCATAGCTAGATTTGTAAAAATTTCCTTTGCTTAGCCCTTGGAAGAATTCTGTAGGAAATCCTTCCTATGTAGACTCATGTCCTTAGGATTTTTCTTTAGTTGTTTTTCACTGTAATTTATCTTACCCACGAAGGTAAAAATCGTATATGCTCACTTTGTAATTCTCAAAACTTCTAAAACATAAGAGATCATTAGACTAATTAGATCTTCTAATATCATTGGATCTATAACTCCCTCATAAACGTTTGCCCCTCACTTAGTCATATCTATAAAACTCTACCTTTACTCTCAGTCTTTCCATTGGATGCCTCAGCCATTTTCTTCATCATGTCAATGATCAACTTACCCATCTAACTTTTTTCATGGTCCTCTTCACTACTAACCTTAATATCCCCTTGAGTAGGGCTGCTCTCAACTTGATGTTCACTCGAGCCTCCATGACTAGTTGCATGTATCAGTTGGTCATATGAATTTCCTACAAAGTTCTCATTTCTATATAGAGTTGTTGAGTTTTGAGATGAGTTTACACTAGCCATGCTATTAAGATGACTAGATATCTATTAAAGTTCAATTCTTTATCCACGAATTAAAGTTTAACTCTTTATCCACGACTTAGATGCATGCATTTGTCTGACTCAACTTGGACACTCCTTTTATTTATAACATAAACAATTGAACATACATTGCTTTTGATATCAAATGTAACGTAATGTATTTTAGCATATAGTGTATTCATAGCATCAAACTAAATAACATTTTGTTAGCTTAGCAAGGTCAAGGGCATACATAATTATTATAAATGCCATTTATATACATAATTCTTCATTGGCCTTACAAAGTTGTCATTCCTATATGAGAAAAAAGGTACCCCCAAATCCCATAATGGTAGTTATGTCAGCTTCAAGCCCTACCTCTGAGCTCGCAAGTCAACATTCCCTAAGCATATGCATTACATGACATAGCATAACATAACATAAGATGACATGACATATCATATTGTAACATAGTCTGAAAGTGAAGCAACTGCATACAATGTAGCACAACCATAACCATTAGGTCATGCTCTTAAAGTAGTACCATCATAAATAGACGACCCTAATCGCTCTAAGTGGGATATAAGTCATGGTTAAAAGTACAATATGTATCACTCCTACACCCTTGTCATATAAACTAAATACAATGATCTCGAGAGTGTCTAAATTGACCTCCACCCTATGAACACTATTAGAAGAAGGTTGTGGCTAGCGAGCTTTATGTGGCTGAGGGTAGATCTACCCAATTGTAGTTGGTAGAGTGGTTGTTGTCAAGGGTGGGTATAGGGGAGGAGATAGTAGAACAAGTGGCTCAAAGCTGGATAGAAGTGAGGAAGTTCTTTGGGTATAAAGCCTCGACCTCCAAATAATGCCAAGAAGTAGCTCAAAAATGAAGCAATGCCCTGGTCTATAAAAGAGTGCAAAGTAAGGACCATACTCCATAGGCGCTCTAGTTAATAGGCATGATAATACTACTTAAACCTCAGTCCAAGCCGCAACATCAAGCAGGGTCATTAGTAGAAAATAATGCCATGCATTATCATCATGGAAATGAAAAGCAGGATCTTAACTCTAATAGTTAACGCTAACAAATAATGCCTCCACATCATCAAGCTCGTTCCCTCCTTCTAGCACGTAGATAGGGTAAAGGAACCTGAGCACATTGTCGGCCATTTATAATGGCTATAACAACAATGTTAAAGTCTATTCACATCATGTATACTTCAAGCTTGCACATCAAGCCTTACATCTAGGCACATAATCTTTCACAAAGCACCACATCACACTTTATACATTAATTATCATACTTTCATATATTTATATAAAAAGTAAGAAGAATTCATCCTATGGCTCTTGGGTGTGACCAAACCTTCACTATTAATAGTGTACAGAGGATAATAATGTAATTTTTGTACTCCCTGAATGTTATATATACACCACCAGGCTCCCTAATTGGGTCAGAGCCTTTACTTACATTCACATGGTATCAGAGCACCGATTCCTAACCTAATTTTTTGTTTTCTTCCTTCTCTGGAAAACTCAATCGGGCTCTTTTCTCTCCTCACCAAAACCCTACCCTCTCCTCCACCACCGCCTCTATTGCTGCCTTGCCCTCCATCGTTGCACTGCCGCCATGAGTACCGAGGCTTCTACCGCGGTTACCCCACTGCCTCTGTCCAGCATCTCCACCGGCGGCTCTTCACCTGTCATGGCTCCCGTTTCGATGACAGCTTCCGCTCCTTTCCCGCCTGTACCGTTGACACTGCTGCACGTTGACCCTGCACTGTAGCTGCCTGTTCTGTCCCACCCTGCTCTCCCAGATTTCGGGCTGTTCTCTGGTGTTGGCCTTTCTTCCTCCTCGGCTGTGCCTTCACTTTCGTGGCCCTCGGCGACCCCGACCCATGCTCTGTTCTCAGTCGGCCAACCCAGTTTGGCCTTTGGTGGTTTCGGGACTTCTCTGCCATCCTAGATAGGGGGTTATACTCTCGGTAACCCGCCTTCCATGGCTGAGTCTCCATAGCTGACCCTCGGATCTCACTTGCCTCCTATTCACCCGAGCATCTTTTCTATTAACATCAAAAATTTTGTTACCATTGTTCTAACTACTGTTGAGAACTTCTTATCCTGACGCACTCAGTTCATCACCTTTCTTGTGACTCAACAGCTCAGTGGTTTTTCTGATGGTATGATCGATGCTCTTCCTTCCTATGTACTTGATTTTAATGGAGTGCAACATCCGAATCCATCCTACTCTGTTTGGTTACGTTTGGATCAACTAATTCAATTTTGGTTATTTACTATGATTTCACCTGAACTATTAACTGAGGTCCATGACTTGATTCATTCTAAATAAATTTGGGACTGTCTGTCACATCATTTTAATACTGCTAGCCTTGCTCGTGCTATGAATCTACATCGTACACTATCCACTTTATCTAAAGATCCCAAACAAAGCATGGAGGATTATTTGCGAGGTATTAAGCATATTGCAGACTCTCTTACTTCCATTCAAACTCCGGTTCCAGACCTTAAACTTGTTTAACTGACTTTGAATGGTCTCGATGAGGATTATCATAACTTGGTCATAATTCTCTCTTATGGAACCAATTTACTTACTTTGATGATCTTTGCTCCAAACTCATTCACTATAAGCAGCAACTTCAGTTTCTGAAATCAAAGGAGTTGTTTCAAGTTCATCATCCTGCATTGGCTATGACAGTTCTTCTTCCGAGTCTGGGAAAGCTACTCAGTTCTCAAATTGTGGTAATGGTCTAGTGGTAATAAAAATCAAGGACGGAACAACAATCATAAAGGTAATAAGCACCAAGGGGGTGGCACTCGTAATTCCAATCAAAATCCCCAGCAATCTGCCAGCAGGAGTGTGCCTACAGGGACTAGTTATGGTAATACTATTTTTTAATGGTCTAGTATTCAATGTTCATCTCCTCCTCGTGCTAACTATGTCTCTACAGATAACAATTCGTCTGAAGGGGTCTTAGGTTTTCACCCTCATGCTGTATGCCAAATTTGCTTTTCCCCGGGTCATATAGCTATAGGTTACCCACGGCGCTACACTCCTTCCCTACCTAATTCTATCCCTGCTTTTGCCACTTTCAATCCGGTCGATGCCAGCAAATCAGTTTGGTATCCTGATTCGGCTGCCGCTTCCTATATGACTCCTACGGAAGGTATTTTACTCTCTAAAACTCTTTATACTGGCAATGATAGAGTTCGAGTTGGGAATAGTTCTCTTCTCCCAATTAAACATATGGGTTCGCTTAATATTCCTACAGTCAGTAAGCTTCTTGTCCAAAGAAATTGTTTACATGTTCCTGCATTAAAATACAATTTACTATCTGTCAAACAACTTTGTGACGATAATCATTGCATTGTTGTATTTAACGACTAGTCCATTTGTGTTAAGGACAAAATCTCGAATAAGGTTCTGTTGCATGCTTCTTCAACTGGCAATGTCTACCCTCTAATTGTTCCTGGTTCCTCCCCTTCAGCCCTTGCTGCTCTTATTGACCCTGCGACTACCTGGCATCGTCGACTTGGCCATTGTGGAGTTAGGATTTTAAATCTTCTTAGAACTAAGAATTTAGTTTCTTTTCCAAATACATTTCATGATTCATGTAATTCTTGTCGACTAGCTAAATTGCATCGATTACCTTTTCAACTAGTCAAACATCGTTGTTGCAACCTTTGGAATTAATACATTCTAATTTATGGCAATCTCCTATTCTTTCTAATCATGGTTTCCGATATTATGTTTGCTTTGTGGATGATTTTTCTCGTTACACTTGGATTTATCCACTCAAACGAAAATCTGATATTCTATCCATTTTTTGTGCTTTTCAAAAGTGGGTGGAAATTCAGTTTGATAGCAAAATTAAAATGTTTCAAAGTGATGGCGGCCGTGAATTTGATAATACCTCTCTTGGTGCTCATTTTTTAGATCAGATTTATTTTCGAAAATCTTGTCCTAAAGCTCAATCTCAAAATGGCGTTGCTGAATGCAAATATCGTCACCTCAATGAGATTACTCGTGCTCTTCTTATTGAGGTGCATATGCCTGCCACTTTTTGGGTTGATGCCATTCAAACTGCTGTTTTTGTTGCTAATAGGCATCCCACACCTAATCCTCAAGGTCAGTCTCCTTTTGAAAAAATTGTTTCACAAATCCCCTGATTACAGTTTTCTCAAAACTTTTGGCTGTGCCTGTTATCGAAACTTTTCAGCTGCTTATGCTAATAAATTAGCCCCAAGATCTACTAGATGTATTTTTCTTAGTTATGCTCCCCCATTACAAAGGATACAAGTGTCTCGATCCTCTCCGGGGTCGGACTTTTAAAGTCATCCCGTGATATTTCATGAACATGAATTTCCTTATTTGGAATTTTCCAATCTACCCAACTCCACAATTTTTCAGGCTGATCATCCTTCCCCTAATTGTCTTCTTGAGCTCTCTCGACCTCCTCCTACCTTGTCACGCCTTATGACCGTTCTGCCTTGACCCAGTCCAGCGGCACGTTTCCTCTATCCCATTCAGGCCCCTTTCCCCTCAGCTTCATCGAGCCCCTTCCGTGTTTGGCCCAATCCCCTGCTACGGCCCAGGTCGAGTTTTCCTCCCCCCCTTCGTCTTCTCCTGTTATTGTTTCCTCCACTGCTGAGCCGTCCTCTTCACCCCCTTGGTCCAGCCCACTTCCCAGGTGCAGGTTTCCCCCTCCCCTTTACCTTCTCCTATCCTCTGCCCCGCATCCCGTGCTAGCCCAACCCCTCCTCTCCTCAGTCCATATTCCCACCCCAATCCCCGTCCCATGTCTCCTCAGCCCAGCCCAGTTTGCCATCCTTTTCCCAGGCCCAGCCTGCGCCTGTATCCTTTCTCAGCCTCTCAACTCTCATCATATGGTCACTCAGGCCAAAAGTGGCATTCGCAAGCCCAAGCACATTTTATCTCTTGACACTGCTATTGTGGGTCTCGAACCCACTTCTTCTAAACAGGCTTCTACTGATTCTAACTGACAAGAGGCTATGACTGAGGAATATAATGCGTTACTTGCTAATGATACTTGGGAGTTAGTTCCATGTCAATCGAGACAAAATCTTGTGGGTTGTAAATGGGTTTACAAAGTTAAATTTCACTCTGATGGATCTATTGAACGATATAAGACATGGTTGGTTGCTTTGGTAATCACCAACAGGCTGGGGTTGATTATCATGAGACTTTTAGCCCTGTTGTCAAGCGTCCCACCATTCACTTGGTTCTCTCCTTAACTCTCACTTTTGGTTGGCCTATATGACAACTGGATGTTAAAAATGCCTTCCTTCATAGCGTCCTTACTGAGGAAGTTTACATGCGCCAACCACCCGATTTTGTTCATCCCCAGTTTTCACGTCATGTCTGTAAGCTCAAGAAAGCTATCTGTGTCCTCAAACAGACACCTCGTGCCTGGTTCCATAAATTCAGCAGTTTTCTTCTATCTCACGGTGTCGTTTGATCCCCCTCAGACACTTCCATGTTTATTTATCACCATGGTTCTACCACTATAATCTTACTTCTTTATGTCGATGACATTATTCTTACTGGTAGTTCCTCTTCTGTCCTTCATAATTTCATCTCTGTTCTCTCTCATCAGTTTGCTATGAAGGCTTACATTATTTTTTGGGTGTTCAAGTGGTACGAAATTCTTAGGGTATATTTTTGACATAGCAAAAATATGTCAATGATCTTATTCGAAAATTTCACATGCACACTGCTAAACCTATTTGTATCCCATCTCTTTCTAAAACCTCTTTGACCCTTACAGATGGAGTGTTACTTGCTGACCCCATTGAGTATAGAAGTATGGTAGATGCATTGCAATACTTGGCTATGACAAGACCAGATATTGCCTATGCAATTCATGTAGTTTTCCAGTATATGCATGCTCTCTATACTACTCATTTACATGCTATTAAGCGTATTTTCAGGTATTTGCAGGGTACCTTGGGTTTTGCCTTGCAGCTCCTTCCAGTTTCTCTCCATCTGTCATTGTTGTCTATTCTGGTGCTGATTGGGCAGGGTGCAAAGACTCTTGTCAGTCTACAATAGGCTACATAGTGTTCTTTGGCTCAAATCTCTTCTCCTGGCACTCCAAGAAGCAACCTATAATTTTCAAATCATCTACTAAAGCTGAATATCGCGTTGTTGCCTGTACAGTTGTTGAAGCCATTTGGATTCACAAGCTACTTGCTGACATTGGCATCTGTTTATCTTTCTACCAAGGTCTACTGTGATAACATCAGTGCCTCTTATATGGCTGTTAATCCGGTCCAGTATGATCGTAGCAAACACATTGCGGTTGACTACCATTTTGTTCGTAAGCGTGTCGCTCATGGGGATTTAGTTGTTCATTACACTCCTACTAAGCTTCAGTTAGCTGATATTTTTACCAAAGGATTGTCTTCTAAGTTGTTTTATTTTTTTAGGGACAATCTGTCAGTATGTTCCTGGCCAACAAATTAAGGGGGTGTAATGGTATACAGAGGACAATAATGTAATTTTTGTACTCCCTGAATGTTATATATACACTGCCAGGCTCTCTAATTGGGTCAGAGCCTTAACTTACGTTCACAACTATGACACCACTACTGTAAGGCCCTCAACTAATTAGGCCTTAATTAGTGATAATATTTTCTTTAAAAGAGAAAAGTAGTAGTTGAAACCCATTTTTTGTTAGAACATTATAGCTGTACTTTCAGAGAAAAAGCCTATAAAAGATTTCACATAAACCTTTAATTAAATAATAGGTTATAGAATGAGAAAATACTTTTGTTTTTTTACTTCTTCTAAAAGGTAACAAGTCTCTCTTAAATGTAAACCATTTTTTTTCCACTAGGTTATAATGCAAACATGAACTTAAAGTTTTCATGAACATAATAAACCACTTGAAACCTCATGATATTAACCTTAGAGGGTATATCAAGCTTAGAAAATCTTATAAAGAACCTTTCACTCAAACGTCATTCTCATAGGCTTTATCACAAACTTACAAAATACTTTGTACAATAATGTTTAAGGCTTCGTTTGGACCTTTGAAAATTTGGTGGAAAGAAAAAAACTTGGGAAAGTTGCTTTTTTTTCTTGTGTTTGATTTAGAGAAAATCACAAAGAAAAAAATATGGAGGAAAGTTATATGGAAAAATTGCTAGAAACAAGTGATAAAATTTCCCTCATAAAATTGCGAGGAAGGTTTGAGGAAGATTTCCAACTTCCTCCAACCTCACATTGCTTAGATGACATCAACATAATTCAAGTAGTTCATCAACATTCAAATTTCTTATCCAAATTCTTGTATTTTTTCCTCAATCCAAGCAAGAGAAAAAAAACTCATTCTCTCCCTACTTCTATTTCCTTCACATTTTTTTTCTTTCAACTTTTCTTTCCACCAAATTTTCCTTGGACCAATTGGAGCCTGAGTCTTCATCACCCATGCATATTTAAATACACATTCAATCATCAATTACTTTTAAAATATTACAACGCAAACAAACTTACTCTTTAAACATAAGGAGCCAAGCCTACTGTTTGGAAATATAAAAGCATAACATTGGTCGCTTGTTTGGTTTAGAAGCATCTAAGGGCCATACTAGACTTGCACACATACATAGCAACATAAGAAAATATCGTAGTGACATTCACTGCAGTTGCACGGGTGTTATAGTTTAGATTAAATATCATTCCACAACGACCAACGCAATCTACCAAGTTTTATCCTTCTAAGATCCTAAGCAAAATGACTAATCAAGGGGAAGGTTTATCTAAACTAGAAAACCACTTTATCGCAAGAAGAAGAAATCTAACGAATTAAAGCATCTAGGGATTTGTTTTGCCTACGATGAACTCAATCCATGAATTAAGCATGTGGTTTTCTCAAGTTTGGGTGATTTAGAGGACGATAATCTAATAAAATTTAATTGTTTCTTTCGAAATAAACCAAATTATTTAAACTAATCTAATCACCATTCTTTTAAAGGGGTCTTGCTTAGTTTAAGTTACGTGTCTTGATTACTAATTTTCTTTCATCTCAAACATGCAATCCTCTGTCAAGAACCATATGCAAGTAAATTGGGTTTCTCTTTTCGGTATTTCACACTACTATCTAACACATGCAAGTAAATTGGCCAAATTACTTGCAACCAATCAAAACAATAGATAGATTGAACAAAACCAAACAAGATTAAGAACAAAATTTGATTGATAAATTAGTATTCCAACATCATTATTTTGGCTAGCAAGTCTCTGGACTAAAAAAAACTAGCCACTCATGATTATTGAAATTAAATCAAAAGAGTTTAAACTAGACATCAATCAAACCAAAACTAATCTAAAATGAGTTTCAAGAAGTAGACAGAGAAAAATGCTTATCAACAACAGATTTTCTTCAGATGATCTTTGAATCTTCAAAGGCTTCACTTTCAAGTCTCTTCCCTTGATCCTTTCTTTTCTGCAAGCAGTCGATAGAAGCCTTAATATAGCAAAACTAGAGCATTTTCAAGTACAAGATCAGAAGAAGATGAACGGGCTCAGCAGGTAAGCGGTTCATAGCCTTTTTCGCAGGCTAACCATGATGACCTCTGACTCGTACATCTTCTATTCTTCTTCTTATCATGGACACATGGGACTAGAGGGAGGTCTATGGTGATGGATTAGCAACTTTTGGAGGGCCAACTAACATTGGGTCAAAAGGCCTTAAAACCTATAAAGCACTTCAAACAAGTTAACCAAGCATAAAATGAAAAAAAGTGCACAAATCAGCTTTTAGAGCATGCAATCCCCTAAGAAATGGGTAGCATATAACCCTAAAATGATGCACATTTTTAGCACTTATCAAAATCTCCCATGCTTAGACTATTGATTGTGCTTAAGCAATCATGAGACTAAAAAGAAAAAGAAAAAAGTTTTATTTACAACCTCCTCGGGAAGGGCAATAATAGCACACTCAATGGTAAAATTGATCCAAAATTAACTAAATAATAACTAAATCATTTAGCAAACAGATAGCAAAATGAAGTTTTTGAGATATCCTTAAACACCATCATAGCAAAGTTGAATCAAACACCCAATTCATCTCAAACAATCATGTCAATAGAATAGATAAAGCTAGTAGAACTACTAGAACCTCGCTTTAGTCAGGTGACACTCTTTATGTAATGTGTTAAGGCATTGTAAGTTCCATCTATGCTCATTCCAAATACTCAAATCTATCGTAAACTTGCTTAGACCCTCTAATTTGCCACCAATAAAATATAAAACACATCAGTCAATCATGAGAACTTCACATGGGTTCTCACGGGGCCAATAGGTAAAGAGTAAGATGGGGCAAATATTTTAGAGTGTAGAGCTAAAAGCCAAAGACTAAAAGCTAAAATCAAACTCTACCAACATCTCATGAGATTTACACCTCAAAACAACACTACTCAAATTTATGAACAAATCCTCTTACATTAATCATATGAGAAAGAGTTTAAACACAAAGACAATCCAACAATGGCAGACTCATTCATTCACTTTTTTCCTTTCATTTTGCGTTTCTATTTTTTTATCTTTTTTTTTTCGATAAGAGAATGGCCATGAAAATAGTCATTAAGTACTTTCTCAGCTCTTCTCCAACAATTCATAACAAACTATCCATTATCAACCCAAGGGATCTCTTGTATGAACAAAAGAATACAAATCCCTTATTGCACTAATCAAACTAAAAGAAACCACGAATCATTTACATTTTTTAACATTGAACTATAGTGCACGAATTTTCATGACCTACTTTTTTGAAATTGAACTTTGGCAACCATTGAACACTTGTAAAATAAACTTTTGGGGGACAAGTACTATTGAGCTTTACATACTTGCACACTAGTACCCAAAACTTTTTCTATTTTCAAACTTTACCCAAATCCTTAAAAACTTACTTTCGAAAATTTTAATTTATACAGTTTTATTATTCTTATTGGTATTACCAAAGCCCTCTTTAAACTGGTACCAGAGCCATGTGATCAAAACTAGTTAATTTAATTAATAATTAATTAAGCTAATTAATTGCATTAAATGCTTGAATCATCATCTACATGCCTTACTCCTAATTATTCACATATTTCATACACACTAGAATGAAACACTTCAGTGTCATCGCAATTAAACTATATCACTAATATAGTTTTAGAATTAAAAGCGATAAAAGCAAAATTCAAGATTGAAGTTAAGGAATTAAAGAAGCAAAAATAAGACATAGTGGAAAATCTGATTTAGGTATTAGTATTCCACTTCACCACCAATATTATTTCTAGAAACTTAAACACAAAAATTTATTTCCATTGTAAGACATAAGAATAAAAAAAGTAGGAGAAAAATCATCAAAAAAAGCATAAAAAGAAGAAGAGGATAAAATATAAGCAATACAATCTAGAGGAGTTACAAAATATGTTTGATAAAGAACCAAAACCAGAAGAACTAAACAAAATCATGGGTGTAATAGTAGACAAAGAAGAAGCGCTATCTAATGATGATGAAGAGACTAATAATATCCATTTAGAAGAAGAAATATATTAACAGATGAACTTGATTCAACTAGAAGATCTTGATGTTATTCCTTTAGTAGAAATTAAGAGAAAATTCGATAAAAATTATGGAAAATTAGTAGCCGAAAGTGAAATCAATGAGATTGCTGAAGAACTCAACGCAGTCGAATCCAATGTATTTAACAATGTTATTCCGAAACCTAAAGAGTTTGGTGAATCTTTTAGATAAAATACCCATTTCATAAGACCTATGTATGTTCCAACAGAATATACAACCAACTTTTCCTTTGGGATCATCCCTAGGAAAGTCACATCCTTTGAAGAAATTGTTCTTTCCACAATTAGTCAAATGAGTTGCATCTTAAACATTGATAGAGCTCGTAATAGATAAGAAATATTTGGGCATTGGAAAAGAAGTATGAATAGTGTCCTAACTGGAGTACTTCATGGACCACTGGAATTTTTGAAACTATACCGAATATAATTTTTCTAGCACTGTCATCGATACCCCTGGTACAAGAATTTCTTATCTAAGAAAATGGATCAATGATTAGCGTCTTGATCTACAAAGATAAAAGAAAATAAAGAACCAATTTCTAGCCCATTGGGATAATCCACATCAATGGGAAAATGAACATCAGAAGAGAAGAAATATAAAATTTTATAAGAAAAAAGAGCTTTAATAGGCAAAGGGGAGAGAAGTATTACAAAAAAGTATTATAACAAACCAAGCCCCAAAAGGTGAAGATTTTTTAGAAAAGTTGCTTGTTGTGTTGTAGGAAAAGACAACTACAGGTTTTGGGCATGCGAGAGATAGGACATTATGCGAACAAATGTAAAAAATAGGAAGAACAACAAGCTTATTGAAAAATTAGGTAGTTTAGATTATGTTGAGCTTAGCAAGGAAGAAATACTAGACCCAACCCTAAAAACCAGCAAGAGAATCATTGAGATAGTAGAAGATAAATATAAAGAAAGCGATTATGAAGAAACTAATCATATGATGGATAACAGGTCAATTAGCCTTTGCGACATTCAAGGAGAAGAATTTACTATTAATTATCAGAATGAAGATGTCAATGGAGATTGGGTCCTTCCCATAATTCAGAAAGGCATTTCATATTAAAAAAATCCATCTTTCAATTAACAAGTAAGTATGTATACGAAATGATAGAAGGAAATTTAGAGATAAAAGACTATGAGTATGATGTGGGAGAAGTTAATCTCATTAATTAGGAAAACATCCTTAAGCATAACGAGGATAGAAAATATAGGTATATCCATGTTAGAAGTGTCCAAGTCTAAATTACACCATTGCAATATTATGTCAAAGATATTGATCTATATGTTTTGCTCTGTAATATCATGTATATCAAATTTAATAATCAAATTATCACATGGATCAAGACCAATTTATGTAATTGTTTAGTAGGATTCAATTGCGGACCTGAACATTATGTGGCCCAAAAAGATGAATTTTCAAAAACTGCATATCCTTAAAGATAAAAACAGTTGGGATGGACATGAAGAGAGGATGTTACCCACTAAGGATATGTTGAAAAATAATATACAAATTAGATAATGTTATAGATCCAAAGACTAACGTAACAATGATAGAGGCCGAAAAATTTGAAAGTCCTACTTCAATACAAAAAATTCAAAGGCTAAAATCCAATCCACAAGAGATAGAAATTAATAGGTGTTAGATATCTAGCTTTGTCAATTCCATAAAAATCAATAAGAAGAATGTCATAAAAACCAATGAGAATGAAAAATTACTATTAAACCCCAATTATTAAGAAGAATGAGTGTAAGATCAGACTAGGGAAAAGGATCTTCACCAACTAAAGAAAAGCTTCAAGAAGATGATACAACTAGTATGACTAGTGAAATGAATAGAATGAGTTTTGAACTTGTAAGATATAGTGTAGATCAAAGTTTGATTTCAGACAAAAAATTCATTGCGTACAAAGTAAGGATTCTTAGTGAGCTAATCTATAAGGATGAATTAGTCAAAAATATGACTATGGAGATATATTACAAAGCCACTAATACTGATCCTAACAGCATTTATATCCCAAGAAATGTATATTTAGAGGGACATAATGGGTATGAATTGTGTGCTTACATTAATAGTAGTTATTCTGTCTATTTTGGAAAAAGATCTCTATTTTTAAAATTCATGAGAAAAAAAAAGCAAATAATCATTTCTAAGTAGAAATAGTTGATAATACCATAATGAGCCATAAGAAAGCCATAGAAAGATTATCCTTAGAAATTGGAGGAGTCCAATGCATAATATCAGTTCGATGGACTACTTATCAACCCTCCCATGATGTGATTATCGGAAATAATTTTTAACTGCTATATTCTCCATGCGCAGACCATAAACCAAATCATATTCACAATGCATGTCACTTTGTTCCTATTGATAAATTGAATAAAGCATACACTCATCAGAAGATTAAGTTTACATACAGCTAATGTGTTAAGAAGGTAAGCCCATCACAATAAGAAGTAACACTAACAATCTTACTATTAGAATTATCTATTAAAGAGTATATTGTTGAACAACAAGAATTATTATGTAAAAGAACTCTACTCTGATAATTCTCTTAAATTTTGGGGCAAAGATAAACTATTTGAAAAGATTACTTTGTTAAATCTCAACACTATCATCTAAGCTACACAAATGGTGCATACACATCATGATATCCAAGAATTTGATGAGCAAATCAAAGAACTTTTGCATAAAGAATTAATCAAAAATAGTAAGAGTCCTCATACTAGTCCTGCTTTTATGGTAAGAAATCATGTTAAAGAAAAAAGAGGAAAAGTTAGAATGATAATCAATTACGAAAAGCTTAGCGATTATAGTGTCTTTAATGAATACTATATTCTTTACAACATAGCTATTTTTAATAGGATCCAAGGAGCCTCTTGGTTCACGAAAATTAAGTGTAAAATCGAATATTGGCAGATAAAAACGAATGAAGAAAGCATTTCTTTAACTGCTTCTAGTGCCCTTCAAAGGCATTATAAGTGGGTAGTAATGACATTTGATGTTAAAAATGTTCGTCAAATATTCCAAAGAAGAATGGCTAACATCATCAAAGATCTAAATTACTGTTGCCTAGTTTGCATTGATGATATTTGCCTTTCCCAAGACTGTATCACAGCACAAAGACAATGTTCTAACTATCACTCAAAGATCTATTAATCATAGTATTATTCTCGGTAAAAACAAGTACATTTATACTGAATAAGAAATGAAGTTTTTAGGTGCAGAAATAAAAGGCTGACAAATCATTCTACAAAAGTATATTCTAGAAAAAACAGAAAATTTTCATAAGAAAATTTACGATAGGAAGCAATTAGAAATGTTTTTAGATGTCTCACCTATGATTGAGATTTCATTAATGATTTAGCTAAATTGATAAAGCCATTAAATCAAAAACTCAAGAAAAATTGAAGTTGGACATGGACTCCTAGTGATTCAAAGATTGTTTAAAACTTTAAAAAGAAATGCAAAAATCTTCCTATTCTTGATTTGTCTAATAAAGGAGATAATTTAGTTCTTGAGACAGATGCCAACAATTAGCACTAGTGTGAAGTACTCAAAATCGAAGATGGGAAAAAACTTCATAAATACTGCAGTTGAAGTTTTAATAACGTAAAGTGCAACTACCCCATGATGGAAAAAAATTCATGTAGTCATAAGGATAATTGACAAATTCTTAATCTTTCTAACCCAAAATCTTTTCTTATAAGAACATATTGCAAATGAGTACTTGGTTTTGTGAAAACAAATTTATCAAATCTATAAGTGCAAAGTTGACTCCTACATTAGCAATCATGGCTTAGCTAGTTTTCTTTCTCTATTGAACATAGACGGGGATCAAAGAATTCTCCGACGGATAGTTTAAGTCGTGAACTCAGTAATGGTGACCATTGAATCAAAACTCCTGCTGGAAAAGGAGAAAATCCCAAATGAAACTCCATTAATGCTAGAATGAGTTTCTCCTTCTTGTAGAATCCTTACAGATATTTTAGAATTACATATAAAGTAGATCATGCTTTGGTTCGTTGTCTTTTGCATATCTAATAGTACAAACATTCAACCTTTTAGAATTATAAATGAATTACCTAAGGTGTTCTTATGACATTCAAACAAGAATTAAGTTCCTATGTTTAAGAAAAATGGTTCAACAACTAATATGCAGCCTACATTGGCTACTATCAAAATTATTCCTATGATATTTAAGAGTGATAGAGTACTGCAATTTTCTTCCCCAATGGATCTAGAGCTAGTGGTGTTAGATTACCAGCAAATTTGATCTCTCCAGGTGACCTCGTCATAAAAGTCTGAGAATATGGAGTGGTAGATTACCTCATGGAAATCACAATCCGAAGTACCTATTCTTCTCAAGAGTAACTAAGTTTCAAAAGTATATGTGTAAAAGAATCCATTGAATTCTTATATGTCGTGATGGTCCAACAAAAATTCCATATAATATAGGTTCGTATGTTAAGGTGCATTGTGTAGTAATTGATATGAAAATAGAAAGGTCAAACTAGCTTATTATCTTGTTCAGTTAATTGGTCTAGAGGACCCTAATGATCAATAACAAGAATGGTTTTCAGAATGACAAGAAGTATTAGTAATGCTGCTTTAACGAGAGCCATTGATTTTTACAATATCTATCATCAAATGTGCGCATTGATTGAAAAAGGTGAAACTTTAATGCATTGTGGGAATACTACTTTCATTTATCATAATGATTTCAAGAAACATATGAAAGTAGAAGGGGCTACAGCAGAAGGCATCTTTGATTATCTCTTTGATGTTGGAGCTAGAAAATTTCTATCAGAAAAAGGAAAGAGATATCTACATGAATTGTTTGAAAAATAGGATCCATAGCATCTTCATCTTGATGAATATGTTGATAATTATCTAGACAATGATGGAGTGGAAGACATTATTAGAGGTAAAGGCATGCAAAATGTCAATATAGATGACTAATCGTGTCAACTCTGAAAAGTTATTGCACGATTATATGTTATTTTGTCAAATGTCAAGTCAGTAAAATAACGCAGACTACTATGGCCATGTAAGAGTGACTGTAGCCATGTGAAATATCAATATATGCATTGTAGCCATTAAGGCATCCTACGTAGTCCATCTTCTCCATAAAAGGATAAGCGGAGTGCCGGAAAGGGACAGCCATTTTAGCATACTTTAGCAAGAGAGAAGTTGGATTCCCTATTTCTCTATGAGTAAGCGTCTCTAATGATCTTACCTATTTAAGTTTGTCTTCAATCTTTCCATTGCAAAATTTTCACTTTCAATCTTTCAATAAAAGAAGTTTTCCAGTGGAAAACATTATTTAATTGAGCCATATGTCTTAAATATTATCTTTTTCTTAATTAAAGTCTCATGTCCTTTAAAATATAAACTTGATTAGCAACTATGGTCCGAGGTAGGGAACAGAATAGATCTCTGCCATTTGATCTAAAGAAGGTGTGGGTGAGATTAGCAATCTTTATAAGGTGGAAGCTAGAGGAACGCCAGAGTCCAACGCTAACTACGTTTAGGTAACGGTCAAAACTCTATAATTAAACTTTATTATTTTTTCTAAGCATGATGAGCCTATAATCATAGAAAATAAAATATTTATGATACTAGTCATTATAAAAAGTTAAAACATTTAAAACGTACATATTTCCTTAATAAGCCCCAAAAAAAGCTAAATTACTAAGAATACCCATTTGGGTAACAGTTGTAATTTTTGAAAGCTCCAGGCCAAAATAACAACAAAAAGGATCAGAAAGTCATCTTCCTCAAACCTTGAGGGGCCAAAAAGGTCATTTTTAGCTTTTGTGAACCAAAACATGTAGGCACCGTAATTGGAGGCACCGAAAAGTTAATAATTCTCAAACCATCAAAATATCTCAATACCCATAAACTAACTCGCAACCGAAGTAGTAAAAAGTGAAACTCAATAGTTTTATGGTAAGGCTATATCCTCAAACTCCCAAGATAAATATAACAAGAGAAACAATCACACCAAGGATGCTTCTCCTGGATTGAATCTCAATCAATCAATAAGATCATGAGGTTTGTGGCCATGATAAAATAATAACAATAGTTTAATTACTTTCCACCAAATTCATATCCTAAAGGCTCTTAGCCACCAAAGAAAAATTCTGACGAAAGACTCTGATCCCCACTCATAGCTAAAGAGAAACAAATGTAGAGATTTTAGTAAGAGAAAATGGCCATTTGCATTTCAATTCATAATTCAACTCAGGCTGAGTTTATATGAAAGTAATGGGGTCTATAAATGTCCAAATGGGGGGAATTAGTTGTACAATAGCGCGCAAATATACCAATATGGGGATTACAAATTATCTTAGGAAAATAAATCAAGTAACTAAGATAATTACAACCAAGGTGAGTTGTATTCTTCCCGGAGTTCCCCCTCCTTCTAAAAGGCTCTACACCTCTAATGGGGGCCCTGCCACGTGGCAAATCTTTCTTGGTATGCCCCATGCTGAGTAATCTCAGAGATAACAATTGTATCCTCCTCAATTAAAGTCAAATTCCAAAATTATCCAAAACTAAAGTTTTGTTCGCACTCCACATATTCGGGCCATTTCTCCCACTATTTCAAACCAATGCTAAATTTTATCTCAATGGGGCTACAATAGACATCTTAGGAAACCATAAAAATTGGCGCTCGTTTCATTTGGGCTTTGTTAGATAGGATTTTAACTCAACCTAAATTCAATAAATTTTCTGACAAAAACCTGCGCTGTATGAGTTGGGGTTTTATCACTTTGGGGAATTAAAACACAACCTAACTTAGAATTGTATTGCATCACCCTGAATTGAACTCTCCAAGCTTCCCAAAAAAGCATATATTACCCCAATTAGACATCGTTTGGATGGTGAGAAGCCAACTCAAAATCGACTGAAGTGCTAATCGGTGACCATCTTGACCAAGGAAGAATGGCTTGGACTTTGGTATGTATGAGATTGTAGCCAAGAATTGGTTTGGCACTTGGTATGCATTAATGTCCCGCTTTTCAGAAGGATTTCCCTCAAATCCTTAGGATTGAAATTCATTGACATCAACCTTACATGCTTTTACCACTCATGGGTTTGAAAATACCCAAAGCATTAAGGACTTCCCTCTTCTTGAATGTGTAGGAGTTATTGAAGATCTTTGAGAGAACATCAACGTAATGAGTAGCTCTCCTAGGCCTTATGATCTTACTAAAGATCTAAACATACTCATCATAAGATAACTCAAGCTTATCATACTCAAGAGAGGTGTCACTTGTGGCTTGATTACTCTCATATGAGCTTTCTCCCAACACCATTTTGATGGGCATTGGGACCTTGGGGATGGGTTCTTTTCGGATTTCATCCTCAAACTCCTGGCAAGCTATAAGTCATAATGGTTCCACTCCCTTAATTATGCTTGCTTTACCATTAGTAAGGCAAATCAAAGCTTGCTCTTAATAGTGGCACACTCTTCCTGTGTTTCACGCTTATAAGGGCTCTTTTTTCTTCCCTTGCCTGGTTTAGCTTTGTGATATTCGAGTAGAGGTGAAGGGGCCAATATGAGGCTTTTGCCATTGTACTTGAGTGAATAAGTATTAGCATACCTAATATAAACCACATGACTATCATACAACTATGGTCTACTAAGAAACAAATGCCATGTATCCATAGGGAGAACATCAAACAATACTTCACCATAATAAGGACCAACTGGGAATGAAATAAGAGCTTGTCTTGAAGCACTTACTTATCATTTGGTCTTAACCACTGAAGTGAGTATGGAGTAGGTTGCTCCTTAGTGGAGATTTGTAGCTTATCGATAAGTGTCTTAGAGGCGAGCATTTGTGTAACTACTACCATCTATGTTCAAGCCATAAACCTTGCCTCCAATAGTGCACCTTGAGCTAAAGATTTATTTCCTTTGGCTATCATCATAAGGAACCCTTGTGACATGGAGTGACGTTTTAATCAACAATAATTCTCCAACATTAGGGTCACGAAAGCAGAACCATCACTTTCATCACCTTCTTCGCTTGATTTTTCATCAATGGCTCAAATTGCTTCTACCTCCTTTATGGTAAGGGTCTTTCTATTATGACTATTAGCTTGAAAATACCCAAAATTATGACACTTAAAACATTTCTTTCATTCCAACCTTTTAGGTGGCTCACTAGTAATTCTCTTAATCTTCTTAAGAACTTTGACTTATGGGGGTAGGGTTCAATTTCAATGTGAGTGGATGTACTGTTAGTAAGGGAGGTATAAAAGGACTTCCTACCCTTAAGTTGCTTCTTAACTTTGATAGCTAGGTAGCATAAATCATCAAATGATAACTAAGATTGTAAATCCACCTTGTTGGCAATGCTAGGAGATAATCCCTTAATGAACCTAGCAATTTTGAGCTCGAGCTCTTCATTCAATCCAACCCTCATTTGGAGTTGCTCAAACTCCCTAATGTACTCTTCCACCTTAAGATTCTCTTGACTAAGAGAGGTAATCTTGAAGTACAACTCTTATTAATAAGAGAATGGTAAGAACCTCTTGTCCATGTGCTTCTTGAGCTTGGACCATATCTTGATTTTGGCCTTAACTTCTTTCGCCCGATTCTTCTTTAAATGCTGATACCAAAGAGAGGCATATCTTTTCAATTTAAGGATAGCCAACTTGAAGCAATTTTCATCATTATAGTCTTTGGATTCAAAGATCCTTTCAATGGCTTGCACCCAATGAAGAGAGTTCTCCGGATTAAGATTGTAATCAGATTTCAACATCTTAACTTTGATATCCCTAAGGTCATCTCTTGGATGCCTTCTTCTTCTAAGCCCTCCTTTCTCATCATCAAAGTCTTGATGAGGGAAAGAGTATGTGATGTTAATAGGATTAACAAATAGCCTTAACGGTAAGGGCGTTGTGTGAATCCCCTTACTTATTCAAGCTCTTGAGTGAGCTTCTTTACTTGTTCTTGAAGGTCAATAATGACCCTATCTTTCCTCATCTCGTGGGCTTGCTCAGGAGGAGTTCCCTTATAGTGAGAAGCATCCCCCTCACTTGCCATGGTTGGTAGCAGTTTGTGAGGTAAAAAGAGAGAAAAGGATGTAAACAAGGGAAGCACGGATGTGCTAGGAGTGGCACGGACAAGAAACTAGAAAAATAGAGGGGGACGGTCGTGCCTGAGGGCATGAGGACAGGGTGGTCGTGTGAAATCTTTGGAATTTTTCTTTGTGTGTGCAGGAGGGTGGCGTGGTCGTGCCAAGCAGCACATGTAGGTCATGCTAAATTTCTACCCGGATGATTTTTGACAGACTTTTTGTGAAGGCTTTTTGTGGAGTTTTAGGGATGTATTTGGGTTAGGGATTATGTGTGCACTATAATTTCTGGTTCTCTGAGAACTAATAAAGGTTGACAAGGTAGGTACATGAAGGAAAATTTTGAAGAGCTAAGGCGTGGAAAAGGAATGGAATGGGATGTTGGTCTATTTTCTGCTGCTAAGGGATGCTCTATTTATAGAAAGTCACAATCAACCTTAGCCACACGATGAGGAAAAGCGAAGAGATTAGTAATTATGCCTCCACCACAGACAGTGGCATCCACCACGGGCGGACCGTGGTACTCTCTGGCTCATCATTCTTCTGTTCTTCTCTTACTCCACAGGTATGGCAACTTAGGGGCATCTGTGGTGAGTCAACATACATTCAAATAAGGGTTAAATGCCAGGTCAAATGGCCTAAAATCTTACAAAACACATCAAACAACCATATCCAAGCACAAATTGAGAATAGGAGTATGAATGGTAACTTAAAGCACATAATTCTCCTATAAATGTAGGAAAATGACCCTAAAATGATATACTCTTTAGGCACATATCACCTATCATGCACTAGATTGACAGTGATACAAGGATTGTCGTACAATATGGTTGAACACAATTCAAGATGTCAGCACGTTTGTACGATAGGTGGCTACAAACTCATCTTAAAGAATTAAAAAAAAAAAGGTGTCAGGACATCGGCCATGCTTAAACACCCAAGTCATGGACATGACCTAGTCTTGAGGAGGCAATTTATAAGCACTAAAAGAACAATAAATATGTGTCATGTCTCAGAATAATTTAAATTAGCTAATTTGGATTAGTCTAATTAATTAATTTAATTATTTTGGTCCAAACTACTACCAAGTCAATGGTCTAAACGACTACCAAGTCAGCGGCCTAATATGATTTTCAAGTCAACGGCCCAGCAGACTATCAAGTCACCAACTTAAGCATACTTTCAAGTTCACGACCCAAGCTCGAGACCCACCATCGATCTAAGAAAACTATTAATCCTCATACCCTAGAGCAAGAAGGGAGGCTCCTTCCTATAAATATAGCTCTACCCCTTCATTTAAGAGAGAGAAAAATTCTCTTGTAAAAGACTCTCTAGACGTAGATAATAAGCATATCAAAATGTTCTGCTTACTTTAGAGATTGAATCAAACACTTGATTGAAATTCAAGCTCGTTCGACACAAACAAGACATCAAATTAGATGAGTTAAATTTGTTCTTTTGTTACAAATATACAGAGATCGTACCCATTCTTTGGGTACAAGTATAAAAATCGAATTTGTTCCATATTTTTTGTCTTAATTTGATTTAGACACGAATTTGTGGTTACACTAATATTTAGCATTAATACGACAAAATCAGTTCTGCCTTGATAATATCCATATATTGGATGCAAATAAACAAGTGAAGGTTCCATAACTGATGATATTACTTTTTGGATAATGTAATAAAATTTTTTTTTAGATATCATTCTAAGTCTAACAATTAACAAAACTACAGTCCGGAGCACTCGTGACTTTTTAAAAAAACCTTTTTTTAAGCAACATGTATTAAAATACAGGTGGATAGATTATTCTTTTTCCAAAAAAAGGCTTCGAAAACATGCTTATATACAGTCTAAATTATAAATTTATAAAAACCACGAAAATTTCATATTTGACGTTGAATAATTATCACTTCATCCCTCATATTTATGGCTTCGGCAGTGGTTTAGTACATACCAAGGTAGGTTTTGTGGAGTTAGAATTTTACTTTGATAGTGAAGATTCTATTTCTTCTAGTTGAATTTACATTATAAAGGCCAGAAGGTCATTAATGTCTGTTAGATTTACTCACACAAGGACATAAGAGGGGGGTGAATTGTGTCTTCCAGTTTTTTCGGTTTTCTCAAAACACTCGTCAGAACAGTTTGGAATGTGTGTTTGCAGTAAGGCAGAAACAAGTATAATTACGGAAATAGTAAAGGAAACACAATATTTTTACGTAGAAAACCACCTCTGGCCTAACTGAGGTGTAAAAACCACGACCTACAACTGTAGGATTTCAGTAACACTTTCACTAAATAGGCAAAATTTTCTTACACACATAACACACGTAACTAGTCTATCCCGAGACCCTGGTTACACGGACACCACGTCCAACGTCTCCTTAGAGACCACGTCCAATGACTTGGACAACACGGACAACATGTCCAACGTCCCCTAAGAGACCACGTTCAACGTCTCATAAGGCTTGGACAATTTCTTGATTCAATAATGGAAAAAGAAATAGCAAGACACCTTACTTGAATGCTTCTACACAAGCTAACTGTAAGGTATAATACAAACCCTATTATGCCAATATAGATGACTCAATTTAGCACTCTCTTTGAAGGTTTTCTTTTAGAAAATTCAAATTCACAAAGACAATTTTAAACCATTAGAAAACCTTAAGCGAAAACGCTGAGAGGCAAGAGATTATATACCCACGGAATACTTGTGCCGCAAGTATATGGGAGGTTTTGAATTTTTGTCATAACTCCCAAAAATACTCAGCATCCTAATAGGAATTGAATTTTTCAACAATATCCTTTTAGGAAATCATATCTTAAAAGATAAGATAGAATCTTTTGAAAGTATCTTTTTAGGAAAAACAAAGTTATTTAGGAAAGAACTTTTTCTTAGACAAAACGTTATCAGAAAAGCAATCCCAAATATGTTAGGATTCTGATAGTAGAAAAGCGCTTGAAAATCTTTGGGACAAGAGTTTTATACGTTGCCCTCAGAACACTGCAGACCTAATTGCTCAAACTGTTCTGAGCAGTGTTTTGAGTTAGCGCAAGAAATTCCTTCAAGGTGAGTGTTAAGTCAAGATCTTCTAATTGGCATATTAACAAGAATCTAAATGAATACAACCAGTATTTAACCCTAAGACTTGTGATCCTTTGACCTCCTCGATGTCGTGTACACATATTCACTTTGATGTTCCACGCTTCTTTGAATTGTTCTCCCGGGTGTTTGCAATCTGTCTCAATACACAATTCTAGCACACTACTCAAGCATAGCATGATGGCATATTCACTGGTACATTTGGGTTGTTATCATCAAAACCATACACATGATTATTTCAACAAATTCCCCCTTTTTGATGATGAAAAACCAAGTGACCATCAAAGTGCGACAAAGTAAAGGACAAAAACATTGGTGCCAAAATAGTAATTTAAGGAGTCCAATGTACACATGAGAGAAAGCAAGAGTAAGAATCAGCTTAAAACAGGCAGACCAATCAAAGTATGGTCATATATATCTTCCCCTTTTGACATCATCGAAAAGGTCAAGGGAGCCATCTTCATAAATTCAGTAGGGATGCACCAACCACCATGGGTAATGAGGGAAAATAACAGCGATACAAATCAAGTATATGGTACATAATGATATTGGCCATTCGAGTTGCGCCCAAACAAATAGCATAGGCACAAGCAAAGGTATAGCATACATGCATAAACCATCTAAGAACAGCCATATACCATTAGTAGTCACAAACATAACCGAGTGTTTGAAAAATAGTGTTGGAAACAAGGAAAGGAATGGGTTCAGGGAGAGAAAGGTGGAGGAGGGAATTTGGCTGTGAGGGCAAGAAGGGCACTCAGCAAATCCTCGTCACTTTTGGCATTGAGAGTCTTTTCCTCTGTAAGCACCTGCTTTGCTTCAGCTATCTCCCCCTTCAATGTAATCTGGTCCTACAATAGTGTATCAATTGTGAGAGCACTGGATATGGAGGCTTCACTGGAAACAGGTCCAGGTGGTGTTTGGAGCCCTTATTCTGAAGTTGCACTGCAGCCTTTTGTCACTTTGAAACCACACCCAATCAACGTGCTGTTGCCAATCTCATCACTGACCAGAAAGCCTATTCTCTTCTGCGAAAGAATCCCAAGTTTTTCAAACACTGACTTCAGTAAGAATCCATATCCCATGTCATGATCCTTGGACGTTTTGGCAATTATCCCAATACGGCTAATCATGATTGCGGGCAAGTTAATTTGCTCACCCCTATCCAACATATCAGTGTAGCACATGTCTTTGGGATCAGCAAGGTTGCATCCCTGACCTCGGGGAATGATGTTCTTAATGACAAACCAAAATAACAATCGATGCAATGGCATCATTTCCCCCTTTCGCACAGATCGGGACTACGTCAGATGGGATTTTGGGGCTAGCTTATAGGTCAATTCCAACAACCGCTCATCACCAAGCACACTCTTGTCCTCATGAACATACACATCAAAACCATCAAAAGGTACCCCAAGCATTTCACCTAACTTCTTAGCATCAAATAGTAGGTCATGATCATTAACTATGCTTGTCATCACTAATTGGTGACAACATAGTTTGTATAAAACTCAACCAAGTCTGGAACTGACCATCCTTTCTTAGTATCAGTGAATAGGTCTAACCATCTTTGAGCTTCCAACTTCTCTAAGAACACGCCTAGCCCCTGTTTCTGAAAATATGACACCTTAACTACCTTCCCCCGAGCCATAGATTTCTGAAGGAAATGCTCATATCTCCCAGCAAGTGTCATAGTTTTTCCAATTTTCTTCTTCTTGGGTGCGTTAGATTCTTCAACCAGTTCAGATACTTGTTCTAGGGCAGCCTATTTTTGGGCAGGTTTCTTGGATAAAACGGGTTTGAAGAGTGTTTTGGTGGGTGTTTTGGGACTTGGTTGGAGCAGTTCGTTTGAATCCGCAAAATTGGTTCATCCTCATCACTATCCTCAGCATCTCCAATAACAAATTCATTATGAACATGCTCAACATCATAATCCTTTGACTCCCCAACCGATTCAGCCTCATTCCCCGTTAATCCAGACTCGGCCACAACCAGGTCATACACCACAATCTCTCAACCCACAATTGGGCGTACCAAAGGTACCATAGCAGGGTTGAAGTCTACTGATCTTAAGTCCAAGCTCTTTAATAACCCAAAAATAAAGGGAGGAATCGAAAAAGAAGGTGAGGGAGGGTTTCCTATACCAATCCAGATCGTTTATGGCGATGAAGGTGCCAGTGATGTTCCCTCAGAACTCATCCCAATTCCACCCCTTTTTCTTGCTAGTGGTCTCATAGTGATCTTGGGTGAGAAGTCTTGTGCTTGGAGGATGCTTGATCGCCCCGAATTCTTGTCATTGAGGATTTGAGGATTTGAGGTGATTTAGGGTTTTGAAGGGATTTAAGGAAGGAGAGGGAAATCAGGTTCTTGGTGGAGAGAGAGAGATGGATGGATGGGTTATGAAGAGAGAGAGAGTATAGGGATTTAATGGTGCATGAGTGGCTCGAATATCAAAGAAGTTTATGGGAGAGTTTATTTTGGCCTTTCTTGGAGAGAGAATATTTTGCATGCAGCACATCATTACACTAGGTATGGTATAAATTATAGGTTAGGTGTAATGAAAAAGGAAATTTCGGTTTCCAGCATTCCATTAATAATGTCACTTGGTCAGCACATGATACAAACAGTGGTCAGGTCTGTTCCTAGAGCCTGTTCTTACTGTTAAAAGTTTGGTATCTCAGGACACTAAGGGCAATATCATTAGACCTGAACGACTGTCAGCATGTCACATTCCACACATATGCTAATAACAACATAGAAAATTGAATGCATCCATTGAATCAATTTATTTGGTCTCAAAACCTTACTAGTTAATCATTAGGAGTTGATGAAGTACTCTCACGTTCTCTTAATCATACCTAATTTAAGTCTATTCCTCTCAAACTGTTCTCTACTCAGTGCCTTGGTAAAAATATTAGCAATTTGTTTGTCAGTGGCACAAAAATTCATTGAAATCAAGCCCTTTTCTACATTGTCTCTTAAAAACTGATGACGAACATCAACATGCTTAGTCCTTTTATGTTGGCACAGGTTCTTGACAATGTTAATTGCACTTGTGTTATCACAGAATATGGGAATGCATCCTATGCCAACACCAAAGTCCTTGAGTTGTTCCCGTATCTACAGCAATTGAGCACAATAAAAGCAGCCGTCACATACTCGGCTTCTGCTGTGGGCATGGCAACTATGTGCTGTTTCTTTGTAGACCAAGAGACCAAATAGGGTCCAAGAAAAGTAGCCATACCTGAGGTGCTTTTTCTGTCAACTAGAAATCCAGCATAATCAGCATCCATATACCCAATGAGATCAAAATTGCACCCTCAAGGATGCCATAAAGCTAAGTCCGAGGTCAAAATTACAAATGTTTTCTCATAATCGATCTCCTCTTCTCGGTTGTAACCCTGAACCACCAACCTGGCCTTGTTCCAAGTGACTGTTCTGAACTCATCCAGTTTGTTCTTGAACACTCGCTTGGTGCCAATCATCGATCTGTCCTTAGGCTTTGGTTCAAGGTGCCAAACCTCGTTCCTTTCAAACTGATGAAGCTCTTCTTGCATGGCAGTAACCCACTCAGAATCTGCAAGAGCTTCATGAACATTCTTTGGCTCAATGTTAGATAAGAAGGCATAGAAAGGACAAACGTTTCTGACTTTAGACCTAGTTTGCACCCCTATATTGATATCAGATATAATCTAATCGAGAGGGTGCAAGCTCTGGTGATTCCAGGGCCATAGAGCAAATGAATCTACAGACATGTTTTCCAATCTTTCCTGAACACTTGATGGAACAGGTTCTAGATCTGTTCTGGAGCCTGCTTCCACAACTGTTCGGGAAGGATTAGGTAGAGTGGGTCAGTTCTATCCCAAATCAGTTTCAGCAAAGCTTCCCCCTGACTGGCTTGCTCCCTGCCCACCTTCTATATTTCCAAATCCAGGACTTGTTTCACCTTCAGGAGACTTACCGTTATCCACCATGGAGTTTTGAGTGAGCGTGAGGTCTTTTCTTACAAGACCAAGTTTGAACTCTTTATCCTGTATATCATGCTCAATCATGAAGTTAGTTTCATCAAACAATACATGCCTCTTCCCTCCTCTACTTGTGATCCTCATAGAACCACACAAATCAACATGTAGTGGTTCAAGAGGTAGGGAAGTACTAACACTGGTCTTTGACTTGAAAGAAGCTCTAATTTACTTTCCTCTAGCACAAGCGTTGCACACCTTGTCATCATTGTACTTGATGGAAGGTAGTCTGACTACTAGGTCCTTAGAAACAAGTCTATTCAAGAGAGAAAAGGCTTGCATGACCTAGCCTCTAGTGCTAAAGCATAACATCATCATCAAGAGCATTTAAACAAGTCAAATGATTTTAGGAAAGTGAAAGAACACACACTTTATACACATTATTGTGTCGCTTCTCCCTCAACACAACACTACCAGAATTGAAATTGGCAATCAAGCATTGATCTGAAGAGAATTCAACATGATTACCTCTATCACACAATTTGAGACATACTTAGCAAATTATGTTGTAACCCATCAACTAAGTATACATTATCAATAGAGTGAGAGAGTGATTTACCTATCTTACCTACACCGATAATTTTTCTAGATTTGCCGTTTCCAAATGCCACTCTCCCTCCATCAAAAGCTGTAAGTGAGAGGAAGTTTGATTTGTCTCCCGTCATATGCCTTGAGCAACCACTATCTAAATACTATAGTCAGTTGCCTCCTCTAACTTTAGCCTGCAAAACAGCTAAGTATTTGTCTTGAGAATCCAGATTCACTTGGATCCCATTTTCTTTAACATAGAGGTTAAGTCATCTTTTCTAATCCATATTTGCTTAACATACATTGAGTTTCTCTCTACGGCCCTATTTCTCAAGGAGCAAGCATATCGATAATGACCAGTCTTAACACAATGAAAACTGACTATATTTTCTATAAGTCCAACAAATTTTTTGTTTGCTGATTTAGTGACACGCCTACTCACAAATCCAAGTCCCTTTTTATTATGACCATGGTGAGTGTTTAACCAATTAAGTGCTTCTGAGGAACTATTCCAGCACCTGTTGTGAACAAGGTCAAATTTGGCCTTATGGAGCTTTTTAAGCAACTGACTGTTTTCATTTATCAGGGCTTCTATTCTAAGTATTTCTATGAAACTATTCATGTGCCTGTTCTGAACAAGGTCAGTTTCGGTTTTTTGAACCTTTTCAAGCAACTGATTGTTTTCCCTCATCAATAATTCAATCTTAAGTTTCAGTTCTCAGGACTCTTCTTCTACCTTTGAGAGATCAGTGTTAAACACTTCTTCTCTCTTATTCATAAGATCCTTAAGGGTGTATGGTTGATTATATAAAATAAGAACTTTTTCATCAATTTTGAGTTTTCCACAAGTGAGAACCTCATTCATATGTCCAAGTTCTTGCTTCTTTCTTTCTAGTCTTTTAGCATCCTTTTCTAATCCTGAGCAGGTATTTTTAAGCATATAATTTTTAGAATTTACTATCTCACATTCTTCTATCAATGTAAAAACTAATTTTTCAAGTTTTCTCTTGCTAAGATTACGTACCTCTTCCTTGAGTTGGGACAAACTCTCGATTAAATCAGAATCTGAATCAGATTCTCTTTGGGCTATAAGAGCTACTACTTCCTCTCCATCTTGAGAGTCCTCTTCTTCTTCTGCAGTATCACCTCAGGCTACCATCATTGCCTCAATGAACTGTTTTTCAGCATTAGTTAACTTCGCCTTTTTGCCTCTAGTTCGGACCTGTTCTGACCCTTGTTTTTCCTTTAGCAAGGGCCAATTCTTCACAACATGATCTTGCCTTCCACACTTAAAGCATCCTGAGAACTGATCTCGATCGCTGTTTTTGGCCTTGCTGGTATTGCGATTCTTGTATTTGCTTTCGGCCTCTTTGAAGAATTTTTTGAACTTTCGAGCGATCATGGCCATCCCTTCTTCATCAAAATCTGAGCTATCACTTTCTCTAGCTTTTAGTGCCTGTCCTCGGTCTTTCTTCGCTTCTTCCTTCATTTGGGAATTCCTTCTTACTTCATATGTTTGTAGATTCCCAATAAGCTCATCCAAGGAGATCTCATTTATCTTCCTAGCTTCTTGGATAGCAGTGACTTTTGATTCCCATGATTGAGGTAGAATTCGTAGGATCTTTCTTACCAACTCTTCAGTGATAAAGGATTTTTCCAACGATTTTAACTCATTAGTGATATGGGTAAACCGAGTATACATGTCCATAACTGTCTCTTTATTGCTCATCTCGAATAGCTCATACTTCCTTACCAATAGCTTGATTCTAGATTGCTTGACTTGATTTGTTCCTTCGTGAACTATCTAAAGAGCATTCCATATCTCCTTTGCGTATTCACACTCTGAGATGCGAGTGTACTCGTCAGGTCCGAGTCCAAAATACAGCAGTTTCTTAGCCTTGGCATTCTTCTCCATCTTCCTGAAGTCATCTGAATTGAATTCTTTCGGCTCCTTAGGAACAGTCTTCCCATCAGTTGTGACTTTCACTGGAATGTAAGGGCCATTCACAATGAGCATCCACAACTCATAATCCTCAGCTTAGGTATAGTTCTTCATTCGATTTTTCCACCAGTTGTAGTGCTATCCATTGAAATATGGAGGTCTGGTCATAGATTGACCTTCTAACATTCCTTGTGGAGCATTCATCTTTTTAGGATCTCTCAAAATGTTAACCTAAATATGAGAACTCTACTCTGATAGCACTTGTTAGATTTACTTACACAATGACACAAGAGGGGGGTGAATTGTATCTACCAGTTTTTTCGGTTTTCTTAAAACACTCGTCAGAACTGTTTGGAACTTGTGTTTATAGTAAGGCATAAACAAGTATAATTGTAGAAATAGTAAAAGAGACACAATATTTTTAAATGAAAAACTACCTCTAGCGCAACTGAGGTGTAAAAACCACGACCTACCACTGTAGGATTTCAGCAACACTTTCACTAAACGGGCCGAATTCGTTACACACATAACACACGTAACCAGTCTACCCCGAGACTGTAGTTACACGGACACCACGTCCAACGTCTCCTTAGAGACCACGTCTAATCACTTGGACAACACAGACAACATGTCCAACGTCTCCTGAGAGACTACGTCCAATGTCTCCTAAGACTTGAATAATTTCTTGATTCAATGACGGAAAAAAAAATATCAAGGCACCTTACTTGATTGCTTCTAGACAAGGTGACTGTAAGGTACAATACAAATCCTATTATGCCAATATAGATGACTCAATTTAGCACTCTCTTTGAAGGTTTTCTCTCAGAAAATTCTGACTCACAAAGACAATTTTAAACCATTGGAAAGCCTTAAGTGAAAACGTTGAGAGGCAAGAGATTATATACCCACGGGATACTTGTGCCGCAAGTATATGGGAGGTTTTGGATTTTTGTAATAGCTCCCAAAAATGCTCAGCACCCTAATAGGAATTAAATGTCTCAACAATATCCTTTTACGAAATCATATCTTAAAACATAAGATAGAATCTTTTGAAAATATCTTTTTAGGAAAATCAAGTTTATTTAGGAAAGAAATCTTTCGTAAACAAAACGTTATCAGAAAGGCAATCCCAAATATGTTAGGAATTTTGACAGTAGAAAAACACTTGACAATATTTGGAGCAAGAGTTTTATACGTTGCCCTCATAACACTGCAGACTTGATTGCTCAAACCGTTCTGAGCAGTGTTCTGAGTTAGCGCAAGAAATTCCTTCAAGGTGAGTGTTAAGTCAAGATCTTCTAATTGGCATACTAACAAGAATCTAGATGAATACAACCAGTAATTAACCCTAAGACTCTTGTGATCCTTTGACCTCCTCGATGTCGTGCTTACATATTCACTTTGATGTTCCACGCTTCTTTGAACTGTTCTCTAGGGTGTTTGCAACCTGTCTCAACACACAATTCTAGCACACTACTCAAGCATAGCATGATAGCATATTGACTGGTACATTTGGGTTCTTATCACCAAAACCATACACATGATTGTTTCAACAATGTCCAATGCGTGTTGTCCCTTTGTTTCTTTAAAAAAAAAAAATCAAACGCAAAGAGTAATAACTAGACGAGTGAAAGATCTTTTGGTATGTGCTTGTCTTTGGTAGTCTTCACCCTCGCACTCTACTTCAAGGCTTCATCAAGTACTTATGAACCTGATCCAAAGTGTTCATTGATAGCCAAAATAGGCAAGTTGGTTCTAGTTATTGATTAATTCATCCCCATGAATTCATTTGTGTGTGGCTGAGTGGTTAATGATGTAATTTTTAATTAATTTAAGTGAGTTAACTAATATTGTTAAAATACAATGGAATATTTATTAATTATGTTACATAATGTTTTTTATTAACTTAATTATGCAATTTTCTTTCGAAGAAATATAGCATCTATATTAAAATTTCAATCACCTAAGCCAAATATCCAAAAAAATTATTTCCCTTCTATCTCTATCTCTATCACTTTTTACAAATGACAGTGGCATCCATTAAGGAAAGAGGGCAATAAAAATTTAAAAGGTCTCATGTCAAAGAATTAATAAATCCCTGGCACTAAGGAAGGAGTAATTGAAGGTTTAAACGGGGAAAAAAGGAAAAAAGAATGATGTTTAAAAACAAAAGAAAGAATACCTAAGAATTTGAGGGCTCATAAGTTATCTACGTATAATTTTGTATTGAGCTTCCAATGAAATTATCTAACTTGATTCTGTACAAGATCATACTTTATCAAGTTGGAATGCAATTGATTCGGCCTTCAAAAAAAAAAGTTACATTAAAACAAGAATTATCTTGAGCCATGTGTAGGACTGTCAAAAGGTCACATCGGATTGAATTTTTTTAAAGTCGAATTTAAACTGGTTGAGAAACCTCTAACTAAACCTAACTCATTTAGCTGTGGAGTTCTTAGTAGTCGGCTCCTTCAAAAGGGATGTGCACATTTGGTAATATAAGTAGTCACTTCGATCATTTCACGCCACATTGGGGGGGATTATAGCCATCCACAATCCACAAGAACCAACTGTACAACCACAAATGGCAAATGGCGTGCTAAAACGCTCATTTTTTGACAACTCTCCTAAAAAATAAATTGTTATAGGGTAAACATGTTGACTTGCTTAACTCTGTCAATTAGACGGACTCAGTAGATACTTTTTCATATCGAAATTCTGAACCTGAAGCTAAGTCAATTAATTGAACGGTTTAAATATGTCAAACATTTAATTAAACAACTTGAAAATCAAATGCCCATGGCACTTCTCTGCAAGATCTTTTTAGCTTGAAATTCTTATCACTATTATATATATGTTTGAATACCCTATAATATGGCAACAATAGGTTTGCCTCTCCATTGTAATATTGCACCATTAAAAGATTCGCAACAGTTATTATTGAACACATCACTTTTATGTTTGTCATCAAAATATACTCTACACTAGTGTTTTGGATGAGTATGGCATACAAATTCTTACGCTCCCTCATTCAATTCACTAAGGTCTTCTAGTGCCAATTCAAACTCTTGAAGAGTTTATGATATATTTGAGAATGCCATCCTAAATGCAACTCTGCCATACTGTTTTCTTAAATTATCCCAAATATGTACGGGACAATGTCTATGTTCAGCCCTTGGAAGCATAAAGTTAAGGCCACTCAACAATCCCTATATAAAACAAGTTAAAATAACCTAAAAGAAGTTATCGAAGCTGATAGATCTCTATGCATTTGTGATTTGCTTGACATAAGCTATCCGTTTATCAGTAAAACTAGGACTTATATCATGTTATGGTGACTAAACTACTTGAACATTCTTTTTTTTTCAACTCAATAAATAGTGGCAACAATTTGTTCATTTGTACTTGACAATTTTATAGGCATAAGCGCTTGCAAAGCATACCGCATGTTCATCAGAAGTGATAGTGACGCCATTTCCATCTCTAAGTTCTAGGTCTTCCCTTAGACGTGATAGAAACCAACCCCAAGAATGAGTATTTTCTAATTCCGCGATAGCCCAAACTATGGGGCACATACTGTTGTTGGCATCCTTGCCAATAACAGTCATCAATTGGCCTTTGGTCATTCCTTTCATGAGACGACCATCTATGCCAATTATCAGCCTAGAATGCTTAAACCCCTCTTTCAATGCTTTAAGGCACACATAAAATCTTCGAAATTTCCTAGATGAATTTTCATGACCTTCATCACATAGTAGCTTGACGGTACTACCTGGGTTAGATCTCTGGAGTTCATTTGTGTATCCTCAAGTTAGTTAAATTGAACCACCAGAGAATGTTTATAGACTTCAAAATCAGCTTCTTTGCATTTTTGTACTGTGGTAAGCTTACTGTGTGCTTGATTCTTCTTTCATAAGTTGTATAGGATCCTTAGTAATCATAGTGCTCTTCATCTTTGATCAAAACTTCCTTGTAGTCCATCTATACGATACTTGCTTATTTATTGTGACTTTTCCACATGTATGCTGCCATAGATGTCTTGAAATTTTTCAAGAATTCTCTAAACTCATTTTAGATGCCTATAAGTACGAAATGCACCCCGCTACACGCTTTGCTTGCAAAATCTTCCCTGTAGATTTTGTGAATCCGATCCCATAACCCTATGCAATGACATAATTTACTATTTCTTGTCTAAACATTTTCTTTGACTCAAATCTATCACCAATCTTGAATCTAACTTGTTTATCAAGCACTTGATGATTGAATCAAGGATATTTTCTTCTCATAAGTAATTCCTCGTCGCTACTATTTGTTAAAGAATGTGGAATTGTATCATCATCTATCTCTTCATATAACTCGGCCATTCTAGCCTCATATTCTTGTTCTATGCACTTCATATACTATGGCACTCAGTTAATGTCATATTCAGATTTCTCTCTCAATTTGTTGGAAGCATCACCTATTACTTATTGCTTGCATTGGTTCTTTGTCAACATCACTATGAATTTCAATATCAACAAATGTGGTACCCACCTTATCTTGATCTTCATAATTAAGTTTGTAAATGTCTTCAGCAAAGTCATCAACACCCTTATTTTGACAGGCTACAAGTCAATTTTCTTCATCGCTTGCAAGATTAATCTAAACTCTATTGTATCATGTACTTGAAAAAATCATCATGAGCATGCTCATGCTCAACAAAATTTCCAGTAATCCACACTTTATGGCATATGCAAGCATTTCATAGATTGATTCATCATTCGTCAAGAACCTAAGACCATTCCGCATTGATTTTTTAGTTACTTTACAATGCAATGCAGCATATTCATTGCATCAAATTTTTGTAGTAGATGTCTAAGTTCAAACAATTATACTTCATCAACATCAACATCTCCTTGAATGATATGGTGACTCCTTTCATATGAAATTTCACCATCTTTCTGCAACATACCACATAGTTGAAAAAAAAATTTGATTTTGTCAAAAGAGCCCATATCAGTACCTAAAATAATGACAAATTACAACATAAAGAATTAGTTCCAATCAAAAAAACCTTCCTTGGTCAAAATTTGAAAGGCAAACCTAGTGATTGCACTTACAAATTCATGATAGACTAATTAAACACAAATACTTAATCAAACTTATCATAATTGCATTGAAAATACAAACAAGGTCAATTATTAGTACCTTTTCATCGAGGAACAAAAACCAGTTCTAGTGTGATGCTATTGCTTCTCCATTGAGTAAGGCACTACTACCTCTTATTTTGGTTCTCCAAAATGCATTTTGTGTTGTTTCTCTCCAAAGATTATGACACAATAAGTTCCCTCTACTTCGAAGCAATCAAATACAATGCACGATCCATCTTTCCATTAGGTTCCTTGATTTGCGTTGACCGCAAGATCCTTTCTTTCAATAACTTTGAGTGAGTTTTTGACGGCTGAAATATTTTTATTTTCCCGGGTTTGATAACAGAAGATTTAAGAGGAAACAAGCCCATATGTTGTGTTAACACACGCCACTCCACCAGCTTATAAATACTATTTTTGGCCTAAAATGGACATTGAGTGATTTTTGTGTTCGGTTGTAAAGTTCAGCGATTATTGTGTACTTCAAGTGCAAGTTTGATGATTGTTAAAAATTTTTCCATATGCTATAATTATTTGTTATATGTCATCCTAAGGGCGACAATTAGTAAAAATACAGTTCAGAGCGCCTGTGAATTTTTAACAAAACTTTTTTTAAGCATAATGTATTAAAATATAGGTGCATGGATCATCCTTTTTTCAAAAAAGGCCTTGAAACCAGTCTTATATATAGTCTAAATTATAATTTTATAACCACCTCTAAAATTTTACATTTGACGTTGAATAACTTTCACTCCATCCCTCAAATTTATGGCTTCACCTGTGGTTCAAGTTAGCTATTATGGAGTCGGAATTCTGGTTTGATGTCACATTATAAATGCTAGGTATTTAATGTCCAATTAAAGATTGTCCCTTTGTTTCTTAAAAAAACAAACACACATATAATAACTAGACAAGTGAAAGATCTTCTAATATGTGCTCGTCTTTGCGGTCTTCACGCTCGCACTCTACTTCAGGGCTTCATCAAAGACTTATGAACCCAATCCAAGGTGACTATTGATACCAAAATAGGAAAGTTGGTTCTAGTTAGCGTTTAATTCGGCCCCATATCTATTTGAGTTTATTTGTGCATGCTTGAGTAATTAAACTAATTGGTGTTTAAATTGTATATTTAGGTGTTAAAGTTTTAGTGGTTAATACCGTAATTTTTAACAAATTTAAGTGAGTTAACTAATATCTTTAAAATACAATGGAATATTTATTAATTATGTTACACAATTTTTAATAGCTTAATTATGCAAATTTTTTTCAAAAAATGTACTTTCTATATCTAAATTACATTCACCTAAACCAAAAGTCTACCCAAAAAAAAAAAAAAAACTTTCCCTCTATCTCTATCTCAACCACTTTTTAGAAATGACAGTGGCATGCATTGAGTAAGAAGAGCAATTGGGGGGAAAAAAAGAGTGGCTTAGAAAGAAATACCCAAGAATTTGGGAGCTCATAAGTTCTCTACGTATAATTTTGTGAATGAAATTATTTAAGTTGATTTTTTACAAGATTATGCTTTAGCCAGTTGGGACGCAATTCTCGTAAAAATAAATTGTTATTTGGTAATCATGTTGACTTGTTTGATTCTTTTAATTAAATGAACTAAATAGATACTTTTTTGTATCGAAATTCTGAACCTGAATGTAAGTCAATTAATTGAATGGACTAAACATGTCAAATATTTAATTAAATGAGTTGAAAATCTATTCACAGACTCCCACTAGATTTTGTACTCAGTTCGAGTTAGCAATTATATCGGATCAAATTTTGATGGCTCTAGCCATGTGTAGAGTTTGCTTGAACTAGATGCATGTCAATTTGAGCCATAAGAGAAAAAATAGATTCATTCCACTGTGGTGTTCAATTTACACAAAGAAGAGGTGATGAGAGAGAAAATATTCCATCATATTTCTCCTTTGTTGTCGCAACAATTAATTATTCAGTCTCAGCATATATATTATTTTTAAATAAACGTGGGTGGAGGAATAGGCTTCATTTGATGGCGTCAATAACAATGTGAGTTTAATAAACTTAAACTGTCCGCGTAGAAAGACAGGTCCCATTAAACGTAACTTTTAATTTTACTAGTATGGATACGTGCGATGCACGGTTTATCGTAAAATTAATATTTGTTTGCTAAAAGACTTCAATCAATTATAATTAGACTATTTACCATATTCACAAGCTAATGTCACTGGATAATCATTAATTTTTGTTTTGTGTGACAACGTTGCAAGGATGGCTTACATCAAAGCCGAAAATATAAGTATAGGCCACAAATATGGCGAGGACATTATTCTATAGTGTCGCAACATACAAATTAAAGCATCAAAAAACTAAAATAAGAATAACCAGTTGTAGAGCTGAGAAGATGCAATTAGAGACAATATCAAGTACAAACACAATTCAAAATTGTTGCGAACGAAGGAACATAATATGACTTTATCTGATTTTGTCTAAGATTGATGCAATTCTACCACCTTAAGGTGTGTACATTTTCTAGGATTTTATTCATTGGAAGACACAAACTTACACTGTATTCTCTTATTTAGCTATTGTTTATCATATAGACATCCCATACACATGTCTGCCATGCGTTCACTCAAATTTTAAACCAATCAATATATTGATCTATTCATCCAAAAAAAAATGGAATTCAAAATGTGAGAATTAAAGAGTAACTTAGAGCAAAAACTTAGAAAATGAATCACATACAAGTCATAATGTTTTTGGGGGTGCGGGGGAGGGGGATAGGAAGGCATTGTGATAGGGTCCAAGGAAAATTATACATTAAAATAATAACATTTGTTTGTCATTTGTGGGCTTAAAAAAAAGAAGGTATGATAAAGCAATCGGTCCACTGCATGAACATAAACATAGAATCTAACCACCTCATCTGGATCAAAACATATGTCAACATTTTGTATTCGAATACTATCACTCTCTTAGCATGATTCTAAGTAATAATATTAGTGCACAATATGGCAATACCTAAATACAATTCTTAAACAAAACGATCCTTAGTTACATGTCAACCCAAATCCAACTTGAACGAAGTAGTTCTTAAACCTTGGCTATATGCTTTTAACATTTTTTATTATTTGTGGGCTTAAAAAAAGGAGGTACAATACAGTAATTAGTGCAGCAAATGAATATAAACATTGCATGTAACCACCTTATCTAGATAAAAACATATATAAACATGTTGTGTTCGAATACTACATCTCCCTTAGCATGATTCTAAGTAAACTGAATGAAACAATTCACAAAACATTTGCAATACACTTTTTATGTTAACTTGAACTCACAGTGAACCTTTAACATGGATTTCAAAGGAGAAGTGACTACTGACAACATTTATGAAACAAATTCACAAACCTCAAGTTCAGTAAAATGAGCTTGCTACATAGGTTACCGGGTTGGGGGGGACAAATGATCTCCCGTGGTCATGAGAAGAAGTTGAACTTAGTCTATTATATCTTTGCCAACAATGAGCACTTTCTCCTCCTTCAAGCTCCTTCAAACTCAGTTTTATTGATGCATCAGAACTAAAGTGGCTTTGTTGCAACCTCCAAGGATAAATTGCTTAAGGCTTCACATCTTGGCTTAACTTTACAATCATCCAACTTGCTCTTCTAACAAAGTTGAACTTCATCATGAAAATCATTCCTGAAAGGATGTCTATGAATAGAAATTTGTTGTCCTCTTAAAAAGAAGAGAGACAGTTAATGCAGGACAATCAACTAATAAACTTTCTGAGGTCCACGGCCAAGCAAAGAGGAGATAACTTCCTAGCACCATCCTTAGAGTACATCAAGGTTGACACTCATAACTGAAATACGTCAGAGCTATGAATAGATCAACAACGGAGTATGTAAAATCATGCACACTAAGTCCTATAGAAATCTGGATTCAAGTTTGCAACAACTACGAGTGTGCAAAACCGGTTTATCAGTTCAAAGAAATTTCAAGCCGTAACCAAACCGAAAATTTCGGTTCGTTCAAAACCCGAACCGGAACCGAACTGAAAATTTCAGTTAACGTGTTTTTTGATTCGGTTACTGGTAGTTAACCGTTTACAAGTAATAAAAAACTTATACTTTCTTACCTAGATTTTTCATTTTATTATGTTTAAATTCCTTTTATAAAAATTAAACTTCGTTTATCATTTATAAATAATAAAAAATTGCACTTTTTTAACTAAATTTTTTATCTTTTATGTATAATTTATCAAAAAACAAAATTATTTTTGATTCGGTTGACTGTCGGTTAACAGAATTTTCAAATAGCCCGAACCGTAACCGAACCAAAAAGCAAAAAAAAATTTCGGTTCCGTTAACCGAACCTTGAAAAATTTGTAAAAAACAAACACACGTAGTAATAACTCGACAAGTGAAAGATCTTCTAATATGTGCTTGTCTTTGCAGTCTTCACTCTCGCACTCTACTTCAAGGCTTCATCAAAGACTTATGAACCCAATCCAAGGTGACTATTGATACCAAAATAGGAAAGTTGGCTCTAGTCAGTGTGTATTTGGGCCCCATATCTATTTGAGTTTATTTGTGCATGTCTGAGTAATTTAACTAATTGGTGTTTAAATTATATATTTAGGTGTTAAAGTTTTAGTGGTTAATACTGTAAGTTTTAACAAATTTAAGTGATTTAACTAATATCGTTAAAATACAATGGAATATTTATTAATTATGTTACACAATTTTAAATAGCTTAATTATGCAATTTTCTTTTCAAAAAATATATTTCTATATCCATACATTCACCTAAACCAAAAAATCTACCCAAAAAAAAAAAAAAAACTTTCCCTTCTCTCTCTATCGCAACCACTTTTTAGAAATGATAGTGGCATGCATTGAGTAAGAAGAGCAATTAAAAAAAAAAAAAAAAGTGGCTTAGAAAGAAATACCCAAGAATTTGGGAGCTCATAAGTTCTCTACGTATAATTTTGCAAATGAAATTATTTAACTTGATTTTACAAGATCATGCTTTATCCAGTTGGGACGCAATTCTCATAAAAATAAATTGTTATTTGGTAATCATGTTGACTTGCTTGATTCTTTTAATTAAATGGGTTAAATAAATACTTTTTCGTATCGAAATTATGAACCTGAATCTAAGTCAATTAATTGAATGGACTACATATGCCAAACATTTAATTAAATGAGTTGAAAATCTGTTCACAGACCCCCACTCAATTTTGTACTCAGTTCGAGTTAGTAATTATATCGGATCAAATTTTGATAGCTCTAGCCATGTGTAGAGTTTGCTTGAACTAGGTGCATGTCAATTTGAGCCATAAGAGAAAAAATAGATTCATTCCACCGTGGTGTTCAATTTACACAAAGAAGAGGTGATGAGAGAGAAAATACTCCATCATATTTCTCCTTTGTTGTCGCAACAATTAAATATTCAGTCTCAGCATATATATTATTTTTAAATAAACGTGGGTGGAGAAAGAGGCTTCATTTGATGGTGTTAATAACAATATGAGTTTAATAAAGTTAAACTGTCCGCATAGAAAGACAGCTCCCATTAAACATAACTTTAAATTTTACTAGTATGGATCCGTGGGATGCACGGTGTGTCGTAAAATTAATATTTGTTTGCTAAAAGACTTCAATCAATTATAATTAGACTCTTTACCATATTCATAAACTAATGTCACTAGATAATCATTAATTTTTGTTTTGTATGACAATGTTGCATGGATGGCTTACATCAAAGCCGAAAATATAGGTATAGGGCACAAATATGGCGAGGACATTACTCTGTAGTGTTGCAACATATGAACTAAAGCATCAAACAAAATAAAATAAGAATACCCAGTTGTAGAGATGAGAAGTTGCAATTAGAGACAATATCGCGCACGAACACAATTCAAAATTATTGCGAACGAAGGAACCTAATATGACTTTATCTGATTTTGACTAAGATCGTTGCAATTCTATCACCTTAAGGTGTGTACATTTTCTAGGATTTTATTCATTGGAAGAGACAAACTTACACTGTATCTTATTTTGCTATTGTTTATCACATAGACATCCCATACACGTTGTCCCATGCCTTCACTCAGATTTTAAACCAACTGATACATTGATCTATTCATCCCAAAAAAAAATGGAGTTCAAAATGTGACAATTAAAGAGTAACTTAGAGCAAAAACTTAGAAATGGAATCGCATAGCAAGTCACAATGTTTTTTGGGGGGGGGATAGGAGGGCATTTTGATAGGATCCAAGGAAAATTATACATTAAAATAATAACGTTTGTTTGTCATTTGTGGGCTTAAAAAAAGAAGGTACAATAAAGCAATCGATCCACTGCATGAATATAAACATAGAATCTAATCACCTCATCTGGATCAAAACATATGTCAACATGTTGTATTCGAATACTATCACTCTCTTAGCATGATTCTAAGTAATAATATTAGTGCATGATATGCAAATACCCAAATACAATTCTTAAACAAAACAACCCTTAGTTACATGTCAACCTAAATCCAACTTGAACGAAGCAATTCTTAAACCTTAGCTATATACTTTTAACATTTTTTATTATTTGTGGCCTTAAAAAAAGAAGGTACAATACAGTAATTAGTCTAGCAAATGAATATAAACATAGCATGTAACCACCTCGTCTATATGAAAGCATATATGAACATGTTGTGTTCGAATACTACCACTCCCTTAGCATGATTCTAAGTAAACTGAACGAAACAATTCACAAAACATTTGCTATATACTTTTTATGTCTAACTTGAACTCACAATGAACCTTTAATATGGATTTCAAAGGAGAAGTGACATCTGACAACATTTACCAAACAAATTCACAAACCTCAAGTTCAGTAAGATGAGCTTGCTCCATAGATTACTTGGTTGGGGGGGGGGGACATATGACCTCCCGAGGTCATGAGAAGAATTTGAACTTAGTCTACTATATCTTTGCCAACAATGAGCACTTTCTCCTCCTTCAAGCTCCATCAAACTCAATTTTATTGATGCATTGGAACTAAAGAGGCTTTGTTGCAACCTCCAATGATAAATTGTACAAGGCTTCACATCCTGGCTCAACTTTACAATCATCCAACTTGCTCTTCTAACAAAGTTGAAGTTCATCAGCAAAATCATTCCTGCAAGGATGTCTACGAATAGAAATTTGTTGTCCTATTAAAAAGGAAGAGAGATAGTTAATGTAGGACAATCAACTAATAAACTTTGTGAGGTCCACGGCCAAGGAAAGAGGAGATAACTTCCTAGCACCATCCTTAGAGTACATCAAGGTTGAAACTCATAACTAAAATACGTCAGAGCTATGAATGGATCAACAACGGAGTATGTAGAATCATGCAAACTAAGTCCTATAGCAATCTAGATTCAAGTTTGCAACCACTAGGAGTGTGCAAAACCAGTTTATCAGTTCAAAAAAATTTCAAGTCGTAACCGAACCAAAAATTTCAGTTAACAGTTTTTTGGTTAACCACAAATTTCGGTTCGTTCAAAACCCGAACCGGAACCGAGCCGAAAATTTCAGTTAACCAGTTTTTCGGTTCGGCTACTGGTAGTTAACCGTTTACAAGTAATAAAAAACTCATACTTTTTTACCTACATTTTTCATTTTATTATGTTTAAATTCCTTTTGCAAAGATTAAACTTTGGTTACCATTTATAAAAAATAAAAAAGTGCCCTTTTTTACCTAATTTTTTTATTTTTTATGTATAATTTATTAAAAAACAAAATTATTTTCAGCTCCATTAACCGCCGGGTAACCGAATTTTCAAATAGCCTGAACCGTAACCGAACCAAAAAGCGAAAAAAAAATTTGGTTCCATTAACCGAACCAATTTTTTTGAAAAATTTGTTCGGTTAACCGATTATTCTGTACGATTTTTCAGTTTTTCGGTTCGATTTTCGGTTTCGGAATTTTTTGCACAGCCCTAGCAATAACTGAACCAAATTTTTTCAATCAAACAGGTAAGCCACTGCATTAAGATGGCAGTCTACTAATACCAAATAGAATAGCAACAAAGAATATTATGGACTCGAAAAAACTTTTAATGATCATTAAAACACATATGAACTCTACTTTCACTTTCTCCTACTGTAAATTCTCCTATCCATTTCATTCCACTAACACAGAGGACAATTTACCACATCAAAACAGCAATATCTAAAGAATATTAGAGACCAAAGAGGGAGTCGAAGCAATAAGCTTAGTTGCTTATCAACAATATAGAGCACTACCAATGCAAACAATCATTCTTAGTCTCCGAAAAGGAAAACAAAGGATTACTCTTGAAAGCTAGGAATAAAATCCCTTTGGTATGGTTCTAAGAATGACATTATTACTTTGATATGGTAGCTAAGTAGTCAATGAATATCAACACAATGGTTGTAATTGTTAGCCCAGTATCATCAGTTATTGACATATGAAATTCTAGATCATACCACAATCATAACCAATAATAACTAGTAATGAAGCCAATGCTAAAGCCACAACGCTAACGCTAAATAATTAAAAGACTACATTCTAACCTACATTTACTAACATGTCCATCAAAAGACTAAATGTAACATTAGTGTTACATTACTAAATTTCATCAAAAGACTAAAAGTAACATCAATGTTACATTACGAAATTTCTTTCACCTTTAAACAAAACACAAATATGTGAAAGAATATTTAAAAAATAGCAAAACCTAAGCATCATAGGACAACTTAATATCCTTATAAACTCTACAAACATAAACCATGAATTTTAATCCTGATAGATCAAAAAGAAAATAACCAAGTCAACATTATTCACATGACGGGTTGCTCGATTCCAATTTTCAAGCATGTTTAAAGCCTAATAAAAGCAATTCACTTCAAATCTGAAACGTCCAGATTAAACCAACTGTACAGACGATGAAAAACAAAAGGATATGTGATATAGAGGAAATTGATGTATTGGAAGGGAAGAAAAAGGTAACAAACCTATTATGAGAGTCTTAACCAAGCTAACATTGTCACCTTCGAAATAATTAAATACTTCATTAATATACCATTCTTAGCCTATTCGGGGTCATTCCTTCCATTAGAGACCACAATCAATGAAATACGTAGAATCTAACCTTGATAAAAAACCAAAACCCATGATCAACCTTGAAACAAATTATCATCCCTTCCAAAAAAAAAAAAAAAAAGTTAAGATCTAAAAAACCTTAGACACTTACAGGGATTGCCACATATTGTGCTCAATCTCATAATGGAAACCCAAACAAAAAAAATGGGGAAAAATACACAAAAATAAGGAGAACAGAAAAGAGGATGCTATTTCATTCTGGAGAATACCAATGAAACAAATTCAAAATCAACATGACCCAATAATTAGGTTGTATGAAAAATATTTCCAAAAACTAACAACACAAATTATAAACTGATAAACCTGATAATTCAAATAGAAACCCTGTTGCTGTTGGTCCTATTGTACAACCTGGATCAATATGTCACCAACAACGCACAAATTAATACTTTGTTCCAAAATTAAAATTTAATATCGTACACACCATAGTTATCCTGGGTTAGTATCCTTTCTTTAAACCATTAGAGACTGATCGAGGGAGCTTCAGGGGAGGGTTGCTAAACCTAATGCTCGTCAAACACAGAAATTGACATTTGAAAATAAATTAGGGCCTAAAAAGATTAAAATTTCTCAGGGTAATATCAAAATTTTGAAACTAAAAGAAAATTAAATCAAAAATTGAAGTAAAGCCCACATGGCTGTGATGAAGAGTGGCTCTAAGAGGGTGCACCTAGTGACCAACAAAATGCAATTAGAGATTTGCCATAATTCGATAGCGTCGATAGAGAAGAAGACTAAGGTAAACATCATCTCATTTTCTATGATATGTAAATTTGGATGAGGAAACAGGTGGAGCAATTTGGATGAAAAATGGAGAAAAAAGAAAAAAGAACTTCGACTAACTCAACGGAGATAGAGCCAAAGAGTGGAAATTGCTAGTTACATCTCCATAGTGGCTTGTGCCAAATAACTAAAGAGATAACCGATCGTCAGTTGCAAGAAAATCGAGTAGCAATACAGAGTTGTGAGATAAGGAGGGAGGTGACTCTTAAGATGAAAAAATAAAAAAGATCCAAAATCTGTAGAAAAAAATCATCAGCAAATAAGTAAAAAAAAAAATGTAATGGTTACTAAAAACAAACTAATCTTCACGGAATGATTGAAGTTATATCTTACGACCAGCCATTGTGGTGCCATAGTATCCTCCTCTACTCCACCTTTTGAATTATGTACTTTGAAAATGTGACCAAAGATCTTAACAAAGTTGACTCCTTGACCACCCCTCCTCCCCCCCTCCCAAAAAGAAAAAACCGAAAGTAGAAAGTGTTGACATTCACATTGAAATAGAGCAAACTAAGATAACGTGATGGGAATCCTGTTTCAGTCATAAATTCAAATATTTAAAAATTAGTAAATATGTTACCTTGGCGGTTTTGGAGCAATGGATATCCATGTTAGGATTGAGAGGATAAAGTCATAAAGACCTGAGAATGAAAAAGTTATATCAATGGATTAATTTTATTGACAATGTAAGTATATTCTTCAACCACAGTAAGCATGATCAACATCATAACTTGTAATTAGAAAAGTCATATTTAACCAAAGTGCCTTTGGCCCAATAGTTATCAAGGTCTCCTTAAAGATTTTCACTCTTGGTTTCTAATAACAATTCCATGTAAGCACATACCTTACAAAAGGGGGGAAAAACAAAAACTAGATTTATGTTGACCCTTATATCTACCTTGCCCATTCTAGTGACAATTCCCTGTAAGCACATCGGACACAAATATATAAATGTCAATGGAATACTTTATGCTCAGCAGCATGCCATGATTTAAGACCAAACATACTCACAACCATAATTTTTCTGATTTGATCTCATAACCAACTCTAGCATACTTAAGTTTGAATTACTGCTATAGTCCTGCATCAGATTCTTCCTATCCTACAAGCCCTTCCTCCCCCCTATGCCGCCCAAAAAAAAAAAAAAATGAAGATTTAGGAAAGGAAACTATGGGATGATAAGTAATACAGATCATGGACGTGCAGAGTTTGTTTTAAGCCAGGGAACTTCAAGGAACCACACAATTTATTTATTTTTTTTATAGAGAAAGAATGAAGAGGAAAAAGGCTTACTTATGATCCAGAAGATCATTGGACATGAAGAGGGGCATCATGGCCCCCATGCTCGTTGCCATAACACTCATACTTGCTTTCTCTAATACTTTCCCAGCACAACTGCATCACGCAAAACCCCCACAAATTAGTCAAAATAAAATTGTGAAATTTGTCTTGCCAATAGTTAAAATCACCTATCAGAGAAAATTAGGGCGAAGAACAACCAAGCGTAATTTTCAGGTGCAAATATTTTGTGAATCGATCAAGACTTACAGGGGAAATTCAATTGCCTGCTTTCAAGGAGGAGGAGATACAATGAGGGTGTGAAGAGAGAAAGAAATGAGAAGAAAATGAAAGGTAGAGATGTGAATAGTCGTACCCATCTATAGACTTGTGGATAGTTGTGCCCATCTATGGACTCCTCGCAGACATGGAGGCGTGAACTGAAATTGCAAAAGTAATTTGCCTTTTTCACCCCTTGAATAAAATACTTTTATTGTGCTTTAATCAATGGTAGATTACACATTTGTTCAATTTAATCAATGGCTGAAAGCTTGTGAAGCTTTGAAATTCACTCTCAGTGCAGCAAATGATAGTTATGAAAAGATTGCTATTGTGTTGGTATAGATAGATAGATTAAAATATAACTAAAATTATGAGTAATTTTTTAAAAAAATAAAAATTATAAATGGCTATTTTACTTAGATAAGGTAGTTTTTTTTAATAAATAAAATCTACGGTTTAAAATTAATGAATAAATATAATTGCCTATTTTTTTTTAAAAATAATTAGATTATCATCTATCTTTTGTCATGTAATATCCGAAATCATGCGTAATTTTTAAAATAAATTAAAGAGATATCTTAACTTTAAAATCGACGATTTAGATTTAATTCATAATAATGTTTATGGTTAAGATTACACCAAATCTTGCAAATCACTCTTGTTGCAGCATTCTAGATTTTCCAAAGATTGCTATTATAAAAGTATAGATTAAATAATGTCATTGAAAAGTTTTCTTACCTAAGCATGCCATTGAATTTGAAATTAGGCATTAAAAAGTAATTGCAATCAACTATTACCATTTAACTAAATAAAAAAATAATCTAACTGGTGTTAACATCATAAGAATGTAACAAAAAAGGCAAAAGAAAAATCAGCCCCGTTGCTTCCTTCTAACCCATAATCGAGACCGTACCTTCACCATCACCACATTGTTGCTCTCTCAAACCCTACAATGGAGAACCAGAACAAACCCTAAATGAATTTTCCATGCGTATGAGGGAGAAAAAAATTTGGCTTGTCAAGATCACATAAGGATTTGACCGAAGAGTTCATCATCGAAGATTATCTTCTTGATCATCAGATAATTTCTTGGGTTTCAAAAAGTATAAAATTTGACTTTAGTACAAACCCTCAGAATTGCAATAGCAGAGGGCATTTTTAGGTTTCGTTTTGGTGTAAACAATGTGACAAAGAAACGGTACAACTCAATTTTGCAATGTGATGCAAATTTCAAAATTAATTTTGAAATTAGGGTTTCGAAAAACCTAAAGGTTCATTTAGTGGATTGAGTTTGAGGCTTTTTGTCTATCCCCCTAATATCTTCCTACTGCTTTTATTTTTATTTTCTTTTATTTTCACTTTATTTTGAATAACTATTTGAAAAATAAATCAAAAAAGTTAAAACTTCTTGTTACCAGTCTAATTTTCTAATAAGCAGCATTAGGATATATACCAATCAAGTTTGGTGACATGCTTAGGCAAGAAAACTTTTCAGTATTAATTTCGAATAAAATAAAAAAGTTCATTGACATTGTTGGCCAAAAATTTCATAGAAAGGTTAACAACCTGAAATAAAAAAAATCCAAATCTAAATACTTTAAACACTAAATCGTTGAGTTGCTTGGGCATGACCATAGAATTTATTTGAAAAATTGAATTAAATTGAGCAAATTCAAATTTCCCTTGTTTTAGCAAGATGTTGACTTATATTCCCTTGATTTGGATTTGATAGCCAAGATTTGTTAACAGGATAGTTAAGATATAAATATTGCCCTAAATTTTCTGATTCTTGTTTTCAATTAAAGTTCAGTGAACCCAAATAATTATTTCCAAAGTTGTGGGTTCAAAATAATTTCTGTTTGGAAAGTAATTGGCTCCAGTGAGGGAAAAAAAATGGATGATATGATACAATAAGTTTCTCATGAATGATGTATATCAGTATACATGGCTATAAATAGGGGCATTTTCAATTTCGTGCATGAATAAAGCAACCTCTTTTAAAGCATAATTAGATACAGGGTTGCATTCTGGATCAAAGAAAAAGAAATGGAGAAGACTTCACTGAACTTCCTTAAGCTTGCTATTATTGTCGTTTTGATCAATGCAATGGGTAATACTCTAAACCTACTAAATTATTGATCTTTTTTCTTCTTATTGCATGTCTGATCAACTGTCGTTTGTGTTACTACTCTTTTACCTTCCCCAAATTTTAGATTGATACCTTTTAATTGAGACTAATTTATTTGATATATATATATATATTATATATATATATATATATATATATATATATATATATATATATATATATATATATACACACACACACACACACATACACATACACATACATACACACAAATATACATGTACATACACATATATATATGTATACAAACGTACATGTACATATATATATGTGTGCGTGAGTTTGTGTGTATATATATACGTATGTGTATGTATATCTATATGTGTGTGCATGTATATATATATTTTCGCATTTCATTTTATTATTATAGTTCGTTTGCAATTAAATTCTTTTCTCAGATTGGGTGATACTGCTATTGCTTTCTCGCTCTTAACTTATCCATGCCTACCTCACATACCTAGTGGTCTTGAAACAAGTGGCTTGAGCATCATTGTTCGAGACAGAGAGTGGTTGTAATTTTTAATGAATGGTTGTCAAAAGAATAAATTATTTATCTCATATATCATAGTTAATTTCGAGTAATTTGGCCAAAAAATTATATGGGTCATTGACACTCAATGCTTTTTGGTGCAACCAAAAATAAAAAATGAAAACACTTAGGAAGAAAACTCTTTGCACTACTTTTTTTGGACAGTAAGTGTAAAGGGGCATTTTAATAAATTTGAAAAAAGTTGTAAATATGCTCATAAAATCTTAAAATATTGAGTCTTGAATTAATAATATCGCAAACTTAATTCTCGAATTTTGCATTTGTATATAAAGATGTTGAATTATTCTGGCAGCACTTAGTATCAACTTCTAGCTTGGACCCTAGAAAATGCCATATAGACTTTGATGAAATATAGCCTAAAGATTCAACTAATATCTTTGACTTTTTGTGGAATTAATTAATTTCTTGATGTGTTATTGAAGTCGATATGGTGAATGGATATGATCAAGGATGCGCAAAATATGGTGTAACTTGCAATCCATCTGCAAGAATTTTTTGTTGCATAGGTTTATCATGCAAGCAAGATGACCCGACAAAGCCAGGGGCTCTAGGAAAATGTGTGGCTAAGAATGAGATTAAAGACGACCAAGGATGCGCAAAATATGGTGAAACTTGCAATCCATCTGCAAGGATCTTTTGTTGCCAAGGTTTATCATGCACGCCCGAAGATCCAACAGTGCTAGGCTCGCTCAGCAAATGTCGTGCAATAAATTAACCAACAATGCTAGCTGATATCCTGATTACACATTGAAGAATCAAAGGCTATGAGATCACCCTAGAGGGCGGGTGAATAGGGAGATAATCAAGGTTGCTAAGCAATCGAAATGTAAATGCGGAAAAGTAAACTGGGACAAAACACAATCGAGTTTTAACGAGGTTGGGCCTCAAAAGACTTAATCCCCGCCTAAAGTTCCCTAACTCTAGGATTAACCCGAATCTTTATTAGGAGGGATGATTACAACTCTAGAGTACACCTATTCTGAGTTCCAAGACCCAAGTTGACACCCTCAACAAGGCTTGGTAGAGTTGACCCTTCAACTCTTTAATCCCACCTAAACACTACTTAAATAACTCAAAGAACAATAACAAATTAAAGCTCAATCAATACAATAAGAGAGTGTGTTTGAGTATGCCAATGAATGCTTGTCTTGCTTAGTATCTTCAGCTCTCAACCATCTTGCATATTTATAGGCAAGGCTTGGAGAAATAGAAGGAAAGTAGCCGTTATGTATATCCAGAATCCAACTTCAGTTCAAGGCCTTGAATGGCAGTTCAGTACCCTTGAAGATTACGCAATCTAGCTAGTAACGGTTAGTTGATCCAATTGGCTTATTTGCAACGGCTAGCATATCTTTTGCTGACTTAAGATTTTCTTGAGCTGCTTTGTAAGCTTTCCATATACAAGGCAAATATGAACCATTTAAATATTGAATCTTTGTTAAGAAAGGTCAAATATTTGCTAACTTTGGCTCCCTAATAAAGTAACATATTTTATTTCATAATATCATAGTCAAATTTGAATTACAATATTATATCATAAAGATTACATATTCAAATTTGAATACTAAAATATTTCTTAGATATTATAATACCTTATATAATAAACATAATATGTTATTTAACAAATATACTAATTTACCAACTCCTTTTTGTCTTTCATCAAAACATATTCATAAAATACATTGTAAGCTTAATGAAGCTAATAATCTCCCTCTTTTTGATAAAAGACAAAACTCCATAGATATCATGAACTTATGCATGGATTCATCAAATAACCAAATTAGCTTACCATAATCTTTCTCCCCCTTTTTGTATTTCATCAAAAAGGTAGCGTGTGAAGGGAAAGAAAAATTAGAGCATGTAAAAATTATTGCAAACACATGTAGCTCCCCCTTAACAAATCAATGATATACAAAGATGCTCCCTCTCAATCTATGGCACTCAAAAAAGACATATAGGGATAAAATGCTAACCATGAAATTAATCACATACGATAATGCTCATTGACTTGAAACAAAATGATACAATAAGTGATTAACGTTAACAAAATTCTCAAGAGTAAATCGGCGATATCGAAAATGATACCAATTGAAAACTCAAGGACTATTGAAAAATGATCATGTGATATCATTTTTCTGTTCTAGATACAAGCAATATAAGTATTAGGAATCATAATAATTATGGACAAAGGCAATGCTCATAATAACATGTCATAATAGTATAAGATATATTGGAACATTAGTCATGCTTACATTCCACGGATAATAAAGCCAAAAAAAGAAAAAAAGAAAATTTGAAATCAAAATGCCACAAAATGCAAAGTAACATGGTCATATGTTTAGCAAAAATCCAAATATTATCACTATTGAAGATGTTGACATAAAAATTCAAGCCTTTGAATTGGTCATATTAAAGATAGTCAGTTTCTGCCTGCAGTTCAAGGTCTTGGACTGTACTTTAGGGCCTTGAAATCTGAGCAACGACAAAACAAATAAACTTACCTTATTTTTACCTTTGGCAAACCATAAGTACTTACCATATGCCTTTGCGAAGCTCCAATATTTCCTTGTCCACTTAAGTTTTCAAGAAGATCAAATGCTATTGAAAATTTATTATTAGTACATAAATGAGGAATCAATAATATCCCACGAACATGCGCATTCCTTTTTGATTTCTTCAAGAATGAAGTTGCTTGATCAAATCTTGATACCCTTTTCTTCTTGTATTCAAAATTGTTAGAAGTAAGAAAAATTAATGAGGTGAAATTTTTCTTTCCCTCAATCTTGACACATTTTCTTGATTTAACACCACAATCAGGAATTTGTGAAAGTTGAAAATTTGGTGTGGTATTTAAATAATACAAAATGTGAAAACTTGGAGAAACACTATTATTTGAAAATTCAATTATGGATGTTACCTCATCCTTATCGCTTTGAAAAATAGATGAATCATTATTTTTCTCACCAATTTCAAGAAACTCCTCAATTTGGGCATGCTTGACATCATTATGTATAGGCCGTGGAATTGGATCATCATTTTCATGTTCTTGCTCTTCATGTAGTTGGTGATCCTCAACTTGCTTAACATTTTCTTCCACGATTATTTCATCCTGCACCACAAATTCGCTCAATACCACATTTTGATTAGAACCATATGAATTATAAAAAGTCTCCCAAAATTCCTTGGCATTATCACAATGTGAGACAAACTCATAAATATCAACAGTAAGAGCACAAAATAAAATGTTTATAGCTTTAAAATTTTTGGATATCCACTTGTAATTGTTTTCAGCATATTCATCTTCCGATTTCTCAATAACTATTGGACCTTTGATTATGATATCCCAAAGATCGAGACCCTTGTGCTTGATATAACGTTCCATTGTTTCCTGTCACAAAAAATAATTAGTACCTTTAAAAAGCAGAGGGCAATCATAGTCAAAATCATAACTAGTCATGGGATCGAACTATTAGACGGTAAAGTCTTAAAAAATAGTACTGGCTCTGATACCAATTGAAGAATCAAAGGCTATGAGATCACCCTAGAGGGGGGTGAATAGGGTGACAATCAAGGTTGCTAAGCAATCTAAATGCGAAAAAGTAAACCGGGACAAAACACAATCGATTTTTAACGAGGTTGGGCCTCAAAAGGCTTAATCCCCGCCTAGAGTTCCCTAACTCTAGGATTAATCCGAATCTTTTTTAGGAAGGATAATTACAACTCTAGAGTACACCTACTCTAAGTTCCAAGACCCAAGTTGACACCCTCAACAAGGCTTGGTAGAGTTGATCCTTCAACTCTATAATCGCACCTAAACACTACTTGAATAACTCAAAGAACAATAGCAAATTAAAGCTCAATCAATACAATAAGAGAGTGTGTTTGAGTATGCCAATGAATGCTTGTCTTGCTTGGTACCTTCAGCTCTCAGCCATCTTGCCTATTTATAAGCAAGGCTTGGAGAGATAGAAGGAAAGTAGCCGTTATATATATCCAGAATGTAGCTTCAGTTCAAGGCCTTGAATGACAGTTCAGTGCCCTTGAAGATTACACAATCCAGCTAGCAACGGCTAGTTGAACCAGTTAGCTGATTTGCAATGGTTAGCATATCTTTTACTGACTTAAGATCTTCTTGAGCTGCTTTGTAGGCTTTCCATATACAAGGCAAATATCAACCATTTAAATATTGAATCTTTGTTAAGAAAAGTCAAATATTTGCTAACTTTGGCTCCCTAATAAAGTAACATGTTTTATCTCATAATATCATAGTCAAATTTGAATTACAATATTATATCATGAAGATCACATATTCAAATTTGAATACTAAAATATTTCTTCATACTATAATACCTTATATAATAAACATAATATGTTATTTAATAAACATACTAATTTACCAACTCCTTTTTGTCTTTCATCAAAACATATTCATAAAATACATTGTAAGCTTAATGAAGCTAACAATTGATTATACATTACTAATAAATATGATTATACATTACTACTAAATAAGATGTGTTGGTTGTCAGTTATAGGCCGTTTTTTTTTCCCTATAGCTAGACTTTTAAGTCTCTCCAAATATTATTGAGGTTATGTATCTGATCCCTCATCAGGGACCAGTTTGTTGTTTAATTACACATGTGGAATGTATTTCCATTTTTTTTGGTCAAAATTTAGAAAAGTTTCTTACTTATACATGTATTCAATTTTGTTTTATTTTTAACCATTAGTATTTAAGTAGTTTAGTATGTGCATTTTGGTACAGAGTCTAGTACGCCACATTATTTTATTCATGTGTCCAGATTCCAACCCCTAGTACTAAAACTCTTTCATCCCAAAGAGACATCATAATTATAAATCCCACCAATTAGGTTTTAGCCTAGAGGATAAGATAGAGGGTTTAGGTTATTATATCTCAAGTTTAATTTCCTCCTTTCTTATATTGTAACTGCACTGTACTGTGCCATTTGTGACTCATGCGAACAAAAAATGATTGTAACTATTATTTGAGTAGTCTAACTATATATAAGGATTGTTACTAGGATTTTTTACTTCAAATGCCTCTGTCATTGAAATTTGTATCTTCCCTTAGTTCCTATCACAAAAAGATCGCCAACAGAAAGAGAAGGGATTAAGGGAATCAAAAATTGCACTTCACCACAAAATTAGTCCCCTCCGCCCTCCCCGATCGACTATTATGACTCTCAAAGAGGGGAACAAAGCTAATATCATCTTTATCTTACAAATGCAAAAATGGGTGAACTCCTCACAATTCAGGAAATAAGCAATTATGAATTGTAGTGCAATCCCGCCTAAGTGCTGCCCGTTTAAGTAATTTAAAATTTAAATTGTTTTACAGCTTCCCTCCCCTACGGTTAGTTATATGATATTTTAAACTGAGTCAAGAAACTGCTTAAGAAATACAAACTACCTCTACTGAGAAAATAAACTGCCTTGATTTCAGGGACATGCAGCCCCACCACTTCACAAACACAACTAAACTAGCACCACCAAAAAAAAAAAAAAAATTCAGGACTTTATCATTGCCTTCATTTTAGGGACGTGCAGCCCCGCCAAATCACCAACACAACTGAACTTGCTAAACACCCAAAAAAAAAAAAAACCAGCAAAATTTTATCACCATACTCTGATTCAAACAGCAAAAAATTAATCACTTCATCCTCATAGCAACGTCCCCAATTGCAATCCCCTCAACCTAGATAATTTTCACAATTTGCAGCCTTTGCTTTTCAAACCAATCCCATCCTTCACATTTGCCACCATTATCCGTTTCAATTAAGAAGACCTCATTATTTTCAAAATCAATCCACTTCAGCATCATTATCATCATTGAAAGGTTAGAGCTATGACCCAATATGCATCGTCGCAACTGAGTTGAATAAATTTTAGGTTAAAATTTCGTTTACATTTTTCAAGTCAGCTCTTACACTACTTATCATTCTGTTGCAGATCTGAAGTTCAACATATTACTGAACACATTTCCACCACTTACTTTTTGAGGTATGAACTACTTACCTTTTGGCTTCCCTCGCCCATTATGGGTACGCAATTAGTTGTCTCCAATGATTGCTGTGAATAAATTAATGTGTTTATTGAATAAAACATTCTGCCATCATGTTTTCTCCCTCTTCCCCAGTTTAGTACAGTAAACCAAAGGAAATATATTAAAGAATTTTGACTGTTGACATACTATACTCACCAACCCCATGGAAATAAACGACAAAAATTGGAAGCATGCATATCAACAGCCCCAAGGAAGTAAATGACAAAAATTGAAAGCATACAGATTAACTCATGGAGTTTTATTAATTTCACTCTAACAATTATAGATATCGTTTAAGTTTTAAGTAGACACTCAATGAATGGAACAATTGAAAAATGAAACAATTCCCACCCTAATATTATGTAATTTGCCCAGCACATCTCCAAATTATAACGATACAAATACAACAGTTGATATAATATAATTGTTGATATAATTGCATCTCAAAATTATTAGCAGCCCCTCTGTCCCCCCCCCCAAAAACTTCAAATTATCAAAATGTATAATATTTATCTAACAGTTGATGTCATGTGTTCATCACAAGAAAATAAAGTATATACTTTTCATTTTATTTTTGAAGCATACATCTCCATATTATAACAATACAAATATAATAGTTCATATAATATAATGACTGATATAATTGCATCTCAAAATTATTAGCAGCCCCTCCCTCCCCAAAAAAACTTCAGATTATCGAAATGTAAAACACTTATCTAATAGTTGATATCATGTATTTATCACTAGATAATAAGGTAAATACTTTTCATTTTATTTTTGAAGTATACAACTGAACTACTTAAGTGTAATCGTTACCCTCTAACAATGAAAATTGTTTTTCCAATGTTCTAAATTTTACAAATGAAATACATTTTGATAATCAAAATGTATACTACAAATAAAACATTTGATATCATCCATTTACCACGAGATAATACACGAAATACTTTACATTTTATTTGTGAAGCATATAAATTAACTAATTAAATTTGGAAGCTTACAAAACTACTAACTCCATATTCTTAATTGATCTCTTCAGATTAATATTATATTTTTGATGGTTAAACTAGAGACTAAATGGAAGAACTATGTTTTTTGAGATACCCTACTCACCACAATTAAAAAAATGAAACAATTATTAGCAGCCCCCTCCCCCCCAAAAAAACTTCAGATTATCAAAATGTACAACACATATCTAACAGTTGATATCATATGTTTATCACCAGATAGTAAACTTTTCATTTTATTTTTGAAGTATACAAATGAACTTATTAAGTGTCTTCATTAACCTCTAACAATGGAATTTTTTTTTCCCCCAATGTTCTAAATTTCACAAATGAAGTACATTATGATAATCACAATGTATACTAGAAATATGACATTTGATATCATCAATTTACCACAAGATAATATATGCAATACTTTTCATTTTACTTGTGAAGCATACAAATTAACTAATTAAATTTGAAAGCTGATAAAACTACTAAATATTCTTAATTTGCCTCTTCAGATTATTATTATTATATTTTTAATGGTTAAACTATAAACTAAATGGAATAACTATGTCATTTGAGATAACCTACTCACCACAATTAAAAAATAAAACAATTACTAGTAGCCCCCCCCCCCCCCAAAAAAAAAAATCAGATTATCAAAATGTACAACACATATATAACAGTTGATATCATGGGTTTATTACCAGACAATAAAGTAAATACTTTTCTTTTTATTTTTGAAGCATACCACTTACGTAATTAATTGTCTTAAGTAAACTCTAAAAATGAAACAAGTGATATAATATAATGGTTCAAAGCATATAAAACTACTCACCACAACTAAAAAATGAAAGAATTCTCACCGTGATATCAAATATATAACTACATCTCAAAATTATTAGCAGCCCATCCGCCTCCCCCTCGCAAAAAAAACTTCAGATTATCAAAATGTATAATACATATCTAACAGTTGATATCATGCGTTTATCACCAGATAATAAAGTAAATACTTTTCATTTTATGTTTGAAGCATACAACTTAACTAATAAATTGTCTTCATTAGCCTCTAAAAAATGAAACAGGTGATATCATATAATGGATGAAAGTACATAAACCAGTCACCACAATTAAAAAATGAAAGAATTCTCATAGTGATATCAAATAATTTATCAACTCCATCTCAAAATGATCAGCACACAAATATAATAGGTGATATAATATAACAGTTCATATAAGTACATCTCAAAATTATCAGAACACAAAAATTCCACAGTGAAAAATGAATTATATGAGCAGAGTGCACACCAAACTAAGACTAAGCAGCAAGAACATAAACAGAATAATGCCCATTGTTGAAAAACAGAGTAGAGAAAAGATGTATTACATGAAGATTGGAGCAATACCCAAACCCAAGCAAAATTCACCCCAGCTTTTTTTTTTTTTTTTAAATACATCTCCCACTCTCCCTCAAACACCCACTAACTTAACCGTTGATTAAAGCCAACAAAATACCCCAACAAAATACCCTCCCTTTTCCCTTATCTCTATATTCTATCTATTTGTCATGGCACAAGACTACGATAGAGACTCATGCACGGTCATTTACTATTCATAGCATAAAGTCATCAGGGAGAAGGCAGGATGAGACGTTTCATTTTGTACATGTCAATTTTATGAAATCTCCACATAACGGACCTTCAGAAAAATCAATGTGTCAAATTATTCGACACTGCCCGCCGCCCAAAGGCCACAGTAGAGGAATCAAAGGTTGCATACGTTTCTTCAGCATTGTAAATATTTACATTTTCTGCAACCAGCTAATTAATATGAGAGTCATGATTAATCTTTTACAATTATCCAATCATTCCAATTTAGAAAGTCAGCCACAATTAATACCTTAAGCTACAGAAATTTAAAACTTTGCATAGAAATTCACATATAAAACCCAACAGAAATATACATATTTCAATTAGCAAAAATAGCCAATAAAAACATAACCTAAAATAATCACAGATAATGCTAAAACTTAAGAAATAGAAAATGACAAAAGAATAACAAAACTTACATGATCAACCTGCTAGGTGGCAGGCCTGATCATACCCTCGATTCCCCTGGTTAGATGACTTAGATCACTATAACTAACCTCTGAAAATGAAAAATCTCAACACATTGAAATAACTAATTAATTACATGAAACAATCACATAATTTTTAGTTGATATACTCTATTTACCGCAAGCACATACACCACATAATTTGGAAGCATACATATCAACCAATTCAATATGCCTAATTTAACTCTAAAAATTACAATTACACTTTCAACATTGTAACTAGACACTGAAGGAATGGATTTTTCACAGTTCATGTAAACTACTCACAACCATTGAATAAAACAAACAATTTTTCACAATTCACAAAAAATACGTAGGGATAAATCTCAGACTTTAAAGTACTAAGTATTAAGCTGGACTGCTTTGAAGTTTGTTTGATTTAACACGTATAAGATAAAGATTCATCAAAGTAGTTAACAAAGTAATATAGAGAAGTACACCTCCTTCCTTTCCTTCTAAGTATCATCAAACGCATCCTTCATGCCTGCAGAACCCAAGACAATGGCAGTCAGTACACAAAAATCCAACAACATTCTAAATCAAACAACCCAGGACAATGGCTTACCTCATCACCCATGACATTAAGATAGCTCCTTCTCCTTTGTCTTTTCCAACCCCCGATCTGCCCAAATTACGCCGAAATTGCACAACCACCATGAACACACTCAACATATACAACAAAACATTTTAAAAAGACAAAGAAGGGGTAGATACGTCCAAATCGGTTAGAAACAGACTTCTACCATCAGATCTGGGAAGGAGGGGTGGCGCATGTGCTACACGTGCTGCCGACAAAGGTTTCCATCGACTGCCTTCTTCCCCCTTTGCCTTTCCAAACCCCCGATCTGTGCAACCCATGCCGGAAAAAGCAACAACACCATTAACAAACCCAAAATATGCACCAAAATCTTTAAAATGGAACTATAAAGGGTAAAAATGTCCAAAATTGTTAGAAACAGACCTCTACCATCAGAACCGTAACGGAGGGGTGGCGCGTGAGATACACGCGCCACCAACAAAGGGCTCTGCTGACTGCCTTCTTCCTTCGTCGCCTTTCAAAACCCCAGATCTACCTAAACCACGTCGGAAATACCACCACCGCCAGAGAAACAGAAGCGCGTAGCCCCACGCGCCGCCGCTTGAGTGGCGCGTTGGCTGTGTGGGTGGTACAAGTGGACTCCGCTTTTGGCCGATCTAGAACGTCGTTGTGTTGAATTTTCCAGGTGGACGCGAGAAGGTGGTGGACGACCTAGATGTCATCACTTGGTCACGGAGGTTTCTTGAGAACCGGCTTTTGAGAGAGATGAGAGAGAGCATAGAGAGAATGGAGAGGCGAGAGATGAGAGAGAAAATAAAGAGGACGGTAAGGATAGCAATGAGAGGCCATTGAGAGGAGAGGGATGTGAAAGTTGAGAGGCTTTTGAGAGGAGAGAGACGGGAGATTAGTTTAGAGAGATTGAGAGCATGGAGAGAATGGAGAGCAGAGAGATGATAGAGAGCACAGAGAGAACGGAGAGGATAGAGCCAAGAGGGTTCTGAGAGGAGAGAGATGCGAGAGAATTCTAGAGAGATAGAGGGGATATAGAGAATGGTAAGGACAATGTTTATTTGAGGCTAACGGGGAAAGAGACAGATAAAATTACACAACTGTTTGGATTATCAATCAAATTTTAAGACACAGGGTATTCTAGAATTTGACCGCCTAAATTCTTCACTCACAAATAAATACATAATGCATATTTTAGTCTTTAGCTAACCCTTTTTTTTAATTCTGTACGAGGTACATTTATATACATGGCTACCTATAAATGATTTAAAAAAAAATCTTTCTACCATGTACATACACACACACACACACACACACACACACACACACACATATATATATATATATGTATGTATGTATGTATGTATTTAATGAACCCATATACTACCACTCAAATTAAGAAATTAACAAATTATAAGCATACAAATTAACAAATTAAATTTGGAAGCATAGAAAACTACTAAATATTCTGAATTTACCTCTTAACAAATTCTCACACCAATTCTAGCAAAATGGAGAATTAGATCAGTGATTGTAAATGCACGTTTATTCGCAAATCACTTTGGTTATAGTCAAACACATTCTCCTTTTATTATAGATATAGTAAAGTATACCTGCTCCCTTTTTCTCTTCTCTTACTTTAAAATTTTTTTTTGGCACCAGACTAAACATATTAATGTGGGGGCGTTGGGTAAATTATATAAGTTCTCAACATTAAATCTTCATGGCACATAAAACCTCAAGTAAGATGGAGATCATGAAATTTAAAAGATCAAGAACTTAGTTTATTTGGGTCATCTAGTATTTTTTTGGACAAGTTAAAGAGCTTTTTAATTTAATGCGATGATATGTTCGCATCTATTTAGTTTTCCTCACAACGTCTTATATAAAGATATCCACTGCTCTCTCTCTCTCTCTGTCTGTCTCTCTCTCTCTCTCTCTCTCTCTCTCTCTCTCTCTCTCTCTCTATATATATATATATATATATATATATATATATATATATATATATATATATATGTATATATATAACTTAAATGTAAAATTGAAACACTTTTTTACATGAGAATAAGTCCCACTTAAATACCACCCCTAGAATTCATTCCCTTCTAATCTCCACCATTTCAAAATTCAAGTTACAATAATGCATCACATATGAAGTTCAATTTCACAATAAAACTAATTGTTACTAACCAATTACAATATATTTCCCAAAAGAAGACAATTGCATTGGATATTACTGAAGAAAGTTTGAAAATAATCTCAAATTTTTCTTCCATTGCCAAAACTATATACCACTATACATATAGAAACTGATAATAAGTATCCATAAAAAACTCACAGTAATATGTTATATGCCAATGGTAATTAAATCCAGAACCCATATACTACCACTCAATTTAACAAATTAACAAATTATAAGCATACAAATTAACAAATTAAATTTGGAAGCATAAAAAACTACTAAATATTCTAAATTTGCAAATGATATGCATACAAATTAACAAATCAAATTTGGAAGCATATGACACTACTAACTCGATATTCTTCATTTACCTCTTTATATTCTTTTTCAAAAACTAAACAGAATAACTTTCTCATTTGAGATAAGCTACTCATCACAATTAAAAGTTGAAACAAATCTCACACCAATACCAAATAATTTTCCTAGTACATCTCCAAATTATAAGCATACAACTATAATAGTTGATATAATATAGAAACTAACAATAAGCATCCGTAAACATTTCACACTAACATGTTTTATATATATATTATATATATATATATATATATATATATATATAATATATATATATATATATATATATATATATATATATTTATATCTGCATATATATATATCTATATATATATATATATATATATATATATATATATTATATATATAATATATATATAACACACACACATATACATATATAATATATGTATATATATGTGTGTGTGTGTGTGTGTATATATATTATATATATATATATATTATATATATATATATATATATGTATATATATATATATATATATATATATATATATATTATATATATATTATATATATATATATGTTTATATGTATATAGACACACACAAACACATATATACAACATATGTCTGTATACATGCATATATATATATATATATATTGTGTGTGTGTGTGTGTGTGTGTGTACATATATACACACACATAGAGATATATATATATATATATATATATATATATATATATATATATATATGTATGTATATGTATATGTATATATATATATATATGTATGTATATGTATATATATGTATGAATGTATATGTATTTGTATAGATGTATATGTATATGTATTTACGTAGGTATATGTATACATATATGTATATGTGTACTGTGCATATATATGCATACATATATTCTATGTAACCTATTTCACACAAAGGTATGGAAAGAAAGATTTACCTATGTGTTTGCATGGTTTCCTATAAAAGGAATGGATCCATCATCGTCATTTTCAACAACACGTAGACAACTGCAATAAAAAAATGCCAGATTGAATGCTCGGCGATGATTATTGGTCAAGCGTCGACATATTGAGTGAGATGATGTGGTAGCACACCATTGTCGCTTGCTTTCAAGGGGGCGCGCCAAGTCAGGTCGACGTTGATACATTTGGAACAAATGGAATCAACGCATGTTACATAGCAGGCTGAGTAGGAAAATCCCATCTCAACACATAACATTGACGATATTGGTAATGTTGGCTCTAAATTATATAAAATCATGCCCTTGCTAATACTCTAATCTTTGCCATATACTTAATACCTCATTCTAAATACACAACATTTATTCATATAATCAGATGAACGAGGTGCTCATGATGACAATCGCCAATCCAACATAGCTTATTCTATAAGACCTCTCCCTACAGCACATGTGAAAAACTCATCCATCCCAACAAGTAATCCCTTAAAACTTTCCTACGTTTGTCTAACTCAGCCCACCATAAGTAACATGCTCACCCTGCTAATACCATTGCAGGATGGACACATCCTTGTTGAAGACAATCATTCTCAAACCGATGGGATTTTAGGCTGCGAATGGCTACATGTCCACATTGTAGAGCTATTATGTGGATAGAGGATTATGACAATTTCTAGATTCAATTTGTGTTGCCAAAGTGGACAAGTTAGTCTACCTTACTTCCGCCATCACCTCCATACTTCGAATCACTACTTTCAAACCGACATTTCTTTGACAATATTAGAATCTGCAGCTCCATGTTCTCATTCACTTCAATGGAGGGAAGGATTAATAACAGTGTCAATGATGGTAGAAGCCCATATATTTTCCGGATAAACAGTAGCAACCACCATAAAATTGGGTCCTTACTCCCTCGATCTGGATTACACCAATCATTTACGTAGTTGTACATTTATGACACTAGCAATGAAGTGTCAAACTGAGTGACTGCACCTAGGGCATCTGGTCGTTCTGGCATTAGATCTGACATTGTGCAAGAGTTACAATAAATATTGGATTCAGTTAATCCGTATGTTGCTGTATTTAGAAGAGCTTGCGACATGTTACGTGACCATGGCGGTGTTCCTGATTTGCGAATTCGCATCATCCAGGCTAGAGAGGGCCGACAATATATTAGGCCCATCGTGGACGAGGTCGCGAGATTAATAGTTAGGGATGGAACTGAGCACTTTGGACCATGAGATATCATTCTTCAAACAAGGGATGGTACCTTATAGAGGATAGATGAGCATCATCCATCATACATGCCTTTACGTTCTCCTATATTGTTTTCGTATGGCACTGATGGATGGAGTGCAGACATCCCAAGAATGACTAACTCCAGTACATCAAGGTCAACGGTATCAATGAGGGAATTTTATGCATTTTGTATCAAAGACCGACTAGATGAATCCATGGTTATTAAACAGAGTTGTCGATTGGGCCAACAATTCTACGTAGATGTATGGCTGCCATTGAGCAATATAGGCTTACATGGTTCGAAAACCATAAAGGTTGCCTACGGGCAGAGTTGTATAGTGGCATTCAAGGTACACTGAACGTCGGTGATGTTAATGCAGAATCAATAGGGCGGAGATTTATTTTACCATCTTCTTTCACTGGAGGGCCATGTTATATGATGCAGCATTATCAGGATGCAATTGCACTTTGTCGTGCTCTAGGGCCTCCTGATTTTTTTGTGACATTCAAATGCAATCCAAGTTGGCCTGAAATCACTAACGAGCTATTACCTGGTCAACAATCAGAGGATAAACCAAATCTAATAATTCGAGTATTCAGAATTAAGCTACGATAATTGCTCGATGATTTTAAGACGAAAAAGATCTTCAGAACAGTCATTACTGGTGAGTTGCTTGCATTGTAAAATACAGTATTTTACCTCACAAAAACATTCAATCTACTCATAACCCTCACTTTATCTTTTACAGAAGTATATGTTGTTGAATTTTAGAAGCGTGGCCTTCCCTATGCCCATATTCTCATAACAGTGACACCGGAAGATAAGCCCATATGCCCAGAAGATGTTGATAGGCTAATTAGTGCCGAAATTCCAGATCAAGTTGTGGACCCTCTAGCATATGATACTGTCATATGATTCATGATACATAGCCCATCTGTATCATGTTTGATTGATGGGAAATGTTCAAAATGTTAACTAAAAAGATTTTGTACCCAAACAACATTTGATGAGCATAACTTCGCTCAATACAGCAGGCGGCGCACACCCCAACAAGTGGTCGTGAATGGATAAGAAATTGATAACCAGTGGGTGGTCCCATACAATAGAGATCTATGTGTAAAATATGACGCTCATATAAACATCGAGCGCATAGCTGTCCATAGCCTGATCAAATACTTATATAAGTATGTACATAAGGGACATGATTGTGCTACTATTATCATTGAGGGTAATACAACACCTCATGACAGTGAGCAATCTCGGCCCCATAGAGAAGGGAATGAAATCCAGGAGTATTTAGATTGTCGCTATGTGTCTGCGGTGGAGTCATGCTGGCGGATTTTTGAGTTCAGGTTGCAGCATCAATATCTTTTTGTCCAAAAACTTCAATAGCATTTGCCTGGAGAACAATTAGCTGTGTTTAGCGATGAAGAAGACCTCTTTCGTATTGCGAATGAACTAGAAACACAGTGAACAATGTTAACAATGTGGTTTGAAGCAAATAAGAAGTACCCACAAGCTCGACTGACCATGTATGTGAACTTCCCCACGTAATGGGTATGGAATCATTCTTCTAGAAGTTAGACGGTCCGTCAAAAAGGTTCTTCAATTGGTCGACTTCCGTTTGCACATCCAAACTGTGGTGAATGATATTACCTGAGAATACTTCTTACAAAGATTTACGGAGTAACTTCTTTTGAGGATATTCGTACCATACATTGTGTCCTACACCCAGCATTTAAGTCAGCATATATGGCACTGGGTTTGCTAGATGATGATGGTGAATGACATGCTACCTTGACTGAAGCATCAACCTGGGCTTCAGGTGTGCAACTACGAAATACGTTTTGTTCCATGCTGACGTTCTCCAAGATTGCTGACCCAGTGAAATTATGGGATGCACATTCGGCGCACCGAACAGATGAACTGCTACATACTGTACGACGGCAAACAAGAATGCCAGATATGGATTTACCATCTACCAAGCTCCAGAATCTTAGCCTACTTGAGATAGAATGTATCTTGAATAGGAATGGATGATCGTTGTGAAATTTCCCTCCAATGCCACTCCCTTCTATCGAAGCTGTAGTTTATGCAACAAATCAGGTTATTATTGATGAACTCGATTTGATACAGCCTTGAAAACATTAAGATTTGAAAGTTTTGTCAGAGGGTGAACTCAGATTAGTATTATGCATATAGATCAGTATTCGATACTTATAACAGAGGTGAAGGGGGGTTGTTCATCACATATGGTAGTGGAAGCATGGGAAAGACATATCTATGGAATAATCTCCAAGTTCCGATCAGACAAATATATTGTCCTTGCCGTAGCATCATCGAGAATTGCTTCTTTGTTGTTAGTCGGAGGGAAAACAGCCCACTCAGTGTTTAAAATACCTTTACAACCTGATGAAACGTCAGTTTGTTACTTCGATAAGAGCTCTAAACGTGCAGATCTTATCCGTGAAACAGCGTTGATTGTGTGGGATGAAGCACCAATGATGAATTGTTTAGCATTTGAAGCAGTTGATCATCAACTCATGGACATATGTGATCATTAGAATGCTTTTGGTGGAAAACAGGTCCTTCTTGGGGGAGATTTTAGACAGATACTTCCTGTGATTACACATGGGAGTCGTGAATCTATCGTTGCAGCTACAATCCATCGAGCAACATTCTAGAATGAATGTAGTATTTTGCACTTCTATATAAACATGCGGCTGCAACGAATAGATGAACCCAGCGAAACCACACACATTATAGAGGAATTTGCTCGATGGGTATTACAAGTTGGAGATTATGAAGTGCCAGGAATTGCTATTTCAGATGATGGAAAGCCTAATTGGATTAAGATACTGGAAGAATTCCTCATGCAGAATGATGACAATGGTTTGCACAATTTGATCACATCAATTTATCCTGATTTTGCCACTAAATATGAAGAATGGTTATATCTTCGAGAAACGGGGATTCTTGCACCAACAAATGATGATGTCGATGAAATAAACACAATCATGTTGTCTATGCTTCCTGGAGATGTGAAGAGCTATTTGAGTTGTGATAGTCTTTCAAATGCTAACGATTGTGGTCCTTTCAGTGACATGGAATCCCTTGGATTACTGCATTCCTTAAAGGTTTCTGGATTGCCAAATCATTGTTTAGATCTTAAAATCGGTGCGCCGGTTATGTTGTTAAGAAATTTGAATCAGTCAATTGGGTTGTGCAATGGTACTCGCTTGGTTGTCAGTAAACTGGGTGATAGAGTGATTGAGGCCAAAGTGATATTTGGCTCAAAAGTTGGAGACACTGTCCTAATACCGAGAATCGATTTAACACCATCCAATCTTCCAGATCTATAACTCAGAAGACGACAGTTCCCTCTAAAACTGGCGTTTGCAATGACAATCAACAAAAGTCAGGGGCAAACTTTGAATAAAGTTGGTGTATACCTTCCAAGACCCGTGTTCAGCCACGGTCAACTTTATGTTGCACTGTCACGTGTTGCATCCCCATCTGGTTTAAAAGTACTACTTTGTAATAAGAGAGGAGTTCCAGTAGATGTTACAAAAAATGTTGTGTATAGGGATGTATTGAACCATTTGTAGATTATTTTATCGTACAATTTATTCATTTCACCTATTACATTCTGTCTGCTTAGTTAACCTATTTTCAATCATACAATAATGGTGTTATTTATAGTAATATAATTCCTTTCAGAAATACGTTGTGGTCATTACTTTATTATCATACCATACTATCTGCTTTAATTTCTTTAAGATTACAGACATGGCATCTTCAGTACCTACTTTTATGCCTATATGCACCATAAACCCTTGCAATAGATCTGTAACATTGATGGTTCAGCTCATGCGAGCAATGTCCATTGGAGTCTATGGGCGACAGACAGTCTGGAAAGTTATATACATAGACGACGAGGTATTGGATTAGTGTGTTCAATAAAGTCATCATCGTATACATGTATGATGCTTACGAATGCATTTCATTATTTTATAGTGCAATCAGATATTCGACATCATAGGAGGCAGTGCTAATATTACTCGATGGCCGTCCGTACTCCGTGCTGGTAAGGTTTATCACATATCCAGACTCTCAGTTGATGCTACTACAGATGACGAACGGAATGTGGTGACCAACCTTTACAAATTGGTTTTCACGCCGAGAGCAGCACTTCTTGGCGTCATTGAAGAGTGTCAGGATATTCCCTACCAGCACCGACCTCCTTTCCTGTCATTCACCGAGATCACTCAACGTCTTCGGACACCTGATAATGTTGTTGGTACGTATTGTTCACATAGTCTGGTTTGCTATCTAAATTTATGCATGCATTTCTTCTGCATTCTTTACAATGTTCTCCTTCCCTATTGCTTTATAGACGTCATAGGGAGGGTAGTAGATATGTATCCTTTGGAAAGGACCAAAGATAGAGGCACTGCACAGCGGGAATTATTACTTTGTGACATGTAGTTTGTATTGTAATTAGTTAATCTTTGTTCATATTTATTATTACGTTTCAATTATGTAAAGATTAGTATATATAATACATTTGTGCAGGATGCATCCATTGAGAATGACTTTATGGGGAGATTTTGCAGAAGTTGAGGGCACCTATATTCAGCAACATTTGACTAATGAGAATATACTTCTTACTTCTAGAGTGCATATTAGACTTTATGAAGGTAACTTTTCATCCATAAAGCTGACTAATTTCCATTATTCTGATTATATATTTTAGTAATATGTTTTCATTATTCCAATATAATTATAGGAGTATCAGTTTTTCTACTTTGCTCGTTAGCAGATTGCTGATAAACCCAGATATTAAAGCAATAGAAGACTTTGAAGGATGGTATACACAACATGTAACATTAATTTAGGTTTTCTAGTTCCATACAACTTATATACACCTAACCTCACACGTGTTACTTCCCATAAATGTATTAGGTACTTTGGCACTTCAGGTGTGATGAAACATTTCGATTTCATGCGCATGAGAACATTATACATGTGCTATCCAGAGAAACTATTTGCAGCTTAAAGGATTGGATTATATGAATATGCTTCTGCGTCAAATGAGCTAAACTTTTATTCACCAAATGTTCCTTATGCTTACTTACATTCATTCAATATCACATAATTTCCATATTTTAGATGTCTCCAGGTTAGATATTTTCGAGTTTTTGCATATATTGCCAAAATTCGCTGCCTGCTTTACGACGCGTGCACTAATTGCAATAAAAGTGTCCACACTTATGTATTCGCACTTAATGTACCGTACTGCACATGCCGATCCCCAACTTTCACTCGGAATAAGTTTGCATCTATGATTTCCTATTATTTCATAGTATGTTATGCTTTCCTACATTTATGTTTTCATTAATGTAACCATCCCTTTCTATTTCAAAAATACAGGTTCATCTTCAGAGTTATGTTACAAGATGTTACATGTTGTAAAGACTTCACTATTCTTCATGAGGATGCTCAAATTGTTTTACATACGACCGCTACACAGTTGGATATGTATGCAGTGCAGGTATTCTTATTGTGACTGATTATCATGTTCACCCAAGTTATTATTCCACCGTTGCCTAACCTGTGTTACTATTGTCCACAGCCATATAGTTATCTACCACTCTATGCGATTATAGATGATTAAATTGGAAACTCTTGGGTTTTCATTCTAGAGCTTCCATGCCGGCATGAAGTAGAAGCTCCTGTCGCTCTTATTGTGCCAGTCAATTGAGAGGAAGAGGTCAATTACATATGACGTACTAATGCTAGGTACACCAGGTATGTAATGTATATATATAAAATTCCCTTCTGTCATTGTTAATCAAATTATCACTAAATCTTGATTTTTGGTTCAAGTACAAGAGAAGGAGGTGGATTCTTCATCACTGGCATCATAACTTAACTTATCATCATCCAATTTAGCGTACTTTGTATCGAGTTCACCACCTAATGTGTCAATCATATGTATATAAACTTCTTTCATAATGATATAGTTTTCAATTGTTAATCATATTGTTTATGCACGAAGTTGCTGTATATTTAATTTATTTGTTGGGTTTTTCCCTTCTCTTTACTGACTTATAGTATTAATTATTTCTACACTAACTATCCATTTATTTTTTTTGATAACGTAGCTATCAATTCTCCATTTAAACATGCTTGTACTTTTGCACGGGCCCATGCTAGTAATTACAAACGCAAAAACAAAAGAAACAACACAACAGTCCAACACAAGCAAACAGAGAAAGTATCATTTGGGGTGCTAATAAATCCATGTAAAGGTCTTCATTATCCATTGGTATTTTCCTGCTTTGACAAATTGAGTTGAAGATTACAAACTAATTACAGCTTTCATTTTTAGTCATAATCTCAAGGTCTACAAAATAAATAATTCATTGTACTATAAATAGCTTCTGCAATAGATAGTATTGACCCAATTGGTATAAATGTATACATATGAAAATGATAAATGTCCTTTTATTCGTGAACTGAATCTTTTTTTTTTTTGGGGTTAGCAGGCCTAACCCATTAGGCCCCAATCTCAGGCGTACCCAGTGGGCCTTAATAGGCCAAGTGGTAAGGGGTGCCAAAACCAGAGTACAAAGCCAGCGAACCAGGCCCACCATAAATTTTCATGCACAAAGCATAATTTGCTCCCCCCAGATTAAGAAATTGAGCATATAATTATATTCAAAATGATCGGCCAAAAAAATACACTAGGAAACAAATGTACACATGAAAAAATGGCTGACAACAATTTATTCGCTCATCCAAGTAACAGTTAATATGGGCATTTTGTTATAAGATCAAACCTTTCAGAAATGACATGATCCATGGAATAAGCACTCTCTTTAGTCATTTCTTGTGTCCTTTTCTTTCTTCCTTCTTTAAACTTCTTGTAATCTTTTACATTTGGATGTAATAATTTGGTATATATATGTATTAGGATACTAGAAATATTAGGACCTTCCTAATTCTTTTGTAATTGCCTTTGTATAGGATTCTATCATATCTTTTCCTAATTGTGTTTTAGCTGGACTATAACTTTGTAACAATATAAATATGATACATGGCTATGGGAGAGGGCTGAGAAAGCTTAATTCTCTCTAAACATAATATTTTACATGGTATCAGAGCTACACACCCACATACATACAATCAAAATTCTTCCTCTTTGAATCAGCCATGGGCGATGATAAAATGAAGAAAGAAACAAAACCAAACCTGGATTCTAGCGATCCTAGGTCACCATATTATCTGTGTGACTCAGACAATCTGGGAAATATAATTTGTCTAATAAGCCTTAATGGTGAGAATTATACAAATTGGTCCAAGCTCGTTGTAAATTTCTTGAGATCCAAAAACAAATTGAGCTTTGTTGATGGAACATTGACAAGACCAGAAGGTGATTCCTCAGAGTTTGATGCTTGGGAGAAGAGCAATGCGATGGTTATTGCCTGGCTATACAATGTTATAGATAAAAATTTACATGGATCCATTGCCTATGCTGAGACAGCCAGTGAAATCTGGAAGGACCAAAAAGAAAGATATTCGCAAGGTAATGAAATTTGAATTCACCAATTGCGAAGAGAAATCACTCTTACCGTTCAAGGGATGTTGAGCATTACTAATTATTTCACCAAGATAAAGACCTTGTGGGACAAACTGAGTGCCCACTTGATGATGCCGAGTTACAGTTGTACCAAGGAGTACAATTTATACAAATACCAAGAGGCAAAATGTGTCCATCAATTTCTTATAGGGTTGGATTCTTCCCAATTCGGTGTCGTAAGGTCAAATATTCTAAGCATCGAACCTCTTCCAAACCTCAACAAAGTTTACTCAATGGTCTCGCGAGAAGAAAGACAGCAGCATATGACCAAAGGAATGGAGAATTGAACTGTTCTTGAGGCAGCAGCTTCAAGGCATCTACAACAACTAGAACGAGACTAGGGGAGGCCAAAGTGTACCTATTGTGTGAAATTAGGGCTTGAGAAGAGCCAATGCTATGAATTGAATGGTTACCCGCAGAATTAGCAAGGAAGGAAGGGAAATCGACTAACCTCAGCACCGAACAGAGGCTCCAGTTATGGCGGAGCTGCAGAGCCCTGGTGTGAGGGGACAGATCGACCAGCAGCAAAGGTCGGCCCACACCAACGGTAAGGAGGAGCCACGAACTATGCTGGAAAACAGGGGAAGGCATCGAGCCTTATGGACTCCAGTGAGCATCGAAGCATCGTGCAAAACAAGTATGAAGGATTCAAATAGGAGCAGTTAGAAATCCTTTATTCTCTCTTTAAGGAGAGAGAAAACCAAGACAAAATGAGTGGTAAGGCATTTATTTCTTTATCTCTTCCTTGGGTCCTTGATGGTGGGGCCTCACATCACATGACATCCAACAAGAATGTACTGGCTAATAAATATAAGCTGGCAGCACCATTGTATATTACGCTTCCAGAAGGACAGAGTGTCCAGGTAGAAGAGGTAGGGATGGTTTGTGCTGCTCCAGGATTGATACTAAAAGATATCCTATATACACCAACCTTTGCCTATAATCTTATTTCTGTCCCTCAACTGACTAGCGATGAGAATCGTATTGTTACCTACGGGGATGATTTTTTTCTTATATAGGACCTCACCTCGAAGAAGCTGATTGGAGCGGGTGAATTGAGAAACAGGGTCTTCTATTAAAGACTAACGCAGGAGGTACGATATTCACTGCGGTTCACAATAAGGAATCAGTTGTTTGGCATCAACGACTTGGGAATTCGTTGTTCGGTAGCTTATCTTCATTATCAGTCACATATGGTTTCCAGTTAAATAAGAGTTTCTATGAATGTTGCGATATTTGTCATAAAGCCAAACAAACTAGAAGTTCGTTTCCTATTAGCTTATCTCGGGCTAAAAGCCGCTTTTCTTTAATACATTGCGATTTGTGGGGAAGATATCATACTTCCTCTGTAAGTGGCTGTCATTATTTTCTTTGCATAGTCGATGATCATTGTCGAGCTATTTGGGTGTTTCTTCTAAAAGATAAATCCGAAACTTATGGACGACTAGTGCATTTTTGCTCCATGGTGCAAAATCAATTTGGGTTGACCGTACAGAGGGTTCGTAGAGATAATGGGATCGAGTTTACAAATGGGCCTATGCAAAATTATTTTCTTGAGCAAGGTATAATTCATGAAACTTCCTATGTTGATACGCCTCAACAAAATGGGATAGTTGAGTGGAAAAATCGACATGTGTTAAATGTAGCTCGGATATTGAGATTTCAAGCTAACTTCCTTATACAATTTTGGGGTGAGTGCATCCTTACTGCAGCCTACCTTATTAATCGCACTCCTACTAAGTTGCTAGAGTTTAGGACGCCCTATGAAGTTCTCTTTGGGGTCAAACTGATTTGTGATCGTCTTAAGGTGTTTAGGTGCCTGTGTTATGCACACAATCATGATCGAGGAACGGACAAATTTGATGTAAGATCTATCAAGTGTGTTTTCTTGGGCTACCCATATAATCAAAAAGGGTGGAAATTATATGATATGGAGAAAAAGAAAATTATTATATCTCGAGATGCTGTCTTTTGTGAGGACCAAATTCCTTATGTGCATGAACAGATTCCGAGTCCCACAATCCTTCCTCAGTATTTCGAGGAGCCCATTGGCTTATATGAGTCCATAGAGGCTAGGGCCAAACACATGGCCCACGATTCTGACTCCAGAATTAGGCCTGTCAGCCCATCTACTAAGGAGCTTGTGCGGTCCATCACGGTTGCTCGTATACATCCAGATGCTGGGCCATGGCTCGATTCTACGGGAATCCCAATACCTGGGCTCCTAGGTTTTCAGCACTCAGGGCTCCATTCTGGGCCTACACAAGCTGCCAGCAAGGCAGAGCCATCCCCGAGTCATCTATAACAAGCAACGGCCCATACCTGGCCCCAGTGATACCGACAACCTCCTGCCCATGTGTGCGATTATGTGTGTCATACTATTATAGACCCTAGCTCTTCACCCCTCGATCATGCTTCTTCAGGTACGTCACACCCTTTATCTCATGTTCTTAGTTATGATAAATTCTCATCTTCTCATCGCGCTTTGTTAACTACTATTACTAATCACGATGAGCCCAAGTATTTTTCTCAAGCTATCAAAGATGAATGCTGGAAAAAAGCCATGAGGAAGGAGATCTCGGCCCTGGAAGCAAACCAAACCTGAGACTATGCCGTTTTGCCTCCGAGAAAGCGAGCCGTTGGATGCAAATGGGTCAATAGGGTAAAATACAATGTAGACGGGTCAGTGGAATGCTTTAAAGCCCGTTTAGTCATATTGGGCAATACCCAAGTTGAAGGACAAGATTTCACTGAGACCTTTGCCCTAGTAGCAAAGATGGATACAGTCCAATGTTTATTAACTATTGTTGTTTCTAGAGGATAGGAGCTACATCAAATGAATGTTCACAATACCTTCTTGCATGGAGATCTCGCTGAAGATATATACATGAAGCCGCCCCTCGAATTTTCCACTCCCAAACCTCACATGGTATGCAAGTTGAAAAAGTCCTTATATGGACTTCATCAAGCTCCGCGCCAATGGTTCTTCAAACTTGCTACGGCTCTTCGGGACTATGGCTTTAAACAGACACCACTTGATTATTCCTTATTTATTTACCGGAAAGGCGATGTTTTCTTAGCTCTCCTTATTTATGTCGATGATTTGGTCCTCACCGGCAGTCATTCCAACTAGTGTAATGCTTTCAAGGCGTACCTGCACAAATGCTTCAAACTGAAGGATCTTGGACCACTTAAATACTTTCTTGGCATTGAGGTTGCCCGTTCCCCGAATGGACTTTCTGTTGGAGTATGAAAGTGGGTATTATCCCACATTGATAAAAATACAAATAAATATAAATACAAATAATATGAAAGTGAGTGTTGTCCCACATTAATGAAATTAAAGGGCTTGAATATATATATATATATATATATAAGCTTGTGAGTTACTCCACCCATTACCAATTGGTTTTGGGATGGAACCTCATTTGAGCTTATATGCATGACTTGTTTGTTAATTGCCCAATTGATATACAAAAAAAATTTAACATGATATTAGAGCGGGTTGCTCGATCTTGATTTGCCACCGTCCCCGTTTGACTAAAAATTATGTGCACGTGTTGGGCCTTGTTAGTAGCCCACACGTGAGGGGGCGTGTTAGAGTATGAAAGTGGGTATTATCCCACATTGATAAAAATACAAGTAATATAAAAGTGGGTGTTTTCTCACATCGATGAAATTGAAGGGCTTGAGTATGTATATAAGCATGTGAGTTACTCCATCCATTGCTAATTGGTTTTGGGATGGAGCCTTATTTGAGCTTATATGTATGACTTGTTTGTTAATTGCCCAATTGATATATATAAAAAATTTAACAATATGCTTGATTTATCCCTAACCCTGGATGTTTAGTTTCAGTCAATGGAGTTAAACAATCCTTTCACTAAAAGTTATTCAGGGACACTTATTTTTCATCTAAAAAGATAATTCTTTTATCATATCCAAGTCTCTTTCAGTTGTGTCTTCAGTAAGGGATTGATAAAAGAAATAACATTATTTTTGGTTAGCTTTTGTGATAAGCCCGTGCAACCATAATAATACTTATCTTGAAAAATAAAATTGGTTTCTTCTATTCTAGCAAACATGGGCATTCAGTTTGAGAAATAGGTCAGATTGCCACATCCAAGGACAATTTGTTGCTGGGCCTGAGAGCCCAACTATGCCCTAGGCCTAGGAACCTAGATGTGCTATTGGTGGGCTCAGGGTATAGTGTCGTTGGTTCTTGAACCAAACAACTTATGTTGTTTTGGTCAAAAACTTAAACGTACTTTCAAGTCCAAATACTTAAACATACTTTCAAGTCCAAACATATATTTTTCTTCTGCCTTCTTGGCAAACTATTCTCTAAATAAAAAATAGAAATAACTAAGAGTGTTAAAAATTATAACAACCGTCTATTTCTTCTTCATATCTCTCACTATTCAATCAACCTTAGTTTTCTCTTTTCCTGCTTAGCAAGCACCTGTCATTAGCAGCCTGTAAGGACCATGTACCCCACAAAGCCTATCCAAGACGTGATTCCCCAATAAATGGTCAGACTCATTTGCTAGATACTTTATTTTTTTAGAGGTTTGATGTTTTTATTAATTTTTTCACAAAACAGTTAATAGAACTGGGCTACAGGGTTGAGGGAAACTGTTGGCCCAGAAACCCGGGCCAGAGCAAGTCTAGTTTCCTAGTCTGGACTCTGCTAGCAGCCTCAGCCTAGCCCAGACTTCACATTTAGGTTTGATCCTGGATTCCTGGGAAGGCTATAAACCCAAATTCTAGTCCATGCAGGCCCTGCTGCTAAGATCCGAACCTATCTGCCAGTTCCAAAAGTACAAAAGAAAAGGAATAGGTGAAATATGAAAAAAAGTATTAAACTTTTAAGTAATAGAGTCACTAGTGAGTTTTTGGAAAACCTTACAAACTAACTTTAGTTTTTGAAGCGAAACATAAACCAATAGGGCAATCAAAAGGGACACCGAAGAGGACTGCTGGTTTGATTCAAAGGCTTTCAAAGAACCACTGAATAATCCCTAGTGTGGAGATCATCTTGACTTCATGGACTAAAATCGAGGATCCTGATTCGGGGGTGATGGTACAATGGCATGACAGTATGCGTCTTGTCACTGTTTGTCATCACTGACGACCTCTACTAATCAACAAAGAAAATTAAAACTTAATCATACTATTGCAGAGTCATACATCATGTTAGAATCATTCACTTATGTAAAATGGAAGTATAATGTTCATCGAAAAAGAGTGACAAAATAAACAAATCAAATTATTATAGTGGTCAGGGATGAAACTAATTAAAGGTTACATCTTAACTAAACTGAAATAAACTAAATCAACAAAAAGAAATAAAGAGAAAAGGAAGAAAGTTATAAAATGGGCCCCCATAGTAACCCACCTGAATTTTTTAGGAACCCGATAGAGCGATGCTTTCCTAGAACCTTGGTTGATTTCATGCACTAAATCCTGGCTCCTTCTCCTGGAAAGGAAACCCTAAAGCCCTCCTCTATATTTTCTAATGATTTGCGATGATATGTTGTTCTGATGATTCCCCCCGACACCTCTAACCAAAGGGTCAGCCTCCTTTTTATTGTGGTTGAGGAGGCTAAATGAATTAGTCAAGGGAAAGGAAAGCTAGTGCTGCTCCGCTAGGCTTAATCTGAATAGGTTGAATTAATAAACTTGAATTCTAATTAATTAATCTAACGAATTAGTCCCATTAGAACTTTACTTAATCAAACACAAAATATTAATCCTAGCGAGGGTCAATTTGACTAGCCTAATAGAAACAAGTCACGATAAAGCAGAGAAGGAGCAGGAAATTTGATTAAGAGCTTGATCAAGCTCCCTCCATGGGGAGCCTGACTAGATTCTCCATAAGGCTAACCCATTATGGCAATCTCACCCGTGGACTGCAAGGATCCACCTTCTTGGGGTGGGATTTCCACAAATGGTCGAACTCATTGCTGAGTACTTTTATATTTTTTTCTAGAAATGACAAATTGATTCATCTTTTTAATTTTTTTAAGTTTATTATAGATTAAGCAAAAATGGGCCACAAACTTGTAGGCAAATGGGTTTTGGGCCTGATTAAAGAACCCAATCGGGTTCCCTAGGCAAGATCAGGCACGTCCTTTCCATCGCTAGGCCTTGGCAGTTTCCTTAACCTTATCCAGAATCTGAGTGTAGGTCACATCCATGAAGCCGGGTGAGTCCCTAGGTAAGATAAGATACCTTGATTCTAGTCCAGGTAGATTCTATTGGCTTTGTCCAAATATATTTTTTAGTCCAGTAGTGTGTAAACAAATGCCGAACAGAACAGTAAAAAAATATTAGTCTTCAACTAAATAGATTCGCAGGTGAGTTTTTAGGCGAACTTACAAACCATGACATCTTGCGAAGCAAATCATATCGATAGGTACACCGAAGAGACTAAGTGAAGGTGCTTCAAAAGTATTTTGGAAAGTCCCCCCAAGCAATCCCTAATGAGGGCATCCTAACTCCTTGGTGTGGAATCGAGGTCCTACATTCGGGGGCGATGGTATGGTGATAGGATGGAATGCATCCCATTACCGCACGCCATCACTGACGACCTCTACTAATTAATATGGAAAATTAAAGTTTAATCATACTAACATACATTCATGCAAAGCATTAGAATTATTCATGCAGTCAAGGCACAATGTCACTCAAAATAAGAAAAAAGGCAAAATTATTCACAATATTATAACCGGGGGGGATGAAATTATCTTAAAGATTATGTTTTCACCAAACTATAATTAACTAAATTTCATGAAAAGTATTAAAGAGAAAAGGAGAGAAAGTTATAAAGTATGCCTTCAGGATAACCTTTCCTGAATCCTTTAGGAACCCAACAAAAAATAGTTTTCTAGAGTGGATGTACATAATTACTCTTTCCTAATGCTATCTGTCTCTTGTAGAAGAAAGGTCTTAACTCCATTTGTTTCTGGCTCGATACTACTCTCAATGATTTTTCGACGTACCCTTAAACTAGCAGTCAACCCCATTTTTATAGTTTTTGAGGAGGCTATGTGAATCAGACTAGGAGACGAAAATTTAATCCTAGTCTGGTCAAAATTTAGATACTCTTAGTAGACTAGACCTCAAACTAATGAATGGTAATTAATTTAATTAGGCCCAAAATTCTAATTTGCATTAGATTTTGTTTGATTCAACCTAGCAAGAGTAGGTTTTGCCCAAAAGAAGGTGAGAACCAGGGAGAGCTCTATCTCTAGAGAACCCGACTGGGTTTGTGTGGAGACTTGCCCATTAGATCAGTTCTTCAAGTGTTTTGGCCCATTTAGCTTTTCCTATTTATAATTTTTGGACTGCCAATTTACTGGGCCCTCAAATGTTCAAACTAAGTGATCAATTTCGCCATCGAGCTTATTAAAGTACAATGTTAGTTTGAAACATCAATAGCTTGCCCCCCACTTTGGTCGAGCTTGGATAACGCAAATGTCAAAGTAATTGTCTTCACTTGTAGTTGTCGGTTTAGCTGTGATGATGTAAGATCTAAGTCCAACAGATGAGGGTCCTAAAATTTAGCACCTATCTACTTTTGTTGTGATCGTGGCTGATGCCTTTGATCCTTGATTTGGTGCATTAGTGAACTTCCTTGTCATTGGAAGAGCGGGCCTTCTAGCTGGTCTGACGAACTTGTCTTCATGCATCGTTGGAGTAGCGTACCTTCTTGCTGGTCAGGCAAACTTGTCTTCCTGTATCGCTGGAGCAGCAAATATTCTTACTAGTCTTTTTGTATTGTTGGAGTAGTGGGCCTTCTTGCTAGTCAAGTGAACTTGTGTTCCTATATCATTGGAGCAGCGGACCTTCTTTCTAGTCAGGCGAATTGGTCTTCTTGTATTAGTGGAGCAACGAACCTTCTAGCCGGTTAGGTGGACTTATCTTTCTTTATCACTAGAGCAGCAAACCCTTTTGTTGGCCAGGTGAACTTGTCTTTTTGTATTGCTGGAGCAGCATATCTTCTTGTTGGTCAGGCAAACTTATCTTTCAATATCGCTTGAGCAACGGACCTACTTGCTAGTAAGATGAAATTATCTTCCAGTATTGCTTGAGCAGCGGACCTCCTTACGGGTTATGCGAACTTGTCTTCATGTGCTGCTGGAGTAGTGGATCTTCTTTGAGGATAAAACCCCCACTTTGATTGAGCCTGACTAAGGCGAGGATCGAAGTATAGAGATCTTCTACGGTAGCTATTTATAACACCTTGAGAACTTTTGATATTGATTCATGGCTAACCAAGATTGTGTGCCCCTCCTATAGGGTCATTGTATCTTCTTCAACCCAGGGATCCCAAGTGATAAACGTAGAGGGCGATCTAGTAAATAGGCTAAAGATCTATACATTTAGGTAGGTGCACTTGCTAGCCCAAGTGAGATTATGTCGATCTGATGAATATGTAGACTTGTTTGTGCTAACTCTGTGTGGATGATTATGCTGACTATGCAAACTTGATTATGTTGACTATGTAGACATGTGATGATCTAACCTCGTGTGCTTACAGGTTTCATACTAAGTTTGGGGTCCATTGGATAAAGCCCGACCAAGGCATAGAAGATGAGCGGTTGGGCACGGTGATGTTTTGTTTTTTAGGATGAGGAGTGAAATATTATGTGACTCTTGGGTTAAGCTAGGACATGGGTCTTAAGTTGCCTAGGATAGAAAATCTTTCTTTTTAAGGAAGGAGGATCCTTTGATTATGCATTAAAGTGCTCTTGTTCTGAGAAAGACCCTTAGTCTTTATTCACTAAATGTGTGGGAATAATGATGACCGAAGCTGGTTTGGCTAGTTTTAGATGGAATGGCCCCTAGTTCAGAAAAGTAAATGTGATCCATCCCATGTTGGGAAGATAGTTTTAGTGGTGCTGGCTAGAGTAACCACTAGTTTAGTGTGAAGTATGTGCTTATCTCCTTATCAGGAAATATTTACTATGAGGGGAGATCTAACTACCTGGGGAAATATAGGAGAGGCCCTCATTTTGAATAATAGGTGAGTGTCCGTTTAGAAAGTTTAAGAATATGGTATGAGTATTCGCTCTTGAATTTATAGTCATGATTGAGGGCAAGAGTCCTGAATTTTGGAATGGATGTGAGATTAGAGGTTACGATGACTGAAAAGTGGCATTAAAATGGGTGAATTATTTGTCCATGTCTAATTCAATGGGAGTAGTCAATGGAATGTTTCTTTGTCCTAAAAAACCAAGGTTTTATTTTCACTCTACTTTTGCCTAGTCCACTTTTCAAGTTTTCGGGTTAACCGCTCTTTATTCTCTTAGTCTATTTCTTTTAGAGAATGAAGGACTCAATTTAGATGTCTCTTTATGGAAATAATATTTGTGGCCGGGCCATAAAGGGGTTACCTGCATATCCAATGTGGAATTAGGTTAGAGGTAGTTCAAGGTTAAGAGATACAATTTAAAGGAGGGATGCCTCTCTGAGGACTTTTTGAGGTTATGGGTTAGGGGGCCAAAGAAAGGTAATTGATAGGAAGGCTTAAACATCCCTTATGAAATCCCTAAGTGTGCATGGGAGATTAGCAATTTCTTTCTTGCCTTATCCTTCTTCCTTTCAAAGTCTTCTACTTTTTTCTCTTTTCTTTCTTTGGGCAAGACCATTTACCAAACTTTTCTTCTTCAGATGTAGAAATTCTTTAAGAAGATCGTCCCAGCTTGTGACCTTGTGTGGGTCTATAGTATTATAGCTCCTCATTACATCATTGTTGGACGTCCAAGGAAGTATGATGTGGATGATCTCGTCGCCAATTCCTTTTATTGTCATTACACTTAGAAAATTCCTCACATTATAGTGAGGATGTTCTGTTCCATAGAACTTGATGTCTAGCATGGTGAATTTTAGGGGTAGTCTCCCTTCTGCGATGGAAGTGAATCCTGCAAAGTAATTTTTGAACATTAAAGATTTCTTAAGCAGTTGTTTATCCGATTTACTCGTACATTAATTTGAAGAGTGCCCTTTTCCATTTTCCTTCCTTCTTCTTATTGTCCTTTTCTCCTCCGTTATAATGTTTCTCATCTTTTTCCTTTGGGGTGCTCTTGATAGGAGCTTGGAGTGTAGTGTCCATCAGTTCTATCCTCATGTCACTTTCATCTATCATAGCCTACATCTTTTCTAGCATCTTTAGAATTTAGCCTATCTCATTATGGTTCTCAGCCATTAGAATTGGTCTTATGTTGGACTTTGACTTTGTTCTTGACATAGTTGACAAAGTTTCCTTGAATGCTTTTCAAGATAGAAGTCTCTCGGTTTGTGGACTTAATTCACACTTTCTTTGCTGTCCATATCTGCGCAAAAAGGTGATGGTTTAGCAAGGTGGAATGTTATGAGTGGTTAACCATGTCAGATATAGGCTAAAAAAATGATTAACAACTTGTAATCGAGAGAGAAAGAGACAATGGATTGGTGGACTTAAAGATTTAGGCTGAAATGGGGTTAAGATATGGGGTTTTAGGCTGAAATTGGGCTTTATCTAGATTAAATCCTAAATTGGGCTTATAGAGCTTAATTATAAGCCTAAGTCGAATAAGTGAGTCACAGGCCTTTACTGACCTAAGTATGACTGTGGTTTGGTTTGCTTTATGGGCCAGTCTTAACACATGAGTGGACCTAGGTGGACTCATATAGAGATCATAGATATAGCGAATATGATGCATGGACCAAGAACTTATGCATGGGCAGGATATCTAAGTCTTAACAAGACTTATGCATTATGAATATAGTGCATGATTGGATGTAGCCTAGATTGGACTACCGCTTTAAAGGTCTAATAGGTCGTATTATGCACCTTGGGCCTAGATGAACTCATGGACAATGCGTGATGAAGCCTAATGATGCATGACTCTTTGACATTAAGTATCTTACAACTAATGCATTAAGGCCCTAAATGAACTATGCTGATTCATGGATCTAACTCTAATACGGAGAGCCTTGAATACCGTCTTGTGCGATGAATGTCGATTTTAAGGACAGAGATCTATCCTCACTTCAAGGGATGCTTGTTATGCTTTATTTCATGCATATCAACAAAAATTCAAGCAAGCAAGTGAAGGTCATGGTCCAATTCCTAGTGTTTCTAGCGATTCCACACATGTATCTAATCTCACTTCTGAAGGTAGTGGATGTAGTAGAAAGAGGAGTATGGAAGATATATATCAAAAAAAGATCAAGAGGGATCCTTCTGCACCATAAAAGTCTGAGTTAGATTTGTATTTAGAAGATGATGTGATCCCACCTTCGGACACTTTTGATATATTGGCTTATTAGAAGGGATGTGAGTCGAGGTGGCTTATATTATCTAGGATTGCTAGAGACATCTATGCCATACCAGTTTCCACAGTCACATCTAAGTTTGTATTTAGTACTGGAGGGAGGTTTGTAAGTCTGGATTGTAATCACTTACATCCAAAGACATTAGAAGCTTTGATGTGTGCTAGAGATTGACTTTGGTCTTCAATGGAGTCGGAAGGTATACTTTTCTTCTTTTTTTATATTCTTAGCATACATTAATATTCATTTTCCATCATTTATGATCATTTGTTCATTGTTTATTATATTTTTTTGTTAAATGGGGAAAAAGTTACATCTTATCATCGTACTTCTTTTGATGATGATGCCGATGTTGAGAGTAATGATGATCTGGTTGCCTAGAATGCTTGGGTAAATTACCGAGTGTTAAACCTTTTTTTCCATGTTTATTTGCTACTAGAATTAATTATGTTGAGATCTTCTCCTAAAAAAAAAAACGAAGAAAAATGAAAGTATGTGTTGTTTGATCCTTGGAAATTTTGTTTTAATGGTTCTTCCTTGTAATGATAGGGTGCTTGCTTCAAGATTGGACTACTGTTGCCTACTGGAATGCTACTAATACTATCTTCTATGTTAAGACATTATTTCACTTTGGTTTTGTAATTCATTTTGGACTTGATTAAGAGTTGCATTGAACTTGCTGCTTTAATGGTTGTAAACTTGTAATATTTGTGTTGGAATCTTGATTTATAGTTTGGATATTGGACTTTTGATGGATTTTTAAATGTGGTGTTATATTTAAATTGGGTTGGCCTTTGAATTTGCATATTGGACTATGTTAATTTACACTAGGCGGGATAGTAAGCCACTGTCCATGGTTAACTTATCATATCATATCTTATATTAACTTACAATAGACTTAGATCCCTAGATCCCCTTCTAGACTTAAGCTTAGAGGATTTAGAGTAGTCATTTCCATGATTTCACATAAACGTGCAAACATACATTTCTTGTATTCACTTGTTCATGTATTAGGTTACATGCCTTTCTTATAATCAAGCATTGACTAATTAGCTCCAATTAACCAAAGGCTAAAACCCTAAAGCATGAAGAACATTATTCTTAACTTATCCAATGCATTGTAATATTGCCATGGGCAGACATGTTTACGTCTTAAATGTCCAAGCAAGAAAGAACATTATGTACTATTTACAATTATCTAGCTTATAAATCCAACAGCTTAATTCGCTTCCCTATACATAATAACACAAAAGGAATGCATAGCTGGGCCACATTATAAGTCACGATCTATTGCACTAGCCTGAGCACTTCATCCAATGTAGGGATTAAGAAATTGCATTAACACCTTCAGCTTGTGCACTCATAATTTATGCTAAACTTTGGCGTCTTGTGGGTCAATAATACTACGACCCTGTTTTTTTCGTGGGTATATTGGAGGTATAGAATGGGTGTGAGTGGGAAGGACTGAGAAGAAATGAGTAGGAGCAGGTATGAGTAACAGGAAGCAGGTGAGAGTTTATAGGAGTGGTTTATTGGATGTTGGAGTGGGCAGGAGTGGGAGTACTGATGTTACTAATGTTAATGATTTTTGTAACATAATAATAATGATAACAACAACAACAACAACAACAACAACAACAACGACGACGACGATAATAATGATAATAAAAAAATTAACAATAACAACAATAATTAATCATAATAATAACTGTTAATAATAATTAAAAGTAATAACTACAATAATAATTCTTATTAATATCAATAATAATAATTATAATCATTAATATTAATATTAAAAACTAATATTAACATTTATATTAATATTAATAACAATAATAATTATTAATAATTAATATAAATAGTAATAATTATTATCCTTCAATAACAATTATTACTATTATTAATAAATATTAGCAGTAATTAAAATAAAAATTACTATTGATATTAACGATAATTATAATTACTATTATAAATAATAGTAATAATAATTAATATTAATATCGATAATAAGAAAAGTAACCAATTACTAATACTCATATTGATTAATTATAATAAAATAAATAATTAATGATATTGAGAATAGTAATTATTATTATTGGTATAATTAATAATAACAATGAAGATTATTAATTAATAATTAATAATTAATTAAATAATCACAGTAATAATAATTTTTATTATAAAAGTATTTACTATTAACCCTTTTAACACCCAATAATAATCAATAAATTATTATAATAATAAAAGTTTTAATTAATAATAAAAATAATAATAAATCATTAACAATAATAATTATTAATATCAATAGTGATTTACAACAGTAATGAAAATAATAATTCTTATTAATGTTAATAATCAAAATAATAGTAATTAATAATATATATTAATGGTAATAGTAATAATTTTATTAGTTATTGATACTACTAATAATTATTATGATTATATTTGATGCAATGATTATTATTATTGTTAATGACTATTAGTAATAAGTACAATAATAATTATAATTGATATTAATTATTATCATTACTTTTAATAATAGCAACAATAATTAATATTAATATTAATAATAATAAAACTTATTAGTTACTAACATTAATATCAATTATTGAAAATAAAAATAATAATTAATAATATTAAGAAGAATAATAAAATTTCTTATTAATGTTAATAATAATAATTAATATTGATAATCACTAATATTAATTATTATTATTTCAATATTAATTAAATGATATTACTAATTAATAATTATTATTATCGTGAGTGCTAAAAATAATTACTATTAATCTTATTATTAGTAATTAATAATTATTATAATAATAACTATTATAAATTAACAATAAAATAATAATTACTAATAATAATAATTACAATAACAATTGTAATTAATAATAATAGTGACAATAATTGTTCATATTAATAATAATAATTGTTAATATTAAAATCAATATTAATAGTAATAATAATAACTATTGTTAATATTAATAATTGTAATTATTATTATAATTATAATTCCTATAATAAAAATAGTAATTATTATTATAGAATATTAGTAATAACTAAAGCAATAATTAATATTAATATTAATATTAATTATTATTGCTATTAATAATAACAATAATTATTAATGTTAATATTAATAATATTTGTTGTTAATATCATTATTTTTTAATGATAATTCTTAATACTTCTTATAATAATGGTAATTGTTAATTAATAATGAAAATAATATAAATCATAAAAGCTTATTGATATTAATAGTGATTAACAATAATAATTACAGCAATAATTGTTATTAATATCAATAGTAATTTATCCGATCATGCTTAGGACCCCATCGGGTGCCCCATGTCTACGCCCACGAGCCTAAGCCTTAGGGATTACCTATGGCCTCTATGGGCACCGAAGGACTGCCCACCTTTGGGCCCATTAAGGGAACGCTTTATATAAAGTTACGACTTCTCTCTGGCTATAGGGGCTATAAATACCCACCTGCCCAACTCGACAAGGGAGGAATCATTCATTATGCCTCGATATAGCCAAAAACAAATGTCAGATCCTCTTAACAGATTCATTCTTTTGTTAGTTATTTTCTCTGCGTTGTCTCTTCTCTTGGAACCCAACGATCACATAAGTTCGTTCTTATCCCATGTCAACCTTGAAGATACAGAATGCCCTGAAATAGATTTGGTGCCGTTTGCGGGGAGAGATCGGTGAATGATGGTGGTGAGTGATGCCACATGGGTGCATTCTAGGGGAGACAAGGCCCAAATAATTGACGCTCCACTGGCTCCTGAAGCGCAAGAAGCCTCAGAGAGCTCATGGGTAAATCCTCGCTCGGTCGGCTAACGGCCACCCGAGCAGGAAGCCTACGTCACAGTGGATGCATTGAAGAACTTCATGACCACTATGACCGACAGCATCTTATAGCAGGTGACTGAACAAGTAAAGAAGACCATGGAGGCCATGGGCTCCATAAGGCCACCGCCTACCTTCAACTACATGCCTACAGTGCGATACGAGCCATCTCAAAGTCACGCTCTTGCTGAGTCATTCCATCGATGTGATAAAGTACGAGAGATCATTCGGCCTGAGAGGATGGACTGTCCCACGAGGGGGACCATGAACGCTCGGGGGGCAGATGCGCGGCGTAGATCATCTAGGCCAGACAGAAGGCCTGAGGTGAGCTCGTGAACTCCGTAATTGCGTCCACACTACACACAACCAACTCTCAGTGCAGGGCCTGGTTCAAAGAGTAGGAGAAAACCTCGAGGCCTCGTGAAGGAGCCCCTCGGAAAAGGCGCAACCTTGAGTGCCCTTCAGTTTAGGAGTGCTCACGTAGTCTGCCCACAGAGGCGCACGTATTCATAGTCCTCATCGACCAAGACGTTCTTAGCACATTCCTTCGAGGACCAACCCCCATCATCGGAGTCCATTGGTGGTTAAGGTGGGACGACAGCTGGAGACCCTTGTCAAAGTGTCGGGGACAGCCGCTCAGATGGGACTGGTTCCCTTCTCTACACCCTTTGGTGCAGAAGTAATCAATGCTCCCTGGTTTGGGAAAGTAAAGATGCCTACCTTGGAACTGTACGATGAGACCACGGACCTGAAGGAACACCTTGGTTTGTATAAGGCTCAAATGTATGTTTGAGATGTGGAGGGCGCTGCCTACTACCAATACTTCCTAGCCATTCTAAAAGGAGTGGAGCAATCCCAGTTTAATGGATTAGCTCCAGGGAGTGTCTCTTGTTTCCAGGATTTAGTAGATCGATTCATCAGCTAATTCATTGCTATTCTTAAGGAGAGGTGAGCAAGCATTCACTTGACGAAAATCAAGTAGAGGCCATAGGAGTTCTTGGCGGAATTTGTGAAGTGGCTCCACTAGGAGGCAGTCCTGATAGGACTTAAAAGATTGAGTAGCATAAACCTCCTTCTTGAACGGGTTATAGAATGAGCGGTTTAAATTTTCCCTGGTCGAATAGAAGGAAACTTCCTTGGGTAATGCTCCAAGAAAAGCCGCAGACTCCATTTGAGCAACTGAGATCTATGTTGAAACCACATACACCTCAAGGAAAGCTAAAGCGTAAGGAGATAGGAACACCGGACGAGAAGAAAGGAGACCGAGGAGAAAGGAGATCAAGGAATGATGCTAGGGATTCCCACTTCACTTTAAACCCCAGGAGTATACTGATAGAAGTGAAGGGACATCCCATGCTGAAGAAACCACAGCCTATGACCGAGGCGCCGAAGCCACACAACGTACGGAAGTATTGTGAGTTTTATAAGTAAAACAGTCACTCCACTGCTGAGTGCAGAGAATTGAAGAAGGGCCTCTATAAAATCACGAGACAACTAGACTACTTCTTGAAGAGAGGACCTCAGCAGTGGCTACTTACTCTTCAAAAACCCTCTGAATGTTGATAGAGGCTAAGAGAGCAAGATTCTATGGCATAGCAAATCGTTCTACCAGTTCAGACTTAACCAGGGGGTCAGCCTCCAGGAAGTGAATAGCGCACGTGAACTTGCTGGCAGATGCATCCCTAGCTTGTCGCTGGGGTACCTATCAGCTCCCTTGAGAACCCTCTAAAGAGGGTGGCCTCCCAGACTTACCAAAGCTGGCCTACCCAATCAGGCCCCTCGATGCCTCCCGTAGAGGCGATTGCTTAGCCTCTTCAGCCTCTAGTTAGGGCTGGCCGATCCTCAAAGGGATAGGGGCTAACATAGCAGTGGTCTCGGCCTCTTCCTTACGCTGGCGCTTGCTCACCTTTGACCGAGGAAGACTCAGAGAGATGGTTGGAGGCTTGTGACTATGCAGCATGACCTTGGGCACCTGTCAGAATGCTGTGAGTTAGTACTCACATGTAAAAAATTGTTCGGCTGTGAGGGACTATGGTTAATGAAACTAACCTTTCCAGTCACAGACTCGACCCAATGACGCCTGTCCTCCTTCTGGCACTGGGCGATTTCAACAACGACTTCTTCAGGGTTGGCATCCCCACTCTCGAAGAGAGAAAGCATCGCCCTAGCTTGCTCTGCAAAAAGGAAAGAAAGGCCAGGTCAGAACCAAGGGAAGAAAGACTGATAGGGAAAATATGAAGTACCCTTAGAATATTTCTCAAGGATAAGGAGGTTGGCGACCATAAGGAAAAAATCATTTTTGAAATATGATAGCTTGTAGGGCTAGTTGAAAGGTTCCATATCACTCAATTTAACCGTTTGGCATTCGGACTCTTTGCCCACGTTAACTACGCACGATATAAAGGAGGGGAGAGGCTTCGACGGGTCATCCTACCGAATGTAATACTAGAAGTATCGCATGGTTTCCCTTTCCTATGAGGTCAATTCGCCGAAAGGGTTCCGAACTAGCTTGCTGACATTCCAGTCAGGAATGTCAGCCCAACCGATCGCTCGCTGCACAAAGAAAAAGTCATATTTCCAGTTCTTTAGTTTCGACTTCTTCTCGATGGTCATCACGAACCTTTCGGGTTGTTGTGGTTGTACCAACCGTTTGCTCCAGTCTCACTCGATGCCTTCTGCACCGTGTGCACTAACCCCAACGCTCGGACTGTGCAGGCCAACTTCCGTAACTCGCAGGTAACGGTGAAGAAGCAAATATTGTGCCAAGATATAGGCACTATTTGCGCAGGTACTAGCTCATACTTAGTTGAGAATTTTGAAGATCACTTCATGATAAGCCTCCATTTTCAACCTCTTTTGAACTCATATCTGACCCTTTCTCTCAAGGATCTTGTGTTAAACTTCAAAGTGAAAGGGTCGAATTGGCCTCCTTTATCCTGAATTTGCTCATATATGATGTTTTATGTTTTTAGGAGCTCATGTCGGAAGAAAAGAAGAAAACCTACTGATATTGGTTGAAAGGTTAGCAAAAAAGACGAATTTCAAGCCAAGGAAGAGGTTGGCTAAGTCTAGAGCAATGGCACGGTGCCCCCGTGCCAAGTGGCACAACTCTACCATGATCTTTTCATTCATGATTTAATTCATTCCTTCGGGGTTTTGGGAGATTATCTTGTAACTTATTACCAAACACTACAGATTAGATCAAGGAGTGTAATTGAGTACGAATTGTTGGATCGATCTTAACAATCAATTAGAGTATGTTTCTTTCTCCCGTCTCTTACAGTCTTAACTAAAGTTTTGATCTTTAGTGATGTTTTACAGATTTTTATTTTTACTTGTGATTATCAATATGATTAGAGGCTAAATTCTTAGTCTTGGATTGGGAGCAGCCTCTTTTATGTGAAATTGAATCATGTTCTAGGTTTTTGTGAATTATGCCTATGTTTGTGATTTGAAATCTCACCTAATGTGTCACGTATTTGTTGAATTTCTTGAGCGAGATTTATTCAATGTTCTTAATTAGAGTTTAGGAGTTCATCGAAAGTTGAGTCCTTTATCTAGCGTGATTTTGGGAGGAATTGATTTTCCTAATGTGAAAACATTTAGGATTCCAATTGGGAATAGTTGATTTCTCAATCCCATGACTTTGATAATTCTAGTTTCATGAAAACAGGCGACAAGGATTAATTTTGTCAGTCTATTGACCTTCAAGAGAAAGCATAAATGCGCTGTACATTGTAATCTCTTCCACTTTAATTATTTTTATGTGCAGGTTTGCATGATTTAGTTTATGATTCATATAGCGTAATAGTGTGGTGAATCCAATTCTAGCACCTTTGTCATTATTACATTAAACAAATTCATTAGTTTTCAGCAAAATAGTACTGCTATCTACTATCACTCAACTTAAGTGGACTCTTGCCTATATTAAGTGTTGTAAATTGAATTTGGTGATTGGAAATAAGTTTGCTGTGGACACGACCCGTACTTGCCGGCTGTTGGCTACAGCTGCGCCGTGCACTTGCGATATAAATTTAAGGCAAGTAGTTTTTAGTGCCGTTCCAGGGGACTAGTTTGTTTTAACATCAGAAGCGACCAAAACACTCTAGATTAGGCTTTTTCTTTTTCTTTTTCTCTTTTACTCCTTTGAGCCCTAGTTGGACTCGCATATGCTTGGTGTAGTTTGTGGCTTTGTATGCACAGGCACAGTCAAGGGACTCGACAACTCGTTCCTTTTGACCCAGAGATCGAAGCTATTGCATGGAGACAAAGTGGTACGAGAAGAAAAATGCAAGAGCAAATCATTATGGCTGAAAGAGACCCTAGGGTGCTGTGGGACTACGTCTTATCGCAAACAACCGACATTACCTCCTCTATTGTGAGCCCGGACGTTGAAGCAAATAACTTTGAGTTACGGCCTGCCCTCATTTCTCTTGTGGAGAAGGATCAATTTAGAGGATGCCCCACCGAGAACCCCCATATTCACCTTCGCAACCTTCTAACGAAGTGTGATACAATCAAGCTTAACAGGATCTCCATTGATGCAATTAGGTTGAGGCTTTTCCCATTCTCGCTGAAAGACAGAGCAAGTGACTGGCTCCAAAATGAAGAGCCCAACTCCTTCACCACCTGGGAGACCCAATTAAAAGCCTTCATCAGCAAGTACTTCCCGCTGGGCAAGAACGCTAAGTTGAGAGATGAAATTAGCTCTTTTGCTCAATGAGGCGATGAGTCTCTACATAAAGCGTGGGAAAGGTTCAAGGATCTTCAACGCCAATGCCCCCACATGGAGTACCTGAGTGGCTCCTAATCCAAGCCTTCTACAATAGATTGGACTAGTCATTGAAGATATCCATTGACACCGCAGCTGGCGATGCGCTCATAGGGAAGTCAATTCAGGTTGCGAGAGCCTTATTAGAGGAGATGGCCTTTAATAACCATCACTGGTCCAGTGAGACAGCGACCCTGAAGAGGACCGGTGGGGTTCATGGAGTTGATGCTTTGAACTTTCTTGCCAGTAAGATCGATGCCTTTACATAGCGCTTTGACAGGCTTGTGACTCCTTCTTCAGGGAACCCATCGGGGAGTTTTTCTAAAATAATGTTTGAGGTTGGAGCCTTATATAAGATCTATGGTATTCAAAGCCATGTTGCTCCTGAGTGTTAGTCAACTTTCTGGGGAGTTAAGCATGCCAATGCTATGCAGAACTTCAACCCACGCCCACAAAACAACCCCTACTGAAACACTTATAACCCCGACTAGAGAAATCACCCAAATTTCTCATACCGCAACATCTATCCCATTCTACCCAATGCCCCTCAACTTCAACCCCTTGGTTTTTAATACAAGGCCACCCATAACTCGCCTTCCCAACAGCCTCCTCAACCAAAGTCCAATCTGGAGAGCCTTATGTAGTGCTTCATAAGGACCCAAACCAAGACAAATAAGGCACTTAGTGATTGAGTTAGTTATTTAAGATCAAAATTTAAATCCATAACCACTCACTAGAAGATAATGGAGAACTAGATCACCCAAATTACACAACAGGTGAGCCATTTGTCTAGGCCCTATGGGCATCTACTAGCTCAACCTGATACCAACCCCAAAGGCAAGATAAATGTCATCACATTGAGGAGTAGTAAGGGGTTGGAGGGTCCTCAAGTGCCTATGAGGGAAGATGGGAGAGAGGTTGACGGTGAGGGTGATGTCGAGAAGGAGGCCCCCGTTAAGACCCCAAGTGAGAAGGTCCAGATTGAAAAGTCAAAGGAGGTCCAAGCTAAGCATGCTTTGCATCCAGTGAAGCCCTACAAGCCTCCTGTTCTATATGCTCATAGGTTAGTGAAGGCTAAGGAGAAGCACAAGTAGGGAAAGTTCCTTGAGATGCTGAAGAAGCTCCATCACAACATTCCCTTTTTAGAGGCTATTACTGACATGCCCTCCTATGCTAAATTCTTGAAGGATTTGTTCTCCAACAAAGGGAAGTTACTGGAGAATCCTATAGTGTCTCTCACCGAGGAGTGCAGTGCCATTATTCAAAACAAGCTTCGCCCTAGGCTTTTAGATCAAGGAAGCTTCTCCATCCCCTGTTTAGTTGGGGATGTGACCATCAGCAAGGCGTAATGTGATCTGAGGGCTAGTGTAAGCCTCATATCTTACTCAATCTGTAAGAAGCTATAAGTGAGGGGACCTAAAACCCACTACCATTTCTTTACAGCTCGCTGATAGTTCCATCAAGTACCCTATAGGTAGTTTAGGGGATGTCCCACTGTAAGTAGGCAAGTTTTTCATTCCATGTAACTTTGATGTCCCACAACTTTTTTTGGCTACTATGGGAGCCATGATTGATGTTAAGAATGGCAAGCTCTCCCTTCAAGTAGGAGATGAAAAAGTGGAATTCAATTTACCATAATCCATGACATCAATTACTTTAGACGATACATGCTGTAGAGTTAATGTGCTGGAGAGAGAACTCAGTTAGAAGACCATAACTTGCCATTCTGTAGAGGACCCATTAGACACTTTGATCGGCTGCAATGTGACTGGCTTCCATTCGGGAGAGAACAAGGAGTATGCTAGGCTCCTCAATGCATCCACTGCCTATACGTATAGGAAGTCCCCCAAGGAGCTTCTTAGTGTGGAGGAGCTCACCCCCAAAGGGTAATAGAAGAGCACGCCAAAGGTAGAGCTGAAGCCTCTTCCGTCCCATCTCAGGTATGAGTTCTTTAACCCGAATCACAAGTTCCATATTGTCGTCAGTTCTAAACTGGATGACTCCCTATTGGAAAAATTGTTGGCTATGCTTAGAAAGCATAGAGGTGCCATTGGTTATAGCATTGAAGATATTATGGGACTCAGTCCTTCACTTTACATGCATGGCATCTTTTTTGATGAAGATCATCGATCCTCTCGACAACTTTAGCACTGTTTAAATCCCAATATACAAGAGGTTGTGAAAAAGGAGGTTGTCAAGTTGCTTGACGCTGGAATCATCGACCCTATCTCCAATAGTGAATGGGTGAGTCCAGTTTAGGTAGTTCTGAAAAAGGGTGGGATGATTGCCATCAAGAATGAGTGCGATGAGCTCATCTTTACTAGGACTGTTAGCGGGTGGCGTATGTCCATTGATCACCGTAGGTTGAATCAGGCCACCCAAAAAGAACATTTCCCCCTTTCCTTTATTGGTCAGATGCTAGTAAGGTTGGCCAAACGCTCTTTCTTTTCTCACCTCCATAGGTATTCACGTTTCTTTAAGATTCCTATCCATCCCAGTGGTTAGGAGAAGACGATGTTCACATGCCTTTATGGCACTTTTGTTTATCATAGGATGCCTTTTGAGTTGTATAATGCCCCTGCCACTTTCCAGTGGTGCATGACTGCTATATTCTCTAATTTTATTGAGAACACTAGGGAGGTGTTCACGGATGAGTTTTCTACCTACGAAGGGACCTTTGACTTGTGTTTAGAAAATCTTACCAAGGTTCTCTATAGTAAGAGGAAGTCAACCTTGTGTTAAATTGGGAAAAATGCCACTTTGTAGTGCAGGAAGGAGTGGTTTTGAGTCATGCCATATCTGATAGGGGCATCGAGGTAGACAAGGCTAAGATAGAGGTTATTGAGCGATTGACCCCTCCTACTTTTGTAAAAGGAGTGCGAAGTTTCCTTGGTCATGCGAGATTTTATTGCCGCTTCATGAAGGATTTCTCTAAGATTGCTAAGCCTCTAACTCTGCTCTTGTCAAGGTTGCCCCATTTGTGTTTACTGAAGAGCGCTATGAAGCTTTTTACAGGATTAAGTAGGCACTGATTTCTGGCCCCATCATACAACCACTTGATTGGGATCTCCCCTTTGAGATCTTGTGAGTTGCCAGCGACCATATGGTAGGAGTAGTTTTGAGGCAGCACAGGGACAATAAACCCTTATGATCTACTACGCTAGTAGAACACTGGATGAGGCTCAGCAGAATTACACCACCGCAGAAAAAGAGCTGCTTGTGGTGATGTATGCGATGGAGAAGTTTCGACCTTATTTCTTTTGCTCCATAGTCATTTTATACATAGACCATTCAACCCTCAAGCACCTCCTTGAGAAGAAAGATGCCAAGCCTCACCTCATCCGTTTGGATATTACTCCTACAAGAGTTTGATCTGGAGATTAAAGACAAAGCAGGGGCCGAGAATCTCATTATTGATCATCTCTCCAGGCTTATTGTTGAGAGCCCTGACGCCCCCATCAATGATGCTTTTCTTGATGAGCATCTCATGGCTATCTCCAGGGAGCAAGCCCCATGGTTTGTCGATTTTACGAATTATTTAGCCTTGGCGGTTCTAGCTCATGACCCTCCCCCCATCAGAAGAAGAAGTTCTTCCTTGATATCAAGACGTATTTTTGGGAGGAGCCATTCCTATACAAGTTGCGTAAGGATGACATCTACAGACGTTGCATACCCAAGGAGGAGATTCAGAGTGTGATTTCTCATTATTATGACTCTCTATGCGAAGGGTATGCTAGCACCTCCAAGATCGCTGTGAAGGTGCTTCAGGCTTATTTCTTTTGGCACACTGTATTCAAGGATGTCCACACCTACGTCCGATCTTGCGATCATTGCCAACGGATGGCAACTTGTCTCGAAAGAATGAAATGCCTCTCAACTTCATCCTCGAAGTTAAGATATTCGATTTTTGGGACATCGACTTCATGGGACCTTTTCCGTCCTCTAGAGGCAATAGATACATTTTGGTTGTTGTGGACTACGTCTCCAAATAAGTGGAGGCAGTGGCTAGCCCTACAAATGACTCAAGGGTGGTGGCTAAACTATTCAAGAGGATTATTTTCCCTCAATTCAGGGTTCGAAGGGTTCTTATCAGTAACAAAGCGGTGCACTTCATAGAGAAGAAACTTAATGCTCCATTGAAGAAATATGGAGTGCACCATAAGTATGGCCTTTTCTGCCATTCTCAGACAAACGACCAAGTCGAGATATCCAACCGAGAGATTAAATCCATCCTTGAGAAGACGGTTGTAAGATCCTGCAAGGATTGGGTGGACAAACTTGATGATGCTCTTTGGGCGGACCGCCCTATTCTGATTAGTTTATGGTAAGCCATGCCACCTCCCCATGGAATTAGAGCATAAAGCCTACTGGGCCATTAAGCATCTCAATTTCAACTTGAAACTCGCAGGGGAGAGAAGATTATTACAGTTGAATGCACCTGAGGAAATTTGCTTGGATGCCTATAAAAGTTCTAGGATTTAAAAGGAGAGGATAAAGAAATAGCATGATAAGTTGATTAACTATCGTGAGCTTTGGAAAGGTGACCTATCCCTCCTCTTTCAACTCCCGTTTGAAGTTCTTCCTAGGCAAAGTTCCGCTCTAAATGGTTGGGCTCCTTCAAAGTAATGAAAGTCTGTCCATATGGGGATGTAGAGATTGGCACGTACGCCACTACCTCATTCAAGGTGAATGCTTCTCGATTGAAGCCCTACATTGCTGGTGAGTCACTTGAGGGGAAGGTCACTTGCGCCCTCCCAGATGCTTCTTCCTCATAGAAGCCCTCCGAGGTCAAGCTAAGGACCTTAAACAAGTGCTTCTTGGAGGTAACTCAAGCTTTACTGCTTTTGCAAAAAAGATAAAACATAAAAAAACCACAAAAACAAACAAAAGAAGAAGAAAAGCGGAGCAAAGTCAAAAGAAGAGAAGGAAAGCAATTGTTGGCGAAATAGTAACTTGGAGCGGCGCCCGCGTGCCACAACAGTGCCTAAAACCAAAGAACTAGCAACTTGACGTGGGGCCCCTGTGCCGTATGGCACCACCGTGCTAAGATGTTTTTTGAGTAAAAGGCTCGATTTCCTCGTCCCCTTCATTCTTTCTTCATTCTTCCTCCCCAATTTCTCTCTCTAGGCCGCGCAACCACCTCTCTCTGTCAACCCACTCTCTACCCCAATCTTACCCTAGATCTCTAATTTTTCTTCTAAATTCTCTAAGTCTACCCATAATCCCTCACTTCTCACTCAAATTTTCCCCAATTTCATCTCCCTTGCCCATCACTTTCTTTCTCTAAAACCCTAACCTCCATTGTTGAGGTTGAAGGTTGTAGAGAGCGAAAGCGTGCCTCCTCTTCCCCTCTCCATCTTCTTCCCTCTTCACGAGAGCCCAAATTGTGTTCCAATCACCATTATGGGAAGAAAGAGAATTGGCGAAGGCTCAAAGGCTACCTCTAAACCCAAGAAAGCTTCAAGGGCTACCTCCTCTTCTGCTACACCCTCCGCTACCAAAGTTAATACTGATGCTTACCCTTTAATTTTTCCTCCTAGTACTAGGGGTTTGCAATTTGTTAGTGATGAACAAAAAGCCCACTATGAGATTTTGACCACTAGGAGGACTAGTGAACAAAAATTTCTTCATGCAGACTCCTTGAGGCCTTTAGGTTTGCTTGATGATGTGATGAGTCTCATTCGAAACCTGGGGTGGATGGAGTATGTTGGGATGCAATGCACCTCTTATAACCGTCTCATGTTAGAATTTTTGAATTCCCTAAATATGGATGAAGATGGCAAGTATAGGGGTCAGGAGGTAGAAATTACGTTCCGCATGTTTAACACAGACCATCGGATGAGTTTATGGATGTTTAACGAGTTGTTGAATTTCCTGGTGTTTGAGGGTGCGTATCGAGATGTTCCCCCCTCATGTGGACTAGCCTCCGCTTGGTTGAGCATTACTTGCTTCAAACAGAAGACTTACACGGATAGGTTCGGGCTCCCTAGAGCCTTTGACCCCCGACAAGCCAAAGCGATTGACATCTATAATATCAATCTCCGCTACCTTGAGTGTTTGACCGCGAATATTATTTTCGGTTGTTATTACAACCAAAATGGGTGTCGGAAAGCGGAATTGTTTATTATTTGATGTGCATTACCGGGCAATGCCATGGATACTAGAGCCTTCATTATTCGTCACTTTTTTAAAGTGGCCAAGATTACCCATAAGAATGTCTTAAGCATTGGGGGTACAGTTACTGCCATCGCCATATCCTCTGGCCATAGGGACAAGCTCTCCCATCTCGAGCCTCACTTCCTTGGGGGTGACCTCAACACTGTCACCTTCCACCACATGACCGTAATAGATAACTGGGGTGGCACCATCCGCTATTCCATCATAAACAAATCCTCTTTAGTCTTCCTAATATTGAGCACACAACTATGTCAAACAAGAGAAATTGGAATTGTGATTAGGGAAACGGTGCTGCCTAAGGAGGATCAGGTAGTCGATAACGAAAAAGGGTAGTATGATAATGATGATGATGAGGATGATGCTGATGAGGGTCAAGACGGACTCGAGACCGGGAGCACCCATGTTGAGGATGAGCCCATTCCACCCCTACCCCCCTTGCACCATCTACCCCCCTAAGACTGGCAGGTCTTCTTCTTCAGCGCTTATGTTGTTTGACTCTGCCTTCCTCCAATCTTTCTCTACCCTCCAAATGGAGGTCCCTGGTGTTCGAGAGGCATGCATTGGTATCCATGACGACCTCCATCGTCTCTCTAGACGAATGGAGTCTATTGAGGAGGGGGTGTTAGGTAATTTTGAGTGATAAATAAAAGGGCCGCAAGCCTACAGCTTTTCCTGTAGTACTTGAGGGTCATGTCCTCATGGACGAGGACAAGATTACGACCGCAAAAAGGGTGGATTAATCTAATGTTAACTACACTAATTAAATCATTCAAAGAAAACTAATATCCTAACTCAATCGAACATTTGTGCTACTAACTCAACCAACATTCAGTCGGAACTAAAACCTCGAGTATGAAAACTGAATTTAAACAGAGCTAAAATGTGATTAGGTCAACATCATATTCGAACCGAACTAACTATGCTCACAAAACCAAACAGGGGAGATCATCAAATCGAAAGCATGATATATCAACTAACAGAACAGGGGAGGGGGAAATCACAGCCTCCATCAACAATCAACCAATTCAATCAGCAAACCGAACTGACTTACAAATTGGGAAGGGGGAAAGAATCATTCAACCACCATATTGGAATTGAGCTTGTAAACAGGGGAGGGGGAGCAACTGAATCGAAACAGAGTTATACAAAGAATAAAAGAACAGGACACAAACAATAAAGAACGAAAGAGGGGAGAGGATTTGAATTTACTATAGGACAACCAAAACATAGCTTCCAAACTCATCAACAGATCGAAAAAGGGAGGAAGAGGATAAATACTCATCAAACTTGTGCCCAAAATATTGCAATTACAAGCTGGAAATCTTGAATGTCGACTCCAAATTAACCAAACTAAGCCTAATTACATGAAATTGAAGGCCGAAACAGTTCGAAACATCGAAGCCCTAACCGATAACAAACCCAAAATTTTGAGAATTGAAAGCGATATTAAAACTAAATCCAAAACTCAAACTAAACCTAACCTAAAACCCTAGATTGTTACCTAATTAGTCCTTCCTTCCCTTGCTTCAATTGCCGCTAGCTTGTTTATATGCCCGAGCTCTCTTCGATCTCGACCGTTGATTTGTGTGGTATCATGGATGGTCGCAATGGTGCAAGCTGGAGTGCTACGTGGGTTGCTGGTGGTAATGCTTGATGTGGGGATGGTGGTGTGTGGTCGTTCGAAGAGAGAGAAAGGAGACCTGAGAATGGAGATGGAGATGAATGAGGGGTTTAAGGGGGGGAAGTCTCTGGGATTACTGGTTCTGAGAACCGAGAAGAGAGGAGAGAAAGAAGTTAAGAGGGGTAATAAGGGTCACGTGCAGCTCATATGGGTAGGGTAGGTTTTTAGGATTCTATTTCTTTTTTCCCCCCTATCTTTGGGCTAAACTAACAGGCTTTTGGGATTGGGTCGGGTCAATTTGGCCCAGCTCATCATTTTCGGTATTTTCAGCATTTTTCTTGTATTTTTTCATAATTATTCTTATTTTGTTCAAAACCTACAAAATAAAATAAAATCAATAAAAACCTTAAAATAAACGAGCATAACTCGGGTATAAAAGTATCATAAAAATAATACATTTTTGGCACGAACAAATACCTCCACATCAAGATTTTGCTCGTCCTCGAGTAAAACAAACTAAATTAACTGAAAGAAAATGAGTAATAAGAGAAAGAAAATCCTAACTCACTATCGTAGGAATTACAGTTGCATTTACCATATGCAACAAACCCTTCAAACCCTTTGGTCTCCTAAGTGGACGAGTGAGGTCTCGTGAGGGTTTTCAAGTGAACTACACACAAAATTTTTTAGAAAATAAAAGAAAATCTTTTTGGTTTTTTCTCAAAGCTAATATGTATAGAATTTGGGAAAGATATGCGCACATTCTAATTAACTAAATCACCCATGTAACCAAGTTATTGACCTGCATATGCACAAAATGTATTTCAAAGTCCTTCACCCCATAAATGATATCAGAGCACTAGTTTTTTCACCCTATTGAGCATCAAGACTCTGAATCCATCATGATGCTCATGTGCAAGTGTATCATCATCCTAGGTTTAGATTCACCAAAAATTAGACTCAATCCCATTTGACTAGCACAACTATATTATTATCATACTAACATTGGATGCAAGCTTTTCCAATAGCAATATTGCCTCAAAGGGTGACACCCAATAGCACGTGCCTCAAAAGATAACGCCTAGTATCTCATGCCTCAAAGGCATACGTGTCATTCCAAATTTTATTCCATCTCTTTTTCTTTTCTCTTCTTTATTCATGATATTCATTCATTATTTTTCTCGAGTAATCATGTCACAAGCAAGTGGAAGAATCATTCATGGAAGCCTAAGACCTAAAGATAATGATGAAAGGATAAACAAGAATTGGATTATACAATCTATACTAAACATTGGGGTTAAAACTAGGACTTAGAATGACACACTGAGGCCGGAGACCTATCATGCACATCCTACTTATATACAAGCTAATACCCAAAGTACAGGAGATTCAAGCTAATCAGACATAATGCAAATGTTCCTAAAAACAAAATGAAAATCATTTGGGATTTTTCAAAAAATTATATAAAGAAAAATATGCACATATGGGTACCCCACCCCCACCCCAAAACTTCACAATGTCCTCATTGTGCGGACTAAGGCACTGCAAAGCAAGCACATAAGCTATACAACCATAAAACCACACCAAACCACAAATATATACAAACTAGGACACCAATACAAATTACAAACAAAATCAAAAACAAACATAAAATCACCAAAAATGAAATCTCAAAAGAAAAGCGAAAACAAAACTAACTCTAAAACAAATCAAACCACTAAATGACCAAAATCAAAACTAAACCAAAACAAAAAAAGACTCAAACACAAAAAATCAAAGAGCAAAATAACTAAACAAAGAAAAACAAAAACCAAAACCTAAAAGAAAACAAAGGCAATCAAGACCAAAACAAACATAATCACCTAAAATAGAAATTAAACCAAACCAAAGATTTACTAAACACCAACCTAAATCAAAAGAAAAGCTAAATACAAAACAAAAATTTTAAAAAACACTAAAACACCAAAAAGGAAACAAAAAGAAACTATTGAACCAAAAACAAAACCAAAGGGAAATCAAGACTCACCAAACTAAAGAGACAAAACAAATTGAAATGTAAAAAACGACCATAGATATCCAAAACTAACAAGTATTCACAAATTCTTAACACAACCAAGGGTGATCATAGCCCACATGGCTTAACATATCCCAAATTGCTCCTCAAGATTGATCACTCGTATATTCACAGTCCTAATTATCCATAACTAAGTACGAAAAGAAAGAAAAGAAATAAAAAGGAAAGAAGGAGGGTGGAACAACAACCCTAGGTTGGATACAAAATGTACCCAAACTATGCCTTACGAAGATGATACAATATGAGGCTTATGGAGCATCAGCCACTCCATATTAAGTTGAAAACTGCTACTCAAATCAAAACTCATCAAGGCACGTAGTAGCTTATCAAGCAAAGAAGCCCAACTCTCAATCACATAGAAACAGTGAAAAGCAGTGAGTTGGAGCTAGAAAGAGTACATTCACCTAGCCAATAAAGCACAAGTGAGGGCCCGCTTTAACTTATCAAACAGTTGGGCCCAATCAAAAAAGAAATGAACATACTCAGAATGAGCTGGTATTGAGGCCATTGACCTAGAAACTATATCTGGATAAATGAGCAATCTAGGCAAAATAAGGGGTGCAAATTTCATAAGTCCGTTAAGTCCAATATGCGTATAAGTCTGATCTAAAGCAAAATTCTTAGTGGCAATGATCTCAGACTCAACAAATTCAGACTTGTAATATTCAAGCAGGAAGTCAGTTTGGATGGAGTCAAAAGAGAAAGACTCATAATCAACACAAAAACCGTCATTAGAACTTCCATGGACATCATACTCGTAAGGAAGAGATTCATATTCCACATACAGAATATTATCATCTAATTTAAATAGAAGGTCAGGAATAACAGGATCAAAAGAGAATGATTCATATTCAACATGAAAGCCTACATCAAGACCTTTAGTAACATCAAGATCACATGAAAACGATTCATATTCTGCATGAGGAATATCACCAAAGTCCAAAATAGTGAGTTCAGTTACCTCATCGCATAACTCCCATGAAATATCTTTCGAATCATCTAAATCATGAGGCCCAACTTGAGGTGTGATGCTTATGTCTAACTCACTAATAGTATCAGATTGTTCACCCACATCAAACTCATAAAAATCATTCAGAGGAATGGGTGGGTTGGCGGAAACTAGGACATCATCAGTGATGCCCTTAGGTGAGCTAGTGTAGGATGCAAGGTCAGGTGATAGAGATATAGGGAAGTCACTCTCTTGATCTAGACTAGGCAAATACATATCTTCATTCAAATCAAGCCTAGCAGAATGAGGGAGTTCAAAATCATCATAGAGACCAATATCTGGTTTAGGAGATCCTAAACTAGAATCAAGCTCACTATAAGTCTTCCTATTTTGATTAAAACATTGAGAATATGCAACAATTCCCACTTTCATAGTCTCTATCATTTGATAAGTCTTTTAGTTAATCTTGTTTTCAAAACTTGCATGTATAGCATCAACATAAGTATGAAAAGGGCAAGTATGAGCATTATGATTAGAAGATTCACAATAATCGTACAAAATAGGAGGCATATAAGAATAAGATAGGCCATAGGAATTCACAAAGTGGTCTGAAGGGTAAGAATTAGCCTGAAAATTATACTCTCCATGAGTTGGATACCTAAAAGGCTCGTTAGCTTGTATAAACGCATAGGTTTCCTAAGCTAATTTTTCAAAGAAATCGCAAACTTCATCTTGAATTTTAGATAATAATTCTAGTAAACCTCCAGGACAAATTGACTCAACATAACTCCTGGACTCAACATTTAGACCCATAGCAATGATCTCACAAATCTACCATTTCGGAAAATTATGATTCAGTTAAGCACGATATTCATTAAGCCTTAAAAGATAACTCAAAAAACGTTCATGCTCATATTGCGGGAAATAGAAAACTGGCATGTGAAGCTTTTAAAGTTTTTAAAGTTTTTCCATTTTAAGTGTTTTTCAAGTTTTTCTAAATTTTTTTGGGTTTTTGAATTTTTCAAGAAATGAACACAACTAATAACGAATGAACAAAGTCAACCAAATATAAGCAACTAATAAGAACGAACCTAAGAAAAAGAAAAAGTGCATGAACTTGCCACTTTGTTTTTGGGATGTTTTAAAATTTTACAATTTTTTGTTGTTTTCAAGTTTTTCAATTTTTTTTTTCATTTTAGGCTTTTCTAATTTTTAGTGATTTTTAGGTTTTTCTAATTTTTTTGGGGATTTTGGGCTTTTCTATTTTTTTTTGGATTTTTGGATTTTTAAAGAAATGACTAAGCTAACTAACAATCGATACCAAAATAAAGAAAGTAAAACGAGAGCTATGTAGCCTTATAATAAAGTCATGAAATAAGCGAAACAAATCAACTAAACAAATCACAACGTATAATGAAATAAACAAAACAAAGCAATGAATAAGAAATGAGCTAAGAAAATGAAGATATGACCTAATCTCATGCCGTCGTCCCCGGCAACAGCACCAAAAACTTGTTAGGTAATTTTGAGTGACGAATAAAAGTGCCGCAAGCACACAACTTTCGCTGTAGTATTTGAGGGTCGTGTCCTCGGGGATGAGGATGAGATTACGGTCACAAAAAGGGTGGATTAATCTAATGTTAACTACACTAATTAAATCATTTAAAGAGAACTAATATCCTAACTCAACCGAACATTTGTGGCACTAGCTCAACCAACATTCAATTGGAACTAAAACCTAGAGTCTAAAAACGGAAATTAAACAGAGCTAAAATGTGATTAGGTGAACACCAGATTTGAATGAACTAATTATACTCACAAAACCAAACAAGGGAGATCATCAAACCGAAAGCATAATATATCAACAAACCGAATAGGGGAGGGGGAAATCACAGCCTCCATCAACAATAAACCAATTCAATCATCAAACCGAACTGACTAGCAAACATGGGAGAGGGAAAGAATAATTCAACCACCATATTCGAATTGAGCTTGTAAACAGGGGAGGGGGACCAATAGAATTGAAACAGAGCTACATGAAGAACAGAAGAGTAGGACACAAATAATAAAGAACAAAAGAGGGAAGAGGATTTGAATTTACCATGGGACAACCAAAATATAGCTCCAAAACTCATTAACCATGGCGGATTTTGTCATTACTGATGCATCAATAGATCGAAACAAGGGAGGAAGAGGATCAAAACTCATGAAACTTGTGCCCAAAACATTGCAATTACAAGCTGAAAATCTTAAATTTCGACTCCAAATTAACAAACTAAGCCTAATTATATGAAATTAAAGGTGGAAACACATCGAAACATTGAAGCCCTAACCGGTAACAAACCCTAAATTCTGAGAATTGAAAGCAAAATTAAAACTAAATCTAAAACATAAACTAAACCTAACCTAAAAGCCTAGATTGTTACCTAATTAGTCTTTCCTTCCCTTGCTTCAATCGCTGCTGGCTTGTTTATATACCCGAGCCCTCTTTGATCTCGACCGTTGATTTGCGTTGCATCGTGGATGGTCGCGATGGTGCAAGCTGGCGTGCTACATGGGTTGCTGGTGGTGATGCTTGATGTGGCGATGGTGGTGTGTGGTCATTCGAGCTGAGAATAGAGATGGAGATGAATGAGGGGTTCAGGTCTGGGATTACTGGTTCTGAGAACCGAGAAGAGGAAAGAGCAAGAAGTGAAGGGGGTAATAACGGTCACGTGCAGCTCACATGCACAGGGTAGGTTTTTAGGATTTTATTTCTTTTTTTTCCTATCTTTGGGCTTAACTAACAGGCTTTTCGGATTGGGTCCGGTTAATTTGGCCCAGTTCATCATTTCCAGCAGTTTCAGCATTTTTCTTGTATTTTTCCATAATTATTATTATTTTGTTCAAAACCTACAAAACAAAAAAAAATCACATAAAAACCTTATAATAACAATTATAACGAGCATAAATCGGATACAAAAGTATCATAAAAATAACACATTTTTTGCACAAACAGGTGGTCACGTACTTCCGACGGTTCGTCAACCACCAAGAGGAGCGAGAACTGAGGTGAATTTAGAGAGAGAAGGAACGGGCAATGAGGGAGGCTCGAGGGTTGAAGAGCGGCGGCAGATAAATGAGTTGATTTGGTGCCAATCCAAGTTGATTCGGCAATTAGGGGAGCGCTTCCATACCTTCGCAGGTGATCATGGGCTCATCGTCATTTCTCTCAGTCGATCAGGGCCATTCGACGTCCTTCTCCCCGTTTCCTTCGCAACTTTGGTCGCCTCCTGGGCCCGGTGGGACCCAGGAACTATAAGTTGTACCCCCTCCCCTTCACTTCTGATTGTGATGAGTTGTAGTTTGCATTGGGGACAATGAACAGTTCAAGCATGGGGCGTGAGCTCATGAGCTCTGTGCTGATTATAATATTGTGCCATGTATTTCTGGTGCATTTGGATGTGACCTATGATGGGTTGTAGTATGCATATATCTCCCTGCACTGAGCATGCTTGCATTTAGATCTTAGGTTTTATTTTAGGTTAGGTACATTTCTGGGGTGCATTGGTCGTAGTTTTATTTCTATGCTACGAAGGCACATAGGATGCTACGTTTAGGCAGGCGATGCATTGTATATATCTTTTTCCTAACCATTGATCTGAAATAGAGACATGTTAAGTAGGGCTCTACAAGACTGTGAGGTAATACTTTCAACCCTTCTCTCTGTTTATCTGCTTATTGATCGCCTAGTAAGGTTTATTACTTTGGGAGGGAAAAAAAAGAGAGAGAGGTGAAATTCTTTGTGAAACCCCCTCTAATGATGATGTTTAAGGGGTGGTGGCCTGGATGGATTACGGTGGCAATGTGTGGTAAATGAGAATTGATTGGGGCCAAAAATCTTGTGAATTAGTTGTAATAATGTCGTGGTTGCTGGGCTCTATGTGCTTGTGTATTCGCCCCTAAGAGTTGCTTTGATGTGAAATGGTTGAACTTTGATTGTTGGGAAACCTTTTGAGCTAGTTTTAGACTTTGGTAGGAGACCCATGCGAGACTTTTGAGCCTAACTGACCATTCATTTTACATAGTCTTGAACATCCTTTCATGAGGATTACCCCCTTTTTGTGTGCATCTCTAGAACTTGGCTTTACTTTCTTTAAAATCGTGTTTGGCATGTGCATAGTGATGATATGATTGAGGCATTCATTTGACTTGTAAACCACATAAGCCAAAAGCCTCCTTGTGCAGTTATAACCCTTTTGTGAACCCCATTAAACCTTTTTCCTCACATTTGATTCACCCATATCTACTTAGCTCACGACCCAAAATAATCAATCCTACACTTTGGCAAGTTAGTAGAGCAATGTTGTGAGTTCTTTTGGTTAGAAATTATGCTTGTTGTTGCACTTCGGTGTGGATTGCCTTGCTAAAGATTAGCTTGTTGGGATTGGAATTGAAACTACTTGTAACCAATGCCATTCCTTTCTTCTTTCAAGGAGAAATAAAAAAAGAAAAGAAGAGTAATGAAAGAGGAAAAAGATTAAAAAAAAGAGAGAACAAAAAAGTTAATAAAATAATTTGCATAGGGAATTTTAGTCATATGTGAAAACTGGTTTCACTCCTTCCCTTGAAGCTAAATTATGGAGTTAATAACAATGATTGTGTGGTTGGTTTGGAACTATTATTAATTGCTCACTACTTGGCTGATAAGCCCCTCTTACCCAAGTCATGCCCTTCCTTACCGAAAATCCCAACCACGTTGCGACACCTGGTAAGTTCTTATGATTGGGATTATACACTTGACCGCATTTATGGAGAATTGTGAGTTTAGCCAACCTTATGGTAGTTTGCATGCATTTGGGACAGTTTTGAGTGATTGTTTTACCCCTAAACACAAAGAGGAGGGTTCCCATTTTCACCCATATAGTGAGGACCTACTAGTCTGCCTAGCTCACCAATAATCGGGGCGGAAACTTGACATGTCCGAGCAATTTAGTATGGGGTATTTGCACTTGCATCACAGTCCAGCGATTCGCATTCTGGCACATCTATTTTGTTTAAGAAAATGGTACCCTTGTTGAGTCTTCTGGCTGTGGGTTGCCACACTTATCAATTGAGCTATTACCGCTTGCCTAAGGTGGTTGGTATATTGCAGTGTGCCTCTTCCCGTTGATTCTTGAGTGATAACCTTGCTTAAGCGCAAGCAAGGGGTAAGCATGGAGGAGTTGATCAACCTCTATTTTCGACCTTTTTGAACCCATATTTGACCCATTTTCTCAAGTATTTTCTGTTAAACTTCAAAGTGAAAGGGTCGAATTGGCCATCTTTACCCTGAATTTGCTCGTATATGATGCTTCATGTTTTTAGGAGTTCCTATCCGAACAAAAGAAGAAAACCTACTGATATCGGTTAAAAGAAGGGTCGACAAGACGAATTTCTAGCCAGGGAAGAGATCGGCTGGATCAAGAGGATTGGCATGGGGACCCCATGCCATGAAGCCCGGTAGTGCCATGCCAAAACCTCAGTAGCAAAAATCCAGAGACATAGCATGGTGCCCCTGTGCCAAGTGGCACGACCGTGCCATGATCTTTTCTTTTGTGACGTAATTTATTCCTTCGGGTTTTTTGGGGGATTATCTTGTAACTTCTTAGAGAGCATTCGAAAGTGATGATTTTTAGGTTTTTTAATTCTGAGTATTTTACCAACTTTTAGAGTTTAGATTAAGGAGTTTAATTGAGTACGAATTCTTGGATCTTGACAATAAATTAGAGTATGTTTCTTTCTCCCTTCTCTTGCTGTCTCAATTAAAGTTTGCATCTTTAGTGATGTTTTCTAGATTTTTTTCTTTTTGCTTGTGACCATCAATATGATTAGAAGCTAAATTCTTAGTACTGGATTGGAAGCAGCCCCTATTATGTGAAATTAAATCATGTTCTGGTTTTTTGTGAATCATGCCAATGTTTGTGATGTGAAATCTCGCCTAGTATGCCAAGCGTTTGTTGAATTGCCTGAGAGAGATTTATTCATTGTTCTTAATTAGGGTTTAGGAGTTCATCGAAGGTTGAGCCCTTTATCTAGTGCGATTTTGTGACCGATTGATCTTCCCGACGTGAAAACAGTTAGGGTTTCAATTGGAAAAATTTGACTACACAATCTCATGATTTTGATAATTCTAGTTTCATGAAAATAGGCAACTAGGATTAATTTAGTCAGCCTATTGACCTTCAAGAGAAGGCATAGATGCGTTTTAAATTACAATCTCTTCGACTTCAATTATTTTTATGGGTAGGTTTACATGATTTAGTTTATGATTCATATAGCGCAACAGTGTAGTGAATCCCAGTCTAGGACCTTTATCATTATTGCATTAGAAAATTCATTAGTTTTTAGCAGAATAGTGCTGCTGCCTAGTATCACTCAACTTTAGTGGACTCTTGCCTATATTGAATGTTGTAAGTCGAATTTGATGATTGGAAACAAGTTCCCTGTGGACACGACTCGTACTTACTGGTTGCTAACTACCGCTACGCCGTGCACTTATGGTATAAATTTAAGACAGCACTTCAAGAAGAGGAAACCTAAGACCGTACGTCAAGGTTGCCCTATAGATCACGATGCATCCAGGAGGTGGCCTATTCACCGTGGCATCCAGGTCAAGGAGTAGCAACTTATAGCACGCAAGGAGAACGAACTTCTCCTCTAGTGCCAGTCTCTTCAGAGGCCGCACTATGTTGGAGTTAGGAAAGTGCGAGCTGGGCCCATCATCGGGGGTCCATGCACTCAGGTGCTCCCAAAAAATGCGTCCCTTTCGCCAGAACTTCCTTGGATAGTCTCTTTTGGGACTATCCTCTCTTCAAGGTGGAGATAGAGAAGTGAGAACTTGGAGAGTCCCCATGGCCGAAGGAGTCGGTACTAGTGCAGTAAACCTATACGTATTGCTCGTGAGAACCTAAAATAGAGTACGAATTACCTACTGACATGCCGTCGATCATCAGTTCAAGGACAGTCTTTAGCCTTACAGTGGTTTTTGCCCGGGCCAGCTTGTGTTCCTGAACATCAGACATATAGGAAACATCAAAGTCAATTTTCCATGGATAAACAACATTTTCCTCAATGCTAAGGATGCTAGGGGTGGAGAAATACTTGTAGCTTGACCACAAGCTCGACCCTGGCTCATGGATGGACAAGGTATAGGGAATCAACTTAGGTTCCCTAAATTGGTTCTTTGGGAGGGGAGAACGCAACCACCTACCCATTAATTTTGGCCGAAAGGTTGGTAAATTGGGGATGGCGTCTCTATGGGCTGCCCGTTTGTTCAGGGACGGTCTCACTAGATGAATATGATGACATAACCTAGTTAATATTACAAAGATAACCTCAAAAGGAGTGCACAAAAGTGCATACTGCAATAGTTTGAAGGAGGTTGAAGGTTCAGGTTGATGTTGAATGAGCATGTTTGAAGATATGAACGGAGGAAGGCTGAAGATGCAATAGTGAATTTGAAGGGGAGAAAGAAACTCAAAAACGTAGGGCAGACCTTCTCTCTCTAATAGATTTACTTCTCTCTCTACGGATCTCAAAGAACTGACTTATTGTGGCTTCCACTGAAGCCCTGTCCCCCTTATGTAGAGCGAAAGGAAGTAATTCAGCACAGCCCTTGAGGCCGGCGAAACCAAAACACCAGCCAAGCCATGGCACGTGGTAAAAGAACAAAAATTAATCAAGCTACCAAATCTTGTACATAGATTCACAAAAACGATAGAGACCCTGAATTATGCCTCGGTGCGGCCTTAGGCCGTCCGATATACCTTTTGGCCCCTAGAGGCTAAGGGTCTTACAAGCACATCTTATGGCCATTCATTGCACCTTTAGTCCCAAGGTATACCTTCAGCTCCCAGGGGCCAAACAGTCTCACAGCACGGCATTCGGTCGGTCGGCATCCGAAGGGACTTAGGGTATTATAAGCACGGCCCATGGCTAGTCGCTACCCGATCTCATAGCACGGTCTATTGCTGGTTGTTATCCCTTTAGCCTCCACGAGGATAAGGGTCTTGTAGCATGGCCTTTGGTCGGTCGCTACTCCTTTGGTCCCAAGGGGCAAAAAGGACTCATAAGCACGGGCCTTGGTTGGTCACAACACCTCTAGCCCCCAAGGGGATACAGGTTCCATAGCATGCCGCAAGTCCAGTTGCTACACATTTAACCCCTAACAGGCTAAAGGTTATGTGTACAACCTTTGGCCGGTCGCTGTGCCTTCTGCCCTGTGGAGCTGAGGCACTTAAAGAACAGCTCTCGGCTGATCGCTCAAGGCACGACCCCTGGCCGTCCGTTATGCCCGTGGCTCTCCAAGGGGCTAGGGGCCTTTAAACACAGCTTCTGGCTGTCTACTATACATTTATCCTCCAAGGGCCTCCAGGCCTTAAGGGACGGCCTTAGATCATTCGCGACTCCTAGTGATCGTGAAACACAGCTTTAAACAAAAGCACAAGAATATCAAATAGCGACTACACTAGCTGAGCAGAAAAGTCACTCTTTATTATAAACGCGGATAATTATAGGCCAGCTATACAAGCGCAAAAAAAGAGGGAGAAGAAGAAGTGAAGCCACATAAGAGCCTAAGGCTTATTAATCATCCTCATCATTTGATGCAGGGGAGCCTCGTTAGACGCGGTGCTTTCCTCCTGACCACTTGTAGGCCTCGGCCCCGCTTCTGAAGCCGCAGGGCCAAATGAACGGGCCATTAAGATGTTACTCTTATTTAGCTACAGTCAGGCTTCGAAAAATGAAGCATTACGAGCTCGTGAGGGCAGACTTTAGGTTCATGGCCATGGTCCTGCTCAAAACACCCAACTCCAAAGCCTCATTGACCACCATGGCATAAAACGTGGCTTGAACCAATTTGAGAATCGGGAAGTCACGGGTGGCTTCCTGGACAATGGCAAGGATGAAATCCAAACCCAAGTTGTGGTAATTCTCAAGAAGCGGCCGAGGAGGGCAGGCTACGCTTCTCAAGCGCCAATTGAAGGTCTCCTATACGTGAAGGGCCATTACCTCATTGTTGAGATAGCAGGTGAAAACCATGATTGTGGAAGTTTAGCAAATCAAAGTGATAGCCAAGCAATGATGCTCCTGCAATCCCGCTAACAACACCCCTTTTATACACTGAAGGGAGGAGTTTTGGATGCTGTACAAGTCCTCAAGAGAGATGACGCCTTAGAAAACAACTGAACACTAAGTTCGAGGCCCAGGTTTTTGCAAACGTTAGGAGTTTTCCACTTAAAACTGACTTTAAACCTCCAGTTAGTAGTCCGTCCTAGTACTTGCTCTACATTCTGCCTAACCACCCCGTTTAAACGAGCATGCAGGCAAAATTATGAAGGGCTAAATGATCCGGCCATGGCTATGACCCCAATGGGGACCCATGTCTATGCCCACGAGCCTAAGCCTCAATGATTACCTATGACCTCTATGGGTCCCGAAGGATTGTCCATCTTTGGGCCCATTAAGGGAATGCCTTTTACGAAATTATGACTTTACCGCTGGCTATAGGTGTTATAAATACCCACCTACCCACCTTAAAAAGAAGGGAATCATTCGTTACACCTCGATACAACCAAAAACAAACGTCACATAATCCTCTGAAGAGATTCATCCTTTTGTCAGCTGTTTTCTGTACATTGTCTCTTCGCTAGGACCCTATACTGAATTGACTAACGGAGAGACATTCCTAGGATCCCAATCTGGGGTGGCCCTCTTTGTAGGTTCAGTGCTCGCAAAGTGGATCGTTGGATGCGCAGCTCCAACCGTCACGTAAGCCTATTCTCATTCCATGTCACCCTTGATGAAACAGAAAGTTCCGAAATAGTAATACTCATAATAATTATTAATATTAATAATAGCAATTAATATTAATATTAATATTAATAATCAATAATAATTCATAAAAATAATTATTATTATAATTATTATTATTAATGAAAATTAGTATAGTTACAATAATAATTACTATTTATATTAATAATTATTATTATTACAGCAAATAATAATAATTATTAACATTAATATTAATAATAACAAAAATTACAAATTAATAATAATAAATATTTTTAAAATTGACAGTTAACAATTTTAAGAATAACAATAATTGTTGATAGTATTAATAATAATAATTCATAAAAATAATCATTAATATCAATAAATATTACCTAATAATTAATTAACAATAAAAATAATCAATCATAATTATAATTAATCATAATAATAAATAATAATAATAATAATAATAATAATAATAATAATAATAATAATAATAATAATAAAAGGTAATAATTTCCATGACAGTAGTAATTGATATTAATAACAAACATCATAATAAAAATAGTGGAAGTGAGTAGGAGTGGGAAGGAGTGGAAAAGAGCGGGATTTATTTTAAGGAGTGGGAATCAGCGAAAAGGAGTGGGAAGGAGTAGAGTGAGTTGATTTACTGACGAAAAGAATAGGGCCTCAGGCCCTGTTCTTCTCGTGGGCGTATTACAGATGTTGAATGAGTGGGAGTAAGAAGAAGTGGGAAGAAATGGGTGGGAGTACGTAGGGGTGGGAAGAAGTGGGTAAGAGTTGGTAGGAGTGATTAGTTGAATGCGGAAGCGGAAAGGAGTGGAATGAGTGAAAGCATTGATATTAGTAATGTTAACAATTTGCGAACATAATAATAATTAAAACAACAATAACAGTAGTAATATAACAATAATAAATTAATAATAACAATAACAATTAATCATAGTAATAATTAATACTGATAATTAAAAGCAATGACTACAATAATATTTCGTATTATTGCCAATAACAATAATAATAATCATTAATATTAATAGTAATAACTAATATTAATACTAATATTAATATTAGAAATAATTATTACTAATTACTAATATTAATAGTAATTATTATTATTACTATGATAACAATTATTATTATTATTATTAATGACTACTAGTAATAATCACATTAATAACTACTATTGATATTAATGATAGTTATTATTATTACTGTAAACAGTAATAATTAACATTAATATTGATAATAATAAAAATAACTAATTTACTGATATTAATAATAAATAATTTTAATAAAATAAAAAATTAATTATATTAAGAATAGCAATTATTATTATAACTATAATTAATAATAGCCAGGAACATTATTAATTATTAATTATTAATTAGTTAATTAATCATAACAATAATAATTGTGATTACAAAAATAATTACTATTAAACCTTTTAACGATTAATAATAATTAATAATAATCAATAATTTATTATAATAGTAAAAATTAACAATTAATAATAAAAATAATTATGAATCATCAATAATTATTATTAGTAATTAATGATAGTAATTAAAATAATAATTCTTATTAATGTTAATAATAATGATAATAATTAATAATAGTAATTAACAATATTAAAATCAAGAGTAGTTGTAATAAATTTATTAATTACTAATACTGATAATTATTATAATTATACATATTCTAATGATTATTATTATTATTATCATTATTATTATTATTAATGAATAATAGTAATAAATACATTAATATTTAGGACAAATTATTAGTAGATGTTCTTAAAGTGCTTCTTTTAGTTAGGTGTTCTTTTAGGGGGACAGGCCACCAGGTAGCCTTTTGAGTTGGCAACTTTATATCATGCCCAATTTTGTCTATTGCCCCGATGCTATTGCTCCCCCTTAGCTAGTAATTGACTCTCTCTCTCTTTTAGCTCCCACCTCTCTTTTCTACCCTTAGAAATTTATCCTTAAAAGATAAAAAAATAATTTCATTACCATAACATTCATTACATATTTGTAATTTAAATTAATCCTTTGTCTTCCAACAACTTTCTACTTTTTGTCAACCTCATTTTTGTACAAGATGTTATTTGATTCTCATTCTAAAATCCAAAATTAATTTTGAAAATATAACAAATATATTATTAAGAAGATGCATGTAATGTCAAAAATAATAACATAGAGTCAATGTTTAAAAAAAATTAATATTACACAATTAGTCAATTATTGCATGACAATATGGTCTGCAATAACTTTATTCCTTTTTTCCAAATATTTTTAATGAAGAAATCATCTTTTTCTCATGTTTAATAGGAAATTTAATTTTGAGTATTATATTTTAACTAAAATATATGAATTTTTAGTTCTAATATTTTTTTCTTCATATAAATAAATTAAATTTACAGACCTATTGTACAATTCTTAACCATTTTTTTAAAAAAAGTCAAGTAATTTTTCCCATCTAGTTCATTATTCAAAATTATTACTTTTTATACTTATAGTTTTTGTGTTTCAAGTTAAAAACTTATTTATATTTTCTAACTTTAGTAGGTTTATAAATTTGAATTTCTTTTTACCTGAGCTAATGGAAACATCATTGTTCTTGTTTAAATGAAATTTAGCATTGTAATTGTGTCTTATTAAAAATTATTTTTTTATTATTAGTGATGGACTTTTTCTATTGTATTTCTAGTTTCTTCAAAAAAAAAAAATTGAATTTGAATAATTGAAAGATATAAATGTTGTTGTCTTGTGAGTTAATAATTTTGTGTAACTCATGGCGGATATTAGTGTTGTATATTTTTCAAATTTGTGGGCATAGTGAACTATATTGTCGTCGGTGTTGTGATATTAACTTAGTTGTTAAAGCGTAATAAACTTACAAAAAGTGTAATTGATTTTCAATGCTTAATTGAAATAAATTACAAATTGTTAACCTGGCTCAATACAAGTGGTTAACCCATGTTAGTACAATTAGGTAACCGGGATTAACAATCTTAATTCTGGTGATGATATAAGATTCTAGCATTCTGTGTTACACTAATTCCAGTTTTCAGAACATAACATTCAACACCCAACTTTTAAGAATGCCTACTTAATCCTCACTTGTAAATAACAGATAATGTGAAGGTAGAAAAAACAATGAAAAAAATCTATGTTTTAATCTAAAAGCAATTCCAAACGAATCCTCTCACAATGTTCATTGCCACTAAAATATTATGTGTAGAATATTAATATATTTATATTTTTTACGATGAGAATAAATTTTTTTTATATGGAAACATTTAGGGTTTATGGTTTATTGTTTGAAACATAGCATCCCAACTTTACGGTTTGAGATTATTATTTACGGTAAGTATTAGAGGTCTTAAAGTACATTATAGTCTACCAAATTACTTCGATTGAAGATAATTAATAACAAACTAGCGACAAACCCTAAACCTTAAGTCCTAGGATCTAAACATTATAGTCTAAACCCTACGGATAGGAGCTTCAAGTAGTCGACCAAAATTGTAAGGCTAAGCTCTAAACCTTGAGCACTAAAACCTTAGTTTTAAACACTAGCCAAAAACTCTAAACCCTACCCTTAGCCTTGATACATCAATCATACAGACAAAACCCAATAGGCCAAGACCCTAAGGTATATATGCTTTTATCAGTTGTTATTAACTACAATGTATATGTATATTAGCCCCAGGACCAAAAAAAAAAAAAAAAAACCCTAAATGCTTAACCTTGATTCATCAATTGCAGAGTTAAAACCTAACAGACAACGACCCTATATATATATATATATATAAATATATATATATATATATATATATATGTATATATATATATATATATGTATATATATATATATATATATACACAACACACACACACACACACACAACACACACACACACACACACACACACACACACACACACATATATATATATATATATATATATATATGTGCGTGTGCGTGTGAGGGGGCGTTGGGTTAGGCCAAAATAATAATAATAATAATAATAATAATAATAATAATAATAATAATAATAATAATAATAATAACAACAACAACATCATCATCTTCTTCTTCCCATCATCGGCATTATTGTTGTTGTTATTAATATTAGCAACAACAAAAATAAATTAATAATAAAATTATAATACTAATAATAATATTAATATTAATGATATAAATAATCAAATAATATTTATAAATGGAACAATAATAATGCATAAATTATCATTAAAACTTATAATATGAATAATATTATTGAAAATACAATTTAAATAGATTAATGTCAATATTGTTTGTAACATTAGGAAAACAATAATGTTGTTAATAATAGTAGTAGTAGTAGTAGTAGTAGTAGTAATAATAATAATAATAATAATAATAATAGTAGTAGTAGCAGCAGCAGTAGTAGTAGTAGTAATAATAATAATAATAATAATAATAATAATGATGTTGATAATGTTGATAACAAGTCAGCTAATTATTTGAAGGGCAGCCTGGTCTTTTTCATGCATCACTTCTCAACTCTCTATCATGTCTGTGTGTGGTGGCTGGCGGCTTCTCAGGTAAAATTCAACACCTATCTGAAAAGAAAGAAGATTGGGTAATAAAGAGGGCAAATGCAACATCTGTTAGTAATTTTCGCTAATAATTATCATTACCGCTAATTATTACCATTACTTTTAATTACGACAACAATAATTAACATTAATATAAATAATAATAGAAATCACTAATTACTAATATTTATTATAACTATTAATAATAAAAATACTAATTAGTAATATTAAGAAGAATAATAAAAATTCTTATTAAAATTATTAATAAAAATAATTAATGTTAATAATTATTCATATTAATAATTATTATTTCAAACTTAATTAATTAATATTAATATTAATAATTATTATTATTGTGAATGTTTAAAATAACTAATATTAATCCTATTATTAATTATTTAATAATTATTATCATAATATCAATTATGAATTAGTAATAAAAATAGTTGCTGTTCATTAATAATAATAATTTATAATAATAATAATTTATAATAATAATTACATTAACAATTACAACTAATGATAATAGTCATAATAATTATTAATATTGATAATAACAATCATTAGTATTGAAGGTAATACTAATGGTAATAATAATAATTATTATCAATATCAATAATCATAATTATTATTGTAATTATAAATGCCATAATAATAACAACTATTATAGAATGTTGTTAATTATTACAACAATAATTAATATTAATATTAACAATATAATTACTGTTGTTAATAATTACAATAATTATTCAACTTATTATTAATAATGATCATTACTAATATTATTATCCATTAATAATAAAATAATTTTTATAATAATGGTAATTATTAATTAGTAGTAAAAATAATGATAAATGATAAAAAATTATTAACATTAACAATGATTAAAAATAATAATTACGATAATAATTCTTATTAATATTAACAGTAATGATCATAATAATTGTTAATATTACTATTAATATTAATATTAATATTAATAATCTATAATATTTAATAATTATTATTATAATGTTTTTAATGAAAACTAATAATAATTACAATAATAATTACTATTTATTCAGTAACAACAATAATTATCACTACAAATAATAATAATTTTTAATATTAATATTAAGAATAATAAACATTACTAATTAATATTAATAAATAGTTTTAAAAATGATGATTAATAATTTTGAGAATAATAATAATTTTTAATTCTATTAATAATAATAAGAATTAGTAAAAATAATCATTAATGTTAATAACTATTATTTAATAATTAATTAATGAAAAATATTTAATCATAATAATAATAATTGATCATAATAATTAATTAATAACAATGATGAATCAATGGTAAAGATAAGAATTAATCATAATAATAAATGATAATGATAATAATAATAATAACAATAACGATAATAATAATAATGATAATAATAACAATAATTAACAAAAATAATTCCAATGCTAATAGTTATTGATATTAATAACAAAAATCATTGTGAAAATAGGTGAAAGTGGATAGGAGTCAGAAGGAGTGAGATTTATTTTAAGGAGTGGAAAAGAGTCGGAAGGATTAGGGTGGGTTGATTTACTGAGAAAAAGAAAAGGGCCTGACCTTACGAGTTTAGAAATCATAATTACAACTCGTTCCATCTTTTAAAATAAATAGCTATATTATGTCTATAACAAATGATTGATTAACTCCGCAACCAACTATAATTGCAAACCAAACTTGGTCAAATGTGTTCACACATAAGTCAAGCTGAGAACAAAACGAGTACTTCAACAATAGCTAAAAACTGACTAAACCACAAAATCTATAGAAAATAATTGTGTTTGACAATTTGGGAGCCAATCACGACCAATAGTGTGTGTCGTGTGTACGTATTTGACTTGAGATTTTTAAGCCTTGAATACGAGTAATTATACAGCAATACAAGATATAACCTCTTCCTATTGCTGACCTTAGTCGGGGACTATTCATGGAAAGCAAGCAATAGAGTCCAACTCAGTTGCACATAATGGAATATGATAAAATTAATATCTAAGCAAATATTTTTATTATCTTAACACTCCCCCTCAAGTTGGAGCATGCAGGTTTGACATGCCCAACTTGTCCTTCAGATACTAAAATTGATGCTTTCCAAGTGCCTTGGTGAGAATGTAGGTTGATGCTGAAAGCTGACATAGGCAAATGAGATGAGTCCTGATATGAGCTTCTCACAAATAAACTGGCAATCGAGTTCAACGTGTTTGGTTCTTTCATGGAAGACCAGTTTCTGACATTGTCCAAGGCTACCTGATTGTTGTAGAATAATCTTATAGCCTAATTATGAAAAACACCTAAGGATGCCAAAAGTGTATGCACCCAGACTAGCTCGCTAGTCATAATCGCCATGGCTCTGTACTCAACTTTAGCTGAACTGGATAAAATGGGTTGCTTCTTTGTTCGCTATGAAATAGGTGATCTTCCACGGGTGGCGAACTAACTAGTTAATGATCTTTGTAAAAGAAGGTATGCTCTCTAATCTAAATATATCCACATAGCTGAAGGTCATTGTTAGCATGAAGAAATATTCCTTCACCTGTAGTACCCTTATGATAGTGCACGACTAGACGTGCGGCCTCCATGTGGTCCTCCTTTGGTGACTGCATAAATTGGGATAATATACGCATGGGGTAGGTCAATTCGGGCCTTGTTATGGTGAGATAGATAAGTCAGCTGACTGGGCATCGATACTGCATAGCACACCTAACTCTCTCCTTATTGCTAAGGTGAGCTTGTGATTTTCCTCAATCGGAAAATTAGCTGTCTTTGCCCCGGATAGCCCCCATTCATCAATTATTTCTAGAGCATGTTTCCGCTGACATAGAAACATCCCTTCAGGGACACGTGCCACCTCAATACCAAGAAAATATTTTAGAGGTCCCAAATCCTTGATGCTGAAACAGGTATTTAGATAGGCTTTGAATGCATTAGAAGCATCAACATTATTGCTAGCGAGCATAATGTCATCCACATAGAGAAGTAATGATATATACACTTCACCTTTTCGGTACCATACTCGCATAGTTTAGTGAAGGTTGGCAAACCACTATCGTAGGGTTTGACAGAGGCCATATAAAGATTTTTTCAATTTGCACACCTTAGTAGAATTACTAGAGTTAAATCTAAGAGGCATCTTCATAAACGCTTCTTCCTCCAAGTCTCCATGTAGAAAGGCACTGTTTACATCCGTTCGATGTAGTTCCCATCCTTTGGGCACTGTAACTGATTATAAATTCTGACACTGTTAATTTTTGCAACAGGTGCAAATGTTTCATTATAGTCAAATCCTTCAACTTGATCATCACCACGGATCACCAATCGAGCCTTATATCACTGAATACTTCCATCGGTATTGTACTTAACTCGATAAACCCATTTACATTAGATGGGCTTTTTACCTGGAGCGAGAGCTTTGATCGACAAAGTTTGATTTTTCTCCAAGGCGTCAATATCCTCGAGCAAGGACTTGTGCCATTTTGGGTCTCTCATCGCCTCCTGAAAATATTTGGGCTCAACGATCATTATTATAGTAGCCAAACAATTTTGATAAGAAGTCAAAAAACTATTGGATGTGACATAATTTGCAACAGGATAATGCATACCTGAGACACCTTTTTGATGCAGGTGGTGAGAGAAGAGAGTTCCGTAATTTTTGGGCCATTGTGCTTAGCGTTCTAACACAAATAGTCAACATGTCGCGTGGGCTTTTTGTAGGGTCTGGCTGGCTTGGTCATGCCACAGTGCTTCTAGCTGGGCTGGCTTTGGCAAGCTAGACTGGGCCAAGTCAACGTAGCCTAACCCTCTCTCAATTTGGGTCTGAGTCACCTTAGCGTTGCTGTATTCAGGTGCATGTGCAGGGTCAATGGCAGAATGCTCCCTTTCTAGGCTTAACTCAGTCGCTTATCCAGGGTGTGCACAGGAGTATAGTGGACAGGGCTGCAACAAGCCCAGTTGCACACTCCCCCTTGCATCAGTCGTTGACTCAGTAGGCAGAGTTTGAGATAGGCTCCTCCTTGCGTTGATCTTAGCGGCCCTATCTGTATGGCAGATGGAAGAGCTTCAAAATTAGTGGGCAGCACGTCTTCTTCAACAAACAACTGAATGGCGTCATTGGAATTTTGATAAGGATTTTGTGACTCACTAGGGCATGCAATCTTCTCAAAAGAAAAAATATTTTCGTGAAAGATGACCTCCCGATTCACAAAACATTCATGTGTTTCTAAATCAAACACTTTCTAACCCTTTTGCCAAAGGGGTAAGCCACAAACAAGCACTTCCTTTCTTGGGGAGCAAATTTGTCCTTGCTTCTCTTGCTTTGCGCAAAGTATAGTGTTGTAAACACCTTAATGTGATCGTAAAAGGTTTTTAGTGATAAAGAAGCTTATATGGTGGTTTCCCATCCAATAACTTGATAGATGTTCTATTGATTAAATGGCCTACCACAAGGACACATTCACCACAAAATTTTATGGACAAACTAGCTTGAAAAACAAGAGCCCGAGCCACACTTAGGACATGTCTATGTTTTCTCTTAACTCTACCATTTTGTTGCGGTGTATCAATGCAACTGCTTTAGCGTAAAATTTTGTGTTCATGAGAGAATCTTTGCATTGGTCCAGAGGTAAACTCCGACCCATTATCACTCCTCACAATTTCAACATTAGTTGCAAATTAATTTTGGGCCATCGCAATGAAATCCTTCAAACGTTGACTTGTTTTGCTCCTCTCAATCATCAAAAAACCTGAGTGGCTTGACTTGCTTGACTTGCTTCGTCCATTGCTGTGAGAAAATAATGGGTTCCACAAGATGATGCCTCTTTATAAGAGCCCTAAATATCATGATGAATGCGAATTTGCTTTGCATAAGGACAAGTTTCACACACATCATTTTATTCTTATAATTGATCACTCCTAAACTACTTGGTAATAATGACAAAACTTCATGAGATGGATGCCCTAGTCGCTTGTGCCATAAGTTGACCATATCAACTGCATTAACATCATTCTTTCCTAATGACCCTCCTTTTTGCATTAACATCATTCTTTAAAGTAGTAAACTCCTCCTTTGATCCTCCTTTTTGCTCAACCACACTAATTGGAATCCTTAAAGTACGGCCTTGCAAAACACAAAAATCATCGAAAAATGTAACACTACAGCCTAACTCCTTACATAATTTTGCAATTGAAATAAGGTTACATTTAAGCGACGGAACATGTAAAACTTTATTCAACTTGATCTACTCTCCTAATGCCACGGATCCCTACTTGCTAGCGAAGGTAAGGTGTTGTTTGGAAAACCAATAGAGTTAGGAGAGATTTGCTCCATTTCTTGCGTCACGTTCGAGTTTCTAGTCATATAGCACGAGGCCCTGCTGTCGAAGATCCAAGCATGATTACCCGAAAATTTATCACAATCTGGTTTCAATATTTCGATGAGGCTTACTAGTAACCGGTTTTGGTCTTAAGTGTGGTATCTGAGCTAGGCTGTACTCACATGTGCTGCTGCTGAGCGTGTTGCTCTCGGGCTGGACCTGCTCCAAATTGGCGGTTTCGTGTCCGCTTCCTCGACCAAAACCTCCACGTGCTCCTCGATTGGGTCAGCCTGCCCATCGTCCTCGACCACGTCCTTGGGTGCTCCAAATTGGAGGATAACTAATGATCTCGAAGCAGCCTTTTTCCTCTTGGCGTTTGAACGTAGGCCGGTCCATCGTTGCTAAATACTCCTTGGCAGCAAAGGCAACCATGCTCTTGATCCGTTGATCTCGACCCATCATAAGTCGATTGTAGTTTTCTTCTTATTGCACCATATTAGAAATTCGATCGACAGATAAGAGTGGATCTAGTGCTAAAACCTAGGTTCGAATAGTGGCATATGCCTCATCGCTAAGTCCTATAAGAAAATAATAGGTTCGTTGTTCTTCTACAATCTGCACACCTTAGTTCCAACACCACATTCACATTTTCACAAGTTCATTGAGGTATTTTGATGTAGTTGTTTAACTCACCCCATATGCCCATGAGCTTGGAGTAGAATCCAACTACCTCTAATCCTCCTTGTTTACATGCTGCTATATTGGTTTTAAGTTAGTGTATTTTTGGAGTGTTAACCATGGTGTATCTTTTTCATAGATTTTTTGACATGACTACTGCGGCATCAACATAGGCGATACTTATACGAAGTTTTGGGTCAGTTGCATTGATGATCCAGGAATAGATCATCGAGTTCACCATCTTCCAATCGTTGTATTTAGTTGAATCATCTCCTTGTTTTAAATATGGTCTTTTTAAGGTTCCTTCAATGAACCTTATTTTGTTCTTAGACTTAAAAGCAGTTCTAACTACTTGTTACCACAAACCATAATTTTTCTCACAAAAGATAACAGATGTGATTGCCACTTTAGAGCTTCTGTTGGGTACAAATAATAGGGCGAGTGGATATCAATCACAATCTTTTCGCTCATGGCTCTGATGCCATGTAGAAAATAATCTTGTGTGAGAAATTGATATCGAATCACGACCAATCATATGTGTCGTGTGTTTGTATTTGACTTGAGGTTTTTAAGCCTTGGATACAGGTAATTATATAGCAATATGAGGTAGCCTCTTCCTAATGCCAACCCTGGCTGTGGACTATGCGTGAAAAGCAAGCAATAGAGTCCAACTCAATTACAAATAATGGAATATGATAAAATAATATCTAAGAAAATATTTTTATTTCCTTAACAAAGATTTAGCTAAAGATACTTTAAAATATTAATCATTCCTAAACATGTATGCTAGGAAGAGGTAATACCGGGTCATTACTGTCTCGCATAAAAGTCATTATGCTAGTTGAAAACGAACTTACATATCACATGCCCTAGACTAAGCCAATTTATGCTAACACAACCATTAAGCGAAAAGCAACATGCATGGTTATCGCATTTCACATTTGGCTCTTTCAAAGCTAGCATAAGTAAAACTTAATCATATGTGAATCATAATCATACATTAAATACACATTAGAAAGTTAGGGTGAGAGATTAAACTTTAGGGTTTGGCCTAGGATTGCTTATGCCGAATCCAAGCTTCAACCCATAATGCAGTCCTTGCTTCTTAGCTGATAAAGCACTGTCGAACCACCACTAGTAGTCGCCATTGGCCATGGTCCTAGAAAAATGCTGCCCATGAACCCCCCCGTTCCACCTCCTTTTGCATCTCTCTCTGGTTCCAAATGAAATTATCTTCCATCCGAGGGGTTTGACTTACATTGCTAATGACAACTTCAGCCACTAGTAATGGTGGTGGTAAAGATGGGTTACAGGGTTAAAGGTGGCGGTTAGGGTTTGGTTGTTTTCATCCCTTGTCTGCTCCTCCTCTGTCTCAAGTCGGTGTAGGGCCTTGCCCCTTCATCGCCAGCAACTGTGAAATTGGCTGTGAGTATTGTGACCACTCATGCTTGGCTATCCCCCCTTCTATCTCTCACTCTAGTTCCTATTTAGTAAGATAAAATGGAATGGAACTTGAACCCTCAGGCATCAAGTTCCATTCTTTTGTGTTTGGTGAACATTTTAAGGTGATAGAAGGTATTAAGTTCCCCTCAATCTTAAGTAACTTGAACCCTCCCATTTTCAAGGGGGTTCAAGCCGTCAAACCCCTGGAATCAACATTATCATCATCATCATCATCATCGTCATTATTATTATTTATTAATATTAATTATTATTATTTATAAATTAATAATAACTATTTATTATTATTATTATTATTACTACTACTATTATTATTATAAACCATTATTAGTCATCATTATTCTTTTTAAAATAAAATAGATTTGATTCTATTCCACAATCCATATCCACACAACAAGGATTAGAATTTGATTTCATTCATTTTCTCTTCAGACACATGGGTTTAGGATTAAAATTCCACGCTTTATCCCTCAGGGAACATTCTTGGATTCCACTTCATTCCCTTTTTACTCACCTAACAGGGTAAATGGTGCGGGATGAAGGAAAGCAGAAGCAAGGGGTTCTATCCTACCCTTTTCATGCGTTCAAACAAGGGCTTTTGCCCCTTCTCTTTTCATCTTTTTTTCTTTGGATGAAACTAGGTTTCTCATTTCTCCTTTTTTTTCCCTTCCCCTCCCGTCCTTTTTATTTAAGTTGTATTTGATTCCTTGGCTAACTATAAAGCCCTAATGGTCAATTAACCAAAGAATTTATATGTAAACACCAACCAAACTTTAGAACTAGTTAGTCAATTAACATTGCTGTGATAAACTATTTCTTAAAAAGTCGATTCCTTAAAACCACGAAAGTTGTAGGTGCATTTGTGTGACCAAAAGGCATAACCACAAGCTCATAATGCCTATACTAATTTTATAACTTGTCTTAGGCACGTGGATAGGCTTGATCCTCAATTATTGATACCTTGATTTTTTGAAAATAGCCAAACTGCTTGCAACTGATTGAACAAATCATTAACTCTATGTAATGGATACTTATTCTTGATTCTGGTCATATTCAATTCTCTATAGCCAATGTATAACTCAAGCTTCCTTTCTTTTCCCATGTAAATAACACAGGTGGACCATAAAATGGAATACTTAGCATAATGAAAACCTATTTGTAACAATTCTTCTAGTTGAATCTTCAACTCCCATAGTTCTGTGGGAGCCATTTTATAGGGTTGTTTAGAACTAGGTTGGTCTCCTAGTATCAAAATCTCTCTTTTGGAGGTAAACTTGGAATTTCTTTAAGAAACATTTCAGGGAACTCATTGACCATAGGAATATCCTTAATATTTGGTCTATTCTCTTTGCTTAGAAGAACGTAACAAAAAAATAACCCTCACATTCGCTCCTAAGGAGTCTCATTGCCGTAATCAAAGAGCTCACATGTCAACCTAATTTACTTCCTTAAATTTTTTCCTCCCTTCAGATGTTAAATGTTCATTCCTTACAATTGAAATTGAATTTAACCCACAAGAAAGCATTCATGGATGAGGCTAAGGGGGAAGTCCTTACAATCAATGTCACATGAAACCACTTGTCCATAAAGTAGAATAAGTAGAAATGCATCATGGGTTGTATTGAAATATGAGCATAGTCCAGAAGTAGCTATAGGAAATATAAATGAATGCACTCCACCAAAGCCAAATAAAATGCAAAAAGATTCTGAATTATGAATAATTGTACAACTAACAAAAGTGCTAGCAGTTGTAACCCCTTTGCACTCCCTAACATTTACCTATTCAACTTGCCTTACTAGAGAGGTAACTCCCTTGTCACTCCCTTATCACCCCCGCTAATTCCTCGAGATCGTTTGTCAGTTGGCACACGCCGCTTTGGATGAAACACAACTGTAGACACTAAAAATATATATGTGTCGTACCCCAGGATAAAGTTAAATTAATAATTTGGGCCAATCTTTTTAATTGATTTAATTAAGCCCAAATTGACTCACAAGTCATGGTCCAAGCCCAAATGACTCCCAAGTTAAGATCTGGTCAAAGCCCAAGGTAACTATCAAGCCAAGGCCTAGTCAAAACCCAAGAAACTCCCAAGTCAAAGCCCAGTCAAGGGCCTGACTATCCTGAAGTGAAAGTCTAATTATGGTCCAACCACTTGGTTCAGTTGGACGATTGAATTGACCTTAACATACTACTAAGTTACTAAATTAATTATTCATGCACCAAGTCAATATAGACCTCCAAGTCAAATCAACTCATGTCGACGCCTAATTGTAAGCCGACAATAGGTTAAGGTCCATCTTGACCTTTAAGGGTAGGGGGGAATTTTCCTATAAGTAGACCCCTACCACCCTTCATTCAGGGGGAAATTAGAAGAATTCAATAAGGCTCAAGCACTATCTCTCTAAGTGGAGATAACAACCACCTGAAGCATGTGCCATCTTGCCTCGAAGATCAAATACTTTTCCTTGATTGAGATTAAGCCTCTTAGGCCCTCTTTCAAGATAAAGCTCATTCAAATTCATCCAAGGAGACTGAATCACAGGAATTATTTATTTGTTCATATTGTAATAAATATATAGAGACCGTACCTATATATACAATATCAATACAAAAATATAATTTTCTACTCAAATTCTTATCGAATTTATTTTAGGCTCGAAATTTGTATTTATAAATTTTTGGCACGCTCGGTGGGACACTTTCTACCTGTCATCTCTTTCTACATAAAAAAAATTAAGACTTTTAAGTTTCAAGAGCATCCTCTTCAATGAAGACATGGCCACGGAGAATGTTGCATCTCAATCTTTGAAGAAGAAGAGCACCAGATCTCTCTCTTACAGATCCTACGAAAGTGACGCAGCCTCTAGCAGGCGAACTCACATAATGGAGATAAGAAGCATGGCAAAGGCTACTGTAGCGATCATTGCTAGGAAAACAGTGATGCCAGCACCCAAACTCTAAGACCTAAAGATGAAGTAAAAAGTGTCTTCTTGGATGGATGAAGTTCAAAACCTCACTAAGCTTCAAACTCCAATCTGTGGCACAAAAGGCTACTATAGAGGTGATTCTTCTTCTCTCTCACCAAAAAGTGCCCTCTTGTCAGAAACTGAAACTGCTGTCCTCAAATATTATTATCATACTAGTTATGATGATAGGCCCAAATGGTTTGGAAGAGGAGATGGCTAATATAAAGGTTGTCTTACAAAAACTAACCAAGAAGAGTAAAGAAAAGGAGGCGTGCATTAAGCTTCAGGAGGAAAACATTGCTAAGCTGACTAAGAAGCTAGAAAAACGATCAGCTCAACCGTCCACAAAAGACTCGGAAAGTGAAGAAGAGGAAAAAGTGTCCATACATACAGAAGCTTCTAACAATGAAATTCAGTCCAAGAAAGGTGGTAGGCCTAAAAACGACAAGTCCTCTAGGTCAATGACTATTGAACAAATCTAATAGTTAATGGAAAATGCAGTTAAAGTGCAACAAAGAGGAGAAATAGAACTCATCTACACACTAGGCCTTACACTAAGAGGGTTGATACTCTTCGCATGCCCCACGATTATCATCCTCCTAAGTTCCACAAGTTTGATAGAAAAGGCAACCTAAAGCAATATGTCGTACACTTTACTGAGACATGTAATAATGCTGGCACTGATGGCGATCTGATGATAAAGCAATTTATCGATACACTAAAAGGTATTGCCTTTGATTGGTATAATGACTAAGAAACTGAGTCCATTATAAGTTAGGAATAAATAGAGCAAGAATTCTTTAACAAGATCTACAGCACCCACTACACTATTAGCATGACTGACCTGATAAACATAAAGCAATGAAAAGATGAGCCAGTTCTTAACTTCATTAATCACTTATGTGCACTTAGTCTTAAATACAAAGATCGGCTATCTAAAGCTTCTGCCACTAGAATGTGTACCCAAGGTATGGAGTGGGACTTGTAGTACGTCCTGCAAATGAGCAAACCTAAGACTTTCCAAGAATTGGAAATCAAGGCACATGACACAGAGGTGATGATAGCTAGTCGCCATGGCAACTCCTGCTATTGTAATGAATCAAAGAAGGACAAAGTTGAATTCAAGAAAAATATTAAGTTCTCTTAGAGCAAGAGGTGATGTCCATCTCTACAGACGAGCTAACTTAGATCACAGGAAAGCTTGAATTAGAAGATAAGAAGAGCATATCAATCAAGGATGTAATAAAGAAGTGTTCCATACTAAAAGAGCTTCAGGAAAAGAAGTACTCATTTCCTAACTCAGATTTGTCAGGTGCCCTAGATGAGTTGCTCAAAAAGGTTATCATTGAATTGCTTGAGCCAAAGCGCCCAGAAGAAGTTGGGAGGACTATCAATCCCAAATACTATCAGTACTATAGGGTCAGTAGTCACCCTCATGAAAAGTGTATTACACTCAAGAAGCGCATCATACAATTGGCTAGGGATGAAAGGATCATTCTATATTTGGATGAAATGGTAGAAGCTAATCACACATCTATCTTATGTGAGCATCACGCTTCTTTGTGTCAATAGAGGATGAAACATTTGGTTACCCTGGAGAAATACAATTTAACCCCTTTGTTGAAGAAGGAGCTAATCACAATACAATTTGAGAGTCTGAAACTAGTAATTCTCCCACTACTAATCCCATCAAAACTGTAAAAGGCCAATCCCACATCAAACGCCTTAGGAAAGATGACAAAGGATAGACTCTGATCGCTAGGTATAAGTCAAGGAAGCAAAGGCAAGCCAAGCTACCACCACCTTGTCACGAGAAAACTCAAGGAAGAGTAGTTCTGCAGCCAATAAGGCGCACAAAGTTTAGGTCATCCACATGCTTCACCAAAAACCATCCATCTCCATTGCCTTAGATAAATTCTTCCCAAAATGATTCTTTGATAAATTGCTAGTCAACATGACTTCATGTTCTAAATTTGATGATGATAATGATGAGAGAAATAAAGAACAGAGTGCCTGAAAGATACTTCCTCTCAAAAGAGACGACAAGGTCCTCACCAGCGTAGAAACTTTACCAGTACACATGGGTTGACGATTAATTTTTCACTTGCCAGAAAAGGTGCGTGAGTAAATTGTTGTCACCATTCACCATGCAAAACTATATGCTAACAAGGTGAAGGAGGCACCACTTACGAGCAGCACTACCCAATGTGCCACTTATAATACCGCCATGACATTCATCGACGATGACTTGTTGTAAGGTTCTAAAGAGCGTAATCGCCCGTTGTTTGTTGCTGGATACATTCAAGGATAAATGGTTAAGCGAATTCTAGTGGATGGTGGTTCAACAGTCAACATCATGCTAATGCCTACCATGAATGATTTAGATATCACCATCGATCAATTATCTAAAAGCCAAATGATGATACAGTGGTTACATATAGAAGGACAACATATAATTGGTATGATTCGCTTAGAATTGGTAGTTAGCGACTTTACAAGATCATCAATTTTTCATGTGAGAGATTCTAAGACTTCATATAAGTTAATGTGTGGTTGTCCCTAGCTATATGAACATGGAGTGCTAGTGTCAACCTTACACCAATGTCTTAAGTACTACCGTGACAGTGAAAGGAAGACAAATCGTACTGTGGTCGAATCATACTTCCCTGGGATAAAAGTCTTTGAGAAAGCTGCACTAAAAGAAACTATGCCAGCTGTTATATCCTCCACACGAAGATACACTGTAAGGAAGGCCATAGTGACTCTTGGCCCTCTTGAAGACAGTAGTGATGGCAACATCAAGCCCCAACAACAAAGGGAAGAAGAAAATAAGCAGACAATTTCGGTCTCACTAGTTAAACAAACAATTATTGTGGGAAACCTGACAACTCTAGTCCTTAGGTATATTCCTGAGTCCCGTTGAGAGGATGGTGAATCACCATTTAGTGAATGTACAATTCTAAAAGCATAACCCAGGATGATGTCAACCTTGTGGGCGGCAGTTGGCACATTCTCAAGGAAAAGAGTGTGCTTCAAGTCCATAAGGAAAACCAAAGCAAATTAACCAAGGCCACCCTCCCTGGTTTTCTTGCTTCTTCCAGAGGCTCACTCTAAGAAGAAAGTTACTTGGCAAGGATGCGCACTTGTAATTGATTTGATCCTAATGCACATAAATGAATAAAAAGGTCTAGTTATGAGTTCGGCAAGCCAATATCTTTTGGGTATGTGAATAAAACTAAGTCTTATGGACTTAAGCGTACACAGAAGATGATATATAATCAAGTGGCAGAGTTGCAATGCCTAAAATTCAACTTGGTTACATACCACCCTGACCTATAAGGATTTTTAGACAACGTAAGGACAACCAATCACTTGTACAATATGTTATAGTGAGGAGGTTAATGGTAATGAGGGCGAAAACCCTTAGACCAATCCAAAGGCATCAGTGTTTGATAGGTTGCAAACATCTACATCACGGCAACACCTTTTCGTGTTTAGTAGTGGGAATGGATAGAATCTCGAAACCCCCTATCTTTCATGGGTTAAAAGGAGATAAGTAGCCTAAACCCTTGGTCTTCACTAGAATCAAGATAGGTGAGACATCATCAATCTCCCCACCCTCACAAGAGAGTGATTAGGTGTTTAGCTGCCTTAACAAAATAAATGAAGTCAAAAGTTTCATTCCTCCATGTATGAAGTGAGTTTTGGATGTGAAGACGGATGGCTCTATAAAAGTCAAAAGGCATGCCTTAGCTCTCACTAGGCATAAGGCTATTGCTAGCTTAAAAGAAAGAACCAATGAGGAGGCAGAAGCCTCTCCTAGCCACATCATAGTTCAAGAGGTCGACGACTTAAATTCTAAGATAGAACTCACTCAAGCACTAGAAACATTATAAGATAGGGGGCAAGCCATAGTTGGGGAGCTAAAAGAGTTGAAATTCGAATCTATAGAAGAATCCCACCCTATTTATGTAAGCGTCATGCTCAAGTCCAAAAAGCAAGAAGAATATTTCAAGCTCCTCTCTAGATATAAGAATGTGTTTGCATGGATGACACAATCTGCAAGCACTTGGGTGTTGTATTCTAGATAAAATATCATCCTCTGGGACCAACATAATCTATGCTAATTGGCTATTCTAGAATTCAATCAAAGTAAAGCACGTAGGGAATTATCTTGCCTAATTAAAGTGTTGAATCTTTGGATTTAACATGTACTCTTCTCTGGCTTGGATGATTCAAAGAAATTGTAATCTAACTAAACTCAATTTTTCTTTTGAAACAAACTTGAATTACCTACACTAATTCGATTATCATTCTTTCAAACGTCCTTGTTTTGGACTGGATTATGGATTCCAATTGCTAAAGTTTTCTCTCAATTTGCAATTATTTTTTAAGGATTACTACGTTGAGTTAACGCTTGTTGGTCTAATACTGAGTTTTTATTTTCTGTACTTCACTCAACTATCTAACATATGCAAGCAAATCTGGCCCAAACTTACTAAAATCTATACAATTACAGGTTACAATAAAACCATTCCAAGATAGATTGAGCACAAAAAACAAAGATTAATGCTTCAACATCATTACTTCTGTAAACAGTCCCTAGACTAAATAAAATACTCACTTATGATTAAACAAAACAACATCGAAATTAAATGAACTATAATTCAAGAAGGGATAAAAGGGAGAGGAAGCCTGGCAAAAATGGAGATTCTTTAATGATCTTTCAACCTTCAAGGATCTAATTGCTAATTCCTTTCTTCCAATTTTAGTTTGCTTTAAAAACTAAAAAAATCCTAAACTTGTAGTTTCCAGCTTATCACAGATCATGGCATCCACCACAGTCAGACCATGGTCATCTTTGGCCATGAGGTTGTCATTATGAGATGGGGTTACCACCGTAGAGGCTCAAAATTATGCCCAGATGAGGGTTAACGCCTGGTCAAAAGGGCCTAAAACCTGTAAAATGCACCAAAGAAACACGCCCAAGCGTAAAATAGAAAAGGGGATGTAAATCGTATGCCTAAAAACACAATCACCTAAGAAATGCTATCAAATGACCCTAAAATGATGCACATTTTCAGCACTTAAAACTCCCCTATGCTTGAACTATTTCCTGTCCCCAAGCAAGCCTAAGTCTAAAAATTTATTCACAACCTCCTCAAGAAAGACATTGGTGGTACCCTTTAATGGAGAGATTGATCGAAAGTTAGCCCAATAGTGCGCGAATACATTTAGCAATTAGATAGGAAGGTGAAGTTTTCGAAAGTTCCTTAAATCCCATAGTGTCAAAGTTGGAATCAATCGCCCCAAATCATTCAATATGATCACGTTAGCACATAGAATAGTTAGAGCTAAAAAAACCGGTAGAACCTCAATTTAGTAATTTGACACTCTTCACTTATGTGTTTTAAGATGTAGTAAAGTTTTCTCAAGTCCCATTCCAAAGACTCAAATCTGCCATAATCTTGCTAACACTTTCTAATTCGCTAGTGTGCAATCCACATTAGATAATCATGAGGACTTTACATGGGTTGTAATGGAGCTAAGGGTAAAGGTAAGAGGGGAACAAATAGTTTTAGGAATGTGGAGCTAAAAGCCAAGCATTAAGAGATCAACTCTTCTAACGTTCTCAACACTGTCCAAAGGGGACAAAGACATCAACGCTCTTGCAAACCTACAGTAATCACTCAAAGAACCTTCATTAACAGCATAAGGCTAGTCCTTGGCTACGCTAGGTGGCAAATGGGCAACCAAATCCACCTTTGGCACAATCATGTCCTCGGCCCTTAGTGGACTCAAAATCAACCATATGAAGATCATTAAAACACAAGTCATCGGACTTCATGATCACATCAAAAATAGTCACATCACATCGAAAATGGTCACATCACTCCCCAACAAGCAAATGAAGTGGGAGAAGAGTCTGGGTCCTTAAACAAACCAAATTCAGCATCGTGCTTCCCTCACATCAAATAATCAACTAACCCCAAACATCAATTTTGTAACTCGTTGTGGCCAAGAAAGGCTGCCCAAGAATAATTTAGGCATAGCCATCTTAGGCCATATCAAGAACTATAAAATCCATAGGCACATAGAAATTTCCCACATTTATGGGAACATCCTCCAAAATACTCGAAGGGTACTTTACAGAACTATCTGCTAATTGTAGTGAAATAGTGGTGGGTACGGTTGCAACGCTCCTAAGTCAAGTTTCTTGAAAATGAAATAGGGCATCAAATTAACAATTGAACTAAGGCCACGCAAAGCCCTATCAATGCGCACATGTCCTATTAAGCAAGCAATAGAAAAATTGTTGGGGTCATTACGATTTGTAGGAAGCTTGTTTAAAACCATTACACTACACTCCTCATCTAAAGCTATAGTCTCATGCTCATCAATTTTCCGCATTTAGGGGAGGAACTCTTTCATAAATTCAGCGTTCAAAGGTATTTCAGACAAAACAACAATGAAGGGAATATTCACATGCAACCCCATAGGCTCATTAAGAACCTTCCTAAATCGGGCATCAATTTTGGCCTTAGCAACTCTTTGAGGGAAAGAAAAGGGAGGCATATAAGGCATCAGGGAAAGGGGTGTAGAGTCCTTAAACCTTTCACTCTCATCATGGTTCTTCTCATCATCCTCCTCGAGTTGAACATCCCCAGAACCATGTAGTTCACTTCTCAATACAATACAATTGCAATGCTCCCTAGGGTTAGGTTTAGGGTTACTGGGAAGTCGATCGGGGGATTTAGATGAAGAGCTAGCTTGTTGGGCTATTTGGGCTTCCAACATCTCATTATGAGTAGTAAGCACTTCAGCTTTGGAGGCCAATTGCTTTATGTGCTCATCTTTCTTTTGTTACACCATAAGCATACACTCCAGCATTGCCTTTATGTTAGACTTTCGTGGAGTTTGTTAGGGAAAAGGAGGTCTTTAAAACTAGGGGGTGGCCTAGCATTCATTTGGGGCATGCTCAGAGGGTTAGACCTATATAAGAAATTTGGATGATTCCTCCAACCCGGATTATAGGTGTTGGAATAAGAGTCATTGGTCGATCTTGGGTTATAGTTAACATAGTTGACTTGATTACTAGCATCTTGGACAAATGGACTTCTAACTTGGTAATTTACAATCAAATGATCAACGAAACTACAAATTTCACATGAGTTTCTAGCATTAATATTCAAACGATCCACTCATTGAGTCATAACATCTACCTTAGTAGAAACTAAAGTAAGCTCATCAACTTCAAGCTTACCTCTAACCTATTTTGTTCATCAAATTAAGTGCCAACTGCCACTGCATCTTGGTACATCGCACGAGTTGAGTAACTCGATTGTAGAAAGTTTGCACGATAATCCATTTTTTAAGCCGATGACGAGGGCACAAGCGCAATAACTCCTAGAATCGCTCCCATCCTTTGTAAAGCATCTCATCATCCCTTTGAGCAAAGGTAGGGATTTAGTTTCTCAAACTCACCGTGCTGCTAGGTGGGAAGAATTTGGCAAGAAATGCCCTTGTAAGCTCATCCCAAGTTGTGATCGACCCTAGAGGCAACGAACGGAGCCATTCCTGTGCCTTGTCTATTAATGAAAAAGGAAATAAGTGAAGGCAAATGGCATAGGTAGAAACCCTGTTTAGCTTCAATGTGTCACATACCTCCAAAAAGACCGAGAAGAAAATATTAGGGTCCTCCATTGCAGCACCTCCAAACTATGATTGTTCAACCATGGTGGTGAGTGCCGATTTGAGCTCAAAATTATGAGCTTCCACATTCGGTCAAGCAATATTGGAAGTGACGCCTTGGACTACCGAGGTAACAAAATCTCAAAGTGTCCTTCTTTGATATCTGTCGGTCATCATATGAGTAATATTGTGAGCCTTGCGCCTTTGCGCTTCTAGCCTTTACTTCTTTTCTTTCTTCGTAAACAGTCTCGAGATCAGGTTTGTACGAGAATGGACTTTGCATATAATGGGAAATACTCCTTTAAGCACCGACATAAACACTACCAAAGCAAATAAAAAAGTAAAGAGTAAAAGAAAAGAAAAGTGCTTGGTCAATTCTTAGGATTAATCAATAGTCGATGAATTTGGTCCCGAGTAACGGCGCCAAAAACTTGACACAGCCTACAAGCGCATCGAGTGTTGTAGTCTAGATAAAATATTGTGATCTAAGACCAACACAATATATTAAGTCTTGTTCTACCAAAGATACTAAACAAAGCAATTTTAGCGGGCTGTTTCAACTATGCTAATTAGCTATTCAGAAATTCAATCAAAGTAAAGCATCTACTGATTTGTCTTGCCTAATCAAAGAGCTGAAACTTTATATTTAACATGTACTCTTCCCTAGTTTGGATGATTCAAATGAATTGCAATCTAACTAAACTCAATCTTCTCTTCCGAAACAAACTAAATTACCTACACCAATCTAATTACCATCCTTTCAAATGCCCTCATTTTAGTCTAGGTTATGGATTCTGATTGCTAAAGTCTTCTCTTAACTTGCAATTCTTGTTTAAGGATTACTAAGTCAAGTTCACTCTTGATGGTCTAATAGTGAGTTTGTCTTTTCGGTACATCACTCAACTAACATTTACAAGCAAATCTGGCCAAAACCTACTCACATCTATACAATCACAGGATAGAATAAAATCATTCCAAGATAGAATGAGCACAAGAAATCAAGATTAAAGATTCAACATCAATACATTAACAAACCAATCCCGGGATTGAATTAAATTGCTTACTCATGATTAAACAAAACAACGTCTAAATCAAATGAACTACATTTTAAGAAGAGATAAAAGGAAGAGGAAACTTAGCATAATTGGAGGTCTTTTATATTCTTTTAACCTTCATGGATCCAATTGCCAATTCCTTTCTTCCAATTTTCTTTTAAATCAAAAACTAAAAAAAATTTGACTAAGGAGGGATAAGTATCATGGTGAACATAATCTTACAATGCTCATGGCCGAAAATGCCTTCAAATACCCAAACTCAAGCTTTCTCGGCCACACAATCGAGTGAAAACAAAGAGGCTCACAGTTACCAGCCTACCATGACTAGACCTTGGTGTCCAACATGGCTAGACCCTGGTCCTCTCTGGCCATGAGGTCATAATTATGCAATGGGGGTACCACCATGGCAGCTTAAAAATGTGCCTAAATAAGGGTCAACGCCAGGTTAAAAGGGGCCAAAACTTGCAAAATGCACCAAGGAAGCACACCCGAGTGTAAAACAGAAAAAGGGATATAAATTGTATGCTTAAACATACAACCCTTGGAAAATGCTATCAAATGACCCTGAAATGATGCACATTTTCGGCACTTACCAATTGAGTTATAAGGAAATACTTGGATTAGATACCAAGGTTGTGGTTCACCAATTATCCATTGAAAAAGGCGTTTCACCTAAAAAGCAACCTCAATAGCGTTTTCGTCCTGAGTTAATAGCTAAAATTGAAAGGAGGTAGACAAACTCGTTGATGTTGGGTTGGTATGTGAGGTGCAATAGTCAACCTAGATTGCGAACATCATCCCAATAAGGAAGAAAACTAGCCAACTTCGTATTTATGTGGATTTTCGAGGCGTTATTAATGCATGTGTAAAAGATGACTTTCCACTTCCAGTCGCTGAACTCATCATTGATACTACCACTAGTGATGAAACCTTATCCTTCATAGATTGCACCACAGGCTATAACCATATTCAAATGGCATTAGCAGATAAAGAGGCCACAACATTTCGCACACTAAAGGGCATCTTCTGTTATAAATTGATGCCTTTTGCTTGTAAAATGCGGACACAAACTATCAAAGGGTGATGCAACCCAGTTTTGAAGACATGTAACATAAAAAAGTGGAATTGCTATATGGATGGTCTAGTGGTTAAGTCCAAAAGGAGATTAGAGCATTTGCAAGATCTCTATCAAAGCTTCGAAAGATTACAAAAATTCCAACTAAAGATGAACCCACTAAAATATGCATTTGGTGTCACATCTAACAAATTCCTAGGGTTTTTTATTGAGATAGACATATCAAAATTGGCCAAGCTAATATAAAAGCAAATTGATACATGCTTGCACCAAAGAACCTCAGAGAACTCCAGGATTTACAAGGAAGCTTAGTGTAGATCAAGAGGCTCATATCAAACCTCACTAGTCGCTGTCACACTTTTTGCCACCTTATGAAAAAAGGAGTGCCTTTTGAAAGGGATGACACATGTTAAAAGGCTTTTGATAGCATCCAAAAGTACTTATCAAATCCTCTAGTATGGGGGGGGGCAGCTGTTTCTGGAAAGCCTCTCAGACTTTACCTCGCAAGGCAAGAACGTCCAGTTGGAGCATTATGTGCCCAAGAAAATCCTAAAGGGAAGAAGAGGGCTCTCTATTACCTAAGTCAGACATTGGTCGGGGCTTAGCCTAATTACTTACCCATTGAAAAGGTGTGGTTGGCTCTCATGTTTGCCATTCAAAAGTCGAGACATTACATGTAGGCTCACACTGTGCATGTTATCCCCAAAGCTGACCCAGTTAAGTACGTCTTGTCAAGGTCAGTTCTGAATGGACGGCTTATAAAGTGGGTCGTCAAAGGCCAAACACTGGTAGATTTCTTAGCAAACCATTTAGCTCCTGATAATTGGAAACTAAATGATGACCTTCTCGGGGAAGTAGGTGTTCTTTGTTGATGTCCTTTCACCTTGCGAAATGTACTTTGTTGTCGTTAGATGACATGATGGGGCAGCAGCAGGAGTTGTACTTATCTCTCCTAAGAAGCACATTGTTCCATATTCATTTGTGCTAACCTAATTGTGCTCCGACAATATTAATGAGTATCAAGCACTCATACTAGGCCTTCAAATGGCAATTCCGATAGAGATCAAAGGCCTTAATGTCTATAACAACTCATAATGGGTCATTAACTAACTTTTAGAAGAATTTAGAGTGAAAAAAGGTGACCTTACCCCATATCATAAGCATGCCTTATGACTATTAGGTAGGCTAGAAATTGCTAAGTTAAAACATGTCCCTAAGAGTGCCAACAAGATAGATGACACATTTGCAAACCTTGCAGCCACCTTGGCATTTAGGCTAGAAGGGAACATCACTGTTCCAGTTTACGGCAGTGGGTCATTATATCACCCGAAGTTGAATGTGAAGAAGTCCAAGCAGTCTCCATTTGTGAGATAGATAAAGAAGACTGACGCCAGCCACTTATTGATTACTTGAAATGCCAGAACCTGCCAAGTGATAGGAGGCATAAAACAGAAATCCAACGGAGACCCTCATGCTTCCTCTATTATAAAGGAACGTTGTACTGGTGCTCTTTCCTTAGTCTCCAGCTACGATGGTTGGATGAGGAAGAAGGAAAATAAGTAATGGAAGAGGCACATGCTAGCGTGTGTTGTGTACATCAATTGAGACCCAAGTTACGTGACTGCGTAAAAAGAATGGGCTATTATTGGCCCACATGGCGCATGGTTATATCGACTGTGCAAAAAGGTATGATGCATGTCAGTTTCATGCTAACTTCATTCACCAGCCTCCAAAACCACTCCATCCAACCATAGTATCTTAGCCTTTTAATTTATGGGAACTTGATGTTAGGCAATTGCGTCAAAGGAAGTTAAAACGGAGAATGTTGTTGACTTCATTCGGACACTGTTGAATTTATGAGCACTTACCCACAAGAGGGGGTGAATTGTGGTGTTCGATTTTCGCGTACTTACTGACAAACACCCTCCTGATTGCAGAGGTTGTTCTTGAATTACAAACAACCTTCTGACTTGTTTGCACCAGATGTTTTCAATTTGCTCAAAGGCAAAAATCAACAAGATAAATGCGGAAATAAAGCACACACAATTTTTCTGTGGAAAACACCTCTAGCCCAACTGAGGTGTGAAAAACCACGACCTACCTCGTGTAGGATTTAACCACTTTCACTAACGGGCTTCACACGTTACAAATGTAACACACCTTGTTACAACTTGCAACCACGTAACCTTCTTTTCTAAGAAAGGTTACACCACGTCCAAATCTCACCAGATTGGACACGTCCAAAGTCCACACGACTGAGGACCACTCACTCACTTTTCTGATCTAAGATCAGGGTTACAAAACACCTTACGGGGGTGCTTCTGATTTAAGCAGATGTAAGGTACAATGAGGTCCTAGTATGCCAATATCTTGAAAGCTCAGCTTAAACACAACTTGTCTCGGTTTTTCTTTTCTCAAGAGTAGCTCGAAAAATTCTTCTCACTAGAAAAACCACTTTTGCACTTCTCCCTTTTTGCGTATGTTGTGTATGTTTCTCGTTTTTTCTTCGCTTATGAATGGGAGTGAAATGTTGAGTTTTTAAACAAAAAATCCAACGGTCAAAAACAAGGAGAAGTGATAAAATCAGCTATGTTTAGCAAAGAGAGATTTTTGCTTAGCACAGAGAATTCCAACGGCTAAAAGATCCAATGAGGATAGAGTTTCCCAATATTGTAGGGATTTGATTTTGGAGGATAAAAGACTATCTTTTCCCCTTAAAAATAGCCGTGAAATACCTGGAAAAGAATCTCAGCTTGAATTTTGAATTAATCACTTTCCAAAGGATAAGAGAGAAATATTTTTGGTTTTGGTAAATATTTTCCAAAATCAGTTTTACAAATCTCCCAAGTGATTTTCATATCAAAAGATTTCCTACAGCTTAAATTGCTGTCTTGGAATTTTATCAAAATATATTAGAACTTTTGGCCAACCAAAATAAGTTTTCCAAAGTGACCGGGTTTGGCCGTTGCAGTTCAGAAACACCCTAGGTATCCTGTTTACAGGGTTGTTCAAACTTGGTGTTCTGAAGCAAATAGCGCAACCAATTCAAGAGTGGTTAGTTAGAGACTTTTCAAGATTGGCATATTAATAAGAGTCTAAAAAATAAAACCTAAATTACCCAAGACATCTTGTTGTAGATCCAGTCATCTTGTTCAAGACGAATACGCTGCCCTAACCACCTAGACCAACCTGTTTGCCAGGTTGTTCTTGTATCGCTTGAGTTCATAAAGGCCTGTTTGCTGGATTGTCCTTGAAACACCTAGCCTGTTTGCCAGGTTGTTCTTGTATTACTTGAGTTCAGGAGCTGTTCTTAACACACAATCAACTCATCAAGGTGGTGTTCTTGACTTGAGCGTGAGTCATCAAGGTATGAGACCTGTTCTTAAGACTTGTTCTCAACATTCAGCAAACAAGTTAAGACGCATATTGAAAATAACAGTGTATGCCTGTTTGGAGAACTTTGTTTGGAGCAACATTACTTAAGAGCATTTTACACTTGGGTTTGTTGTCATCAAAACTGAATATACTAATTCAACAATTTCCCCTTTTTGATGATGACAAACCAAGTGTCCATATTAAAAAAAATTGAATGCTGATAGGGATCCACGAAGTACAAGGAGTTAGAGGTCAACCCACCCTATCGAGTCAAGGTCAGGCTCATTTGTCAAACTTTGTCAATAGAGGTCAACCCCCCTATCGAGTCAAGGTCAGGCTCATTCGTCAAACTTTGTCAATAGGTTACACTATTCTTCCCCCTTTTGGCATCATTAAAACGCAAGAACAACAGGACGGTTGCAAGAAAAGCATATAAAGCATTGCAAAGAGATATTTCATTGCAAAGAAAAGTAGTACAATGCCAAAACAACAAAACTAAGAGAGGAGGAGGAGGATAATAGAGACCAGCCTAGACAATCAGGGAGCAGGGGGTGGTTTCGTTTGCAGAGGAGGAATGCTGGGGGCAAGGGTGGAGAGAAGGGCAAGCAAATCTTCATGGCGTTTGGCGGAGAGGGCTTGTTCCTCAGTAAGAGCAGCCTTGACGGCGGAGAGCTCATCCTTGAGGCAAGCATTGTCCTCAAGAACAGCCTCAACCTTGATGGAAGGTTGCCCAGAAACAGGTGGTTGAGGTGGTCGACGACCCTGTTTGGAGACTGACCCTTCGCCAACCTCATAGCCACACCCTAGCAGGGTGTCAATCCCAATCTCATCAATGATTTGGGTCGCCACTCTCCGTGTGAGCGCTATCCCAAAGTGCTCAAATACCCTTGTCAGCAGAAACCCATAGCCAAGATCATGGGCTCGGGTGGTGTTCGCAATTCGCCCTATATGGCGAGTCATAAGTGCAGGGAGGTTTATTGGTTCCTCCCGATCCAGTAGGTCCACCAGACATTGATCGAGGGCATCTGTTGAGTTTCATCCTTGACCTCGTGGAATTATGTTCTTAATGGTGAACATAAACAGTAGTTGGTGCAGGGAGGTCATTTCACCCTTCTTAACCGAGAAAGGTGTTCTCAGGCCCTGTTTCTGACTGAGGCGTTGGGACACCTCTAGGAGCCTGGCTGTTTTCAGGGCAGTTTTGTCTTCCCTCACATACACAGCAAAGCCTTGTGAGGGCACCCCCAATATTTTCCCAAGTGTGGGCGCATCAACCTTAATGCCTTGCCCATTCACAAAACTTGTCACCACCCCTTTGGTGACACTGCAGTTGGTGTAAAACTCAGCCAACTCAGGCACAGAACACCCCAACTGGGCGTTTGCAAACAAGTCGAGCCAGCCTTGGACTCACAACTTGTTCAGGAACACCCCCAGACCCTGTTCCTCGAAAAAACATACATTTACTACCTTCCCCCTGACGACATTGTGCTTAAGCAATTGCGCATGCTTGTCAGATATAGGAGAGGGAGTGGACTTCTTTAGGCATTTGGGAGGAGGAACAGAGGTGGTAGCGTCTGGTAGGGGAGCTGTTCTGGGCTTTCTTTTGAGGGGTGAGTTTGCAGGAGAGGACTTCACAGCAGGTTTAGAGGTTGATTGAGGGGCTTGATCTTCAGAGGACTCGGAGAACACCGGTGTCCCCTATTTGAAAGAGGTGTTCTCAGAGTCAGAACTCGAGAACCCTTCGTTGGAAGAAGAGGAAATCTCCTCGATGATTGGAGCAGAGGGTTTGGAGATACGGGGAGTGGATTGAAAAGCTATTCTTGCAGATTTGCGAGAAGGCTTGGAGGCTATTGAAGAAGAGGGAGTTTGAGGGGGCTGAGACCTTGGTTGTGGCCTTGTTCTTGGCGTTCTGCTGTGCCTGGCCACTATTTTCACCCTTTTCCTTTTCTCTCCGGTTTGAGCAACCGGAGTAGTGAGTTCAGCCTCAGGGAGAGAATCCTTCTCCTGACTCTCCTCTGACGTCTCATTCGCATTCCCTCGAAAATCGACATTCAGATCCTCCACACACACGGCGTCGAAAGAGTCATCCCGGTTTTTGGCACTGTTTCAGGAAACAGCCCAAAAGAACAGGGTTTGAAATTATCACTAAACCCTTCAGGGGTTTCCAAGATTTTATCTTGAGGCCCCGATGGTGCACCCTCCGACTCTACTTTAATGGGACATGCAACTGACCCCACAAGAAACACCAATTCCTTTCCACAATTGAAGGGAATATCGTCCATCCCTATCCCGACTGACTTTAGGAACAAGCTTTTCAGAAATCTGAAAGGCTTGTACAGGATTGGGCGAGGGGGAGCAGGGATTGAGGACGCAAGAACCAGGGCTTTTGAGTGAGAGGTGTTGTTGGAAGCCATTGTTGCTAGAGGAGAGAGAGGGTTTAATTGCAGGGTTTGCTTTTGAGCGAGATGAAGTCAGGTGAAAAGACGAACTGAGAACAGGGCATTTAAAGAGAGAGAGAGCACCCAAAATCTTTTAAAGATCTCTAGGTTTGCAACGGGTGAGAACATTAAAGGCGTGTGCCTTGGTAAGGAGGGAGGTTTAAAGAAAACACATTCCCATATGCATCGAACAACCAAGGGACGTACCTGTTCTTTCCATTCGATCAAGATACCTGCCTGTTCTTCGCCGTTTGATCTTGATTTGACTCATTGGTACTAGGGGTGGCAGAGTTGCTCCAGTGATCCTTAGTACATCCCCTTATGCTGCACTCTTTGTATAAATAAAAAAAATGCACGCAATTCGAGTGTATGCACTCATTGTACATAAATCACATCAGTTGCTAATAAGATTTGCAAACAAGGGGAAAGAACAGGGTGTAGAGGTTGTTTTTACCAAACCTAGTTTATGTCTTGGAAACAAGTATCTCAGGGTGTTCTTACTAACCCTAGTTCCAGTCTATTTCTCTCAAATTGATCTCTAGCTAGTGCCTTAGTGAATATATCAGCAATTTGATTTTCCGTTGTGCAAAAATTCATAGAAATTAAACCCTTTTCAACATTATCTCTCAAGAAATGATGTCGAATGTCAATATGCTTTGTTCTTTTATGTTGACATGGATTTTTGGCAATGTTAATTGCACTTGTGTTATCACAAAAAATAGGAATGCATCCAGTATCAACACAAAAGTCCTTAAGCTGTTGTCTTATCCACAACAGTTGAGCACAACATGAAGCTGCTGCAACATATTCAGCTTCTGCTGTGGACATGGCAACTGAATGTTGCTTCTTGGTAGCCCAAGATACCAAACAAGGTCCAAGAAAGTGAGCCATACCTGAGGTACTCTTTCTATCAACTAGGAATCCAGCATAGTCAGCGTCAGCATATCTAACAAGATCAAAATTGCAACCTCTAGGATACCATAAAGCTAAATTGAGTGTATGTTTCAAATATCTTAGTATCCGTTTAACAGCCTTAAGATGAGTTTCCTTAGGATTAGACTGAAAACGGGCACATAAACCAACACTAAAAACAATATCTGGTCTACTAGCGGTTAGGTATAGGAGTGACCCAATCATGCCCCTATAGAGTTTCTCCTCAACTGACGGACTCCCATCATCCATAACCAACTTGGTTGAAGGAGAAATAGGAGTGTCTATGGATTTAGCCGACTCCATCCCAAAACGCTTAAGTAGCTCCTTGATATACTTTTGTTGATGGATCATGGTGCCGTTTGGGGTTTGCTTGATTTGTAAGCCTAAGAAAAAGTTAAGCTCACCCATCATGCTTATCTCAAACTCACTCCTCATCATATTTGAAAATTCATTGCATAAATCATGATGAGTTGCACCAAATATAATGTCATCAACATATATTTGGATAATCAATAAATGTTCCCCCTTAGATTTTAGAAACAAGGTATTGTCTACCTTGCCTCTTCTAAAATTATTTTCAAGTAAAAAGTTGACAAACGTTCATACCAAGCTCTAGGAGCTTGTTTTAAACCATAAAGAGCTTTGTCAAGTTTGAAAACATGGTTAGGAAATTCACTGTTTTCAAAACCAGGGGGTTGTTTGACATACACCTCTTCTTTAAGGTATCCGTTTAGGAATGCACTTTTCACGTCCATTTGATATAGCTTGATTTCCATATGAGCTGCAAAGGCTATTAGGATTCGAATAGCCTCAATTCTAGCAACTGGTGCAAAGGTTTCTTCATAATCGATCCCTTCTTCTTGATTATACCCTTGAACAACCAGCCGTGCCTTGTTCCTAGTGACTGTTCCTGACTCATCCAGTTTGTTTCGGAACACCCACTTGGTTCCAATGATTGTTCTCTCTGCAGGTTTAGGTACCAGGTGCCATACTCTGTTTCTTTCAAATTGATGGAGCTCTTCTTGCATTGCCGTGACCCAATCTGAATCTGCAAGAGCTTCATTCACATTCTTTGGCTCAATGTTAGGGAGAAAAGCATAGAAAGCACAGAAATTCTTAAACTTAGACCTAGTTTGCACTCCACTGTTAATATCAGACAGAATTTGCTCAAGGGGGTGTGAACTATGGTGCTTCCATGGTCGTGGAGTAAGTGGATCCACAGACACATGCTCCACTCTAGCTGGAAAATTTGGAGAATCAGGCTCACGAACACCTCCTGAGCCTGTTTCTGCACATGTTTGTAAGCCTGTTCCTGAAGAGCATGGTCCCGAACAGGGTTCAACGGTGTTTCCCCCTGTTTGGTGTTCACCTTACGTGCCGTTTTGAGGAGCAACTTCTGGGCCTGTTGTCTCCATGGTGTTCTTACCTTGTCTCTCATGGGGCAACACTTCTTTTCGGATAAGACCTAATTCAAACTCTTCTTCCTGTGCACCATTCTTATTCAAAGTGTTAGATTCATCAAAAAGCACATGCACACTTTCCTCAACGCACAAGGTTCTTTTGTTAAAGACTTTGTATGCCTTGCTGTGAGAGGAATAACCGAGAAATATTGCCTCATCACTCCTGGGATCAAACTTTCCTAAAGCATCCTTCCCATTATTATGCACAAAACACCTACAACCGAATGTTCTTAAATGCATAATGTTGGGCTTTCTGCCTTTGAAAAGTTCGTAGGGAGTTTTGTTCAAAATAGGTCTAATCATACATCTATTCATAATGTAACATGATGTGTTCAAAGCTTCTGCCCAAAAGTTCCTAGGAAGACCACTAGCAATAAGCATTGTCCTAGTCATGTCTTCTAGGGAGCGGTTTTTGCGCTCAACCACCCCATTCTGTTGGGGTGTTCTTGGGGCCGAGAAGTTATGATCAACACCATGCGTATTACAAAATTCTGTAAAACTTGCATTTTCAAATTCAGTACCATGATCAGACCTCAAGCTAACCAATGAGTGTCCTACTCTCTTTTCAACCTTTTTGAGAAGGGCAATAAAATTCTCAAAAGTTTCATCCTTGGAGGCCAAGAACAGGGTCCAAGTAAATCGAGAGTAATCATCCACTATGACAAGCACATACCTCTTCCCACCTCTACTTGTTATCCTCATAGGACCACATAGATCAATGTGTAATAATTCAAGAGGTCGGGTAGTGCTAACACACCTTTTTGATTTAAAAGACAATCTGACTTGTTTTCCTTTTGCACAAGCTTCACATACCCTGTCATCATTAAACTTGATGGAAGGTAGTCCAACAACCAAGTCTTTGGAAACAAGTTTGTTTAAAAGAGTAAGGCTCGCATGACCTAGTCTCTTGTGCCAGAGCATTATATCATCATTCACAGCACTCAAACAAGTCAGGTTGTTTTGGAGAAGTGTGGAAATACAAACTTTGTAAACATTTTTGTGACGCTTCCCCTTTAACACAACGTCTCCTGTGTTGGCATTGACAACCAAGCAATGTGTTCGTGAGAACACTACTAGATTGTTCTTGTCACACAGTTGGGACACACTTAGTAAATTATGCTTTAAACCATCAACTAAGTGCACATTATCAATTGAGTGGGAGAGAGTTTTACCAATGCTACCTATACCGACAATTATCCCAGACTTGCCGTTTCCAAAAGCCACGCTCCCACCGGTTGAAGCTGTAAGTGAGAGAAAGTTTGATTTTTCTCCGGTCATATGCCGCGAACACCCACTACCAACATACCACAGCTGCCTGTTTTCAAGGTTATTTTCTGAGCTATTCGCCAGGATGTTTCTTACCCTGTTTGCTGGGTTGTTTGTGGGGTTGTTCTCTCTCACTTCAGCCTGCAAAACAAATCAAGTGTTAGTTTTAGGAACCCAGATCCACTTGGGTCCCATTCTTTTAGACAAATAAAGCTCATCTTTCCTAATCCAGATTTGTTTCACATACCTTTCATTCTTTTCAATGGCATACCTTCTTGAAGGACATGAATATTGATAGTGACCAGTTTTACCACAATGAAAGCAAACAATGTTTTCAGGTAATCCCACATACTTTCTATGGATTGGGTAAACGGTTCGTTTAGGCTTATATCCAAGTCCCTTTTTGTTTCGACTGTGGTGAGTGTTTAACCAATCAAGGGCTTGTGAGGACTTGTTCCACAACCTGTTTGTGGCAAGGTCGTGTTCTGTGCATTTTGCTTTAGCCGACAGGTTCTTGTTTTCAGCAAGCAAAACTTCGACCTTTTCTTTAAGCTCAAGGGTTTCCTTTTCAGCCTTGGCTTGATTGGTGGTATATTTTACTTCGTTCAAGATCAAGGTCTCCCTAAGGTCATTTATGGTTTGATGTGAAGCTACAATTTCTCTTTCAGCCTCAAGTTTCTTATTCTTAAGGATCTCATTTTCTAGTTCTAGGTCTCGGACATCTCGTTTCAATTCAGCACAAGTATCCATTAAGGTATACAAAATTTTTTCGAGAGTTGCTTTGTTGAGGCCATGTACCTTGTTCTTGAGATCAGTCAAGCTGTTTGTCGATTCATTATCTGAGTCTGAGTCACTTTGTGCCATGAGAGCTACAGCATCTCCTTCACTTTCATATTCACCTTCATCCTCCGAAGAGTCTCCCCAGGTAGCAAGCATAGCCTTCGAGAATCTTTTGCCTGAGGTGTTCACAGGCTGTTTTCGAACCTGTTTTTTGGGTTGTTCGAACTTCTGCTCTTCTCGAAGCAGAGGGCAGTTTTTCACAAGGTGATCTGGTTTGCCACATTTAAAACACCCTGTGAACTGTTCTCGGGGGGTGTTTCTGGATTTACTGAAGTCCTTTCTTTGCTGTTTTCTTTGACCTTTTTGAAGAATTTCTTGAACTTTCGTGTCATTAAGGCCATCTCTTCATCCTCAAGGTCAGAGTCATCATCCTCTTGTGCTTTCAAGGCAAGCCCACGATCCTTCTTCTGCTCCTCTTTTTGTTGTGAGTTCTTTCTGAGTTCATAGGTTTGAAGATTCCCAATCAACTCGTCGAGGGTGATCTTGTTCATGTCTTTAGCTTCTTGGATGGCTGTCACCTTCGCTTCCCAAGACCGAGGCAAAATCCTTAGAATCTTCCTCACCAGCTCTTCTGTGGTGAAGGATTTTCCCAGGGATTTTAGCTCGTTTGTTATGTGGGTGAAGCGTGTGTACATATCCATCACGTTCTCACGATCACCCATATCAAACAACTCATATTGCCTCATGAGTAGCTCAATACGTGATTGTTTGACTTGACTTATTCCTTCATGAGCTACTTGGAGGGCATTCCATATCTCCTGGGCTGACTCACACTCCGAGATACGTGTATATTCATCTGGACCTAGGCCAAAATATAATAGCTTCTTGGCCTTGGCATTCTTTTCCATTTTCTTATAGTCTTCAGCATCAAACTCTATGGGTTCCTTGGGAACCTTCTTACCATCTTCAAGCACCTTGGTGGGAACAAGGGGCCCGTTCTTGATGAGCATCCATAACTCATAATCTTCTGCCTGAATATAGTTCTCCATCCTATTCTTCCACCAACTATAATGTTGGCCGTTGAAATAGGGTGGCCGAGTAATGGATTGCCCTTCAAGGATTCCTCGTGGTGTACTCATCTTCAGAATCTCTCAAGGTGTTAGCCCTTTTGTGAGAGAACCTGCTCTGATACCACTTGTTGAATTTATGAGCACTTACCCACAAGAGGGGGGTGAATTGTGGTGTTCGATTTTCGCGTACTTACTGACAAACACCCTCCTGATTGCAGAGGTTGTTCTTGAATTACAAACAACCTTCTGACTTGTTTGCACCAGATGTTTTCAATTTGCTCAAAGGCGAAAATCAACAAGATAAATGTGGAAATAAAGCACACACAATTTTTCCGTGGAAAACACCTCTAGCCCAACTGAGGTGTGAAAAACCACGACCTACCTCGTGTAGGATTTAACCACTTTCACTAACGGGCTTCACATGTTACAAATGTAACACACCTTGTTACAACTTGCAACCACGTAACCTTCTTTTCTAAGAAAGGTTACACCACGTCCAAATCTCACCAAATTGGACATGTCCAAAGTCCACACGACTGAGGACCACTCACTCACTTTTCTGATCCAAGATCAGGATTACAAAACACCTTACGGGGGTGCTTCTGATTTAAGCAGATGTAAGGTACAATGAGGTCCTAGTATGCCAATATCTTGAAAGCTCAGCTTAAACACAACTTGTCTCGTTTTTTCTTTTCTCAAGAGTAGCTCGAAAAATTCTTCTCACTAGAAAAACCACTTTTGCACTTCTCCCTTTTTGCGTATGTTGTATATGTTTCTCGTTTTTTTTTCTTCGCTTATGAATGGGAGTGAAATGTTGAGTTTTTAAACAAAAAATCCAACGGTCAAAAACAAGGAGAAGTGATAAAATCAGCTATGTTTAGCAAAGAGAGATTTTTGCTTAGCACAGAGAATTCCAACGGCTAAAAGATCCAATGAGGATAGAGTTTCCCAATATTGTAGGGATTTGATTTTGGAGGATAAAAGACTATCTTTTCCCCTTAAAAATAGCCGTGAAATACCTGGAAAAAATCTCAGCTTGAATTTTGAATTAATCACTTTCCAAAGGATAAGAGAGAAATATTTTCGGTTTTGGTAAATATTTTCCAAAATCAGTTTTGCAAATCTCCCAAGTGATTTTCATATCAAAAGATTTCCTACAGCTTCAATTGCTGTCTTGGAATTTTATCAAAATATATTAGAACTTTTGGCCAACCAAAATAAGTATTCCAAAGTGACCGGGTTTGGCCGTTGCAGTTCAGAAACACCCTAGGTACCCTGTTTACAGGGTTGTTCGAACTTGGTGTTCTGAAGCAAATAGCGCAACCAATTCAAGAGTGGTTAGTTAGAGACTTTTCAAGATTGGCATATTAACAAGAGTCTAAAAAATAAAACCTAAATTACCCAAGACATCTTGTTGTAGATCCAGTCATCTTGTTCAAGACGAATACACTGCCCCAACCACCTAGACCAACCTGTTTGCCAGGTTGTTCTTGTATCGCTTGAGTTCAGAAAGGCCTGTTTGCTGGATTGTCCTTGAAACACCTAGCCTGTTTGCCAGGTTGTTCTTGTATTGCTTGAGTTCAGGAACTGATCTTAACACACAATCAACTCATCGAGGTGGTGTTCTTGACTTGAGCGTGAGTCATCAAGGTATGAGACCTGTTCTTAAGACTTGTTCTCAACATTCAGCAAACAAGTTAAGACGCATATTGAAAATAACAGTGTATGCCTGTTTGGAGAACTTTGTTTGGAGCAACATTACTTAAGAGCATTTTACACCTGAGTTTGTTGTCATCAAAACTGAATATACTAATTCAACAGACACACATAACTTATCGACATAGTGCGCCTCGATATATTATCACATACAATGGCAAACTGTTCGACAACAAATTAATGACTGATCTTTATAAGAAATTCTAGTTTGCCCAATGTAAGTCGTCGATAAACTATGCACCTACAAATGGTCAAGAAGAAGCTTTTACCAAAATAGTTGTGCAACCTACTAAAGAAGGTAGTGTTGAAATCCAAGAGAGATTGGCTTGAGAAACTAGCGGAGGTTCTTTGGGTATATCAAACCATATATATGACGCTAACACAATTGACCCCTTATGCCCTAGTATATGGAGTAGAAGTCGTGCTACCACCGTAAATTCAAATTCCATCATTGTGCATTGTTATATAAAAAGATTTGAGTGAGGATGAAAATCACCAGGTTCATTTAGCAGAGTTGGAGGCCGTTGATGAGAAAAGACATCAACCCCAGCAAAAATTAGAATGCTATTACACTCGCCTAACTCGAGCATTTAACAAAAAGGTGCAACCACATTCGTTTCCAGTTATGGATCAAGTGCTTGTACTAAATAAGCTAATCATCATGACTCATAAGACACGAAGCAAATTCACTTCCAAATGGGAAAGAACTCATGCTGTCCATGAGGTATACACAGATGGTGCCCACAAGATAGTAGATGGACAAAAGTGTTTGAGTTGGACCCATAAATGGCAAGTTCTTAAAGCACTATTTCCCTTGAGGAAAATGTTGGACTTGCTCCTGAGCAAGGGCCTAAATTGTTCACCCACAAAAAAAAGAGAAAAAACATCCTTGTAATGCTCCTAGCCCGCAAGAGTATAAAATGTGAACGGCAAAACAAAACCTGAAAAGAAAATCTTTGTACTACTCCAAGCCCACAAGAGTATAAACTATGAATAGTAAAACAAATAATTAAAGTATCCTTTGTTGAATTAAGTGATGACTTAATCTTGTTGGGAATCGCAAGTTTTCATAAGTATGTAGGTAGCTTGATAAACAAATCGCCAAGTGCAGTCAAACATAATACCAAAATAAGAGGGATGGTAAGGGGCAGCAAAACATGTTTCATATGATAGAGAATACAAAGCTTATTACAAGAGTTCATTACACGTGTTAAAAAAAAAAAAAAAGAGAGGAACAAAACAGACTATGTAGTAAATCAGTTGGTGCCCACCAAGCATCAGGGCAAGCATCAGGGCCTGAAGTCTTTTCTAATCAAGGACCTCTAATTCTGCTAAGCAAAGCTGGTAATTTTCATCGTCACTCAAACCTTCTTGTATAGCAATATCCTTGCCTATTCCTAGATGTGCTCTAGGCATGGATGATTTTGCCATAAGGATAACTTCTTCAAGTAGTTGTTCATTAACAATAGGGTAGCCTCTTGCACTAGGTCGAACTCACCAAATCTGATGAAAAAAATATTAAACGAAATAAGTATAGTATAGTTCCGTGTATAAAAAAAACAAAGAAACAAAAATAAAAAGAAAAGAGTAATAAAAACGAAAGGAAGGGAGCGTACATCATTAAGATTCGCGTGATCGGTTAAATAACTCTCCACACCATCTAAGAAGTCATCACTAAGGCTTACTCTAGTATGTCTTGGAATCACAATCTTACGCCTTTTCTGCCCTCTATGTTTGAAAATCAACTTAGAGTTTGGTTCGCTATCACTGCCTTCCGCTAGGTTCCACTTTCTATTAGTAAGGCGAATGCCTACGGGCTCACAAGCATCATCCTCAGATCTCTATTCCTCAGTAATTGAGTAGTCGATAGGATCTTTTCCTTTTTTCCCTTTGCACCTTTCGATGAAACTGCCTCCACAACTTTCTTCTATTTGGATGAGTTCACTTTCCTACTCTTCTCAAGGATGAGACACTAGTTCTATGGTCATTGATGGTTACCTTTGACCAATTTTTATACTCTCAAGTAACATATTGGCTTGGTGTACGCCTAGGAGCGACAAGGGAAAACACCTTAAGACCCTGTTCTTTTTGTGGGTCAATTCTAAAATACCAACCTTAACCCACTTCAACCCACTTCAATCCACTTTAACCCACTTCAACCTACTTTAACCCGCTTTAACCCACTTCCACTATTTTAACCATGTTTAATTTATCACATAAAAAAAATTCGACCCACTTCAACCTACTTCAATGCACTTCAACCTACTTCATCCTTTTACCCACCCTAGTTTACCTGGGAAAAGAACAGGCCCTCAGACATACTCCTTAAAAATAAGAACTGCTTCAATATCAAAGGGCACCTTCATATGACACTGCTTGAGTGCGAGGATCCCCAAGAAGCATCCCAAGAATTCCATGAGAGAACACAAATTGTCTACTAAATCGATGTGGGCTATAGGGTTCAACATAGAAAGTTATGCCATGGCGAATGAGGAGGAAGCCATCTCGAAGATATATTAAGTAACTGACCTTGTCTTTATTTAATTCATCATTATCAGTAAAGTTCTCCGATCGATTCTTTCCCAAACTGGGACACCCCAAGTCAGGAACTTTTCCTTCATGAATAAGTTTACGAGCATCACCAATATTGTTGTGTTTCATTCGGGAACCGGAGTACCACACCATCAAGGGACATGCAGGGAGGGGTTGCAATACATAATAGGTTTTGAAGTATTGAACAAGCCATCCATAAAGCTAATGGCCCGAGAAGAGTAATTGTGAGTAGGAAGGCTTCCAGCATTGGTAAGTCCCATTGGGCATGCCAAAAATTTGTAAACAGAAATTTTGAGCCAAAAATAAATTAGACAAGAATTTAAGTAATAAATTAAATTTTCGTATTCATATTGTATATATGGGTACAATTGCTATATATTTGTTACAAGATGAATAAAGAAATAATTCTTCTGATTCTATCTCCTTGGATTGACTTGAGTGAACTTTAACTTGAGAAAGGGCCTGAGAGACTTAATCTCAATCAACAAAAAGTATTTCATCTTCAAGAGAGAATGTCACGTGCTTCATGTGCTTGTTACCTTCTCTTAGAGTGATAGTGGTTAAGCCTTATTGAACTCTTTGAATCTCTCCCTAAATGAAGGAAGGTATGGGTCTATTTATGGAAAAATTCTAACTTCCCCCTTAATGGTCAAGAGGGACCTTGACATATTTTGGGCTTATAATTGGGCTTCAGTTTGAGTCGATTTGAGTCTACATTAATTTGATGCCTGAATAACTAATTTATTGACTTAGTAGTCTGTCGATGTGTCAATTCGATCGTCGCTGGACCAAGTGGTTGGGCCTTAATTAGACTTTCACTTACGAATAATCGGGCCCTTCATTGGGCTTTTACTTGGGAGTCCTTTAGGCTTTGACTAATCCCTAATTGGTGGTCAACTCGGGCTTTGACCGATTCTTAACTTGAGAGTCCTTTAGGCTTGGGCCATGACTTGATAGTTAATTTAGGTTTAATTAAATCAATCAAGAGGGTTCATCCAAATAATTAATTTAACCTTATCTCTTAATACGACACATATATGTTTTTTGGTGACTACAAATTAACGAAGGGAAAGTTCCTAACTTAGGGTGTCTCATGTTAGGAAAGCATTGATCGGAGAACCTTATTGATAATGATGAGTTAGATGACGACAAGGTTAGTTACTTAATATCCCTTCGAGATGGCTTCCTTCCTATTCGTCACAATTTTCTATGTTAAACCCTATAGGCCACATTGGTTTAGCAGACAATTTGGGTTGTGCAAAAGAATTCCTGGGATGCTTCTTGAGGATCCTCGTACTCAAACTATGTCATATGAAGATGCCCCACGATATAAAGAAGTTTTTATTTTTGTGGAGTACATCTCAAGGTATTTTATCCTATCGCTCCTTGATGCCAAGTCAATACGTTACCTCAGCATATGAGAATTGGTGCTGTAAGGTGACTATCAATGAACTCAGACTTATTATCTCTATCCTTGAGAAGAGTACGAAAGCAAATTCATCCAAACAGGAGAAACGTGTGCAGGTAGGCTCATGGAAAAGTGCCAAGGACATGAAATGTGTTATACAAGGCTCAAATGCTGAGGAACATAAATCCTGGGATGACGCTTGTGAGCGCCCAGGCATTCGCCTTACTAATAGAAAGTAGAACCTGGCAGAAGGCAGTCACATTGAACTAAACTCTAAGGTTTAATTTCCAACATGGAGGGCGCAAAGGGTGTGGGACTGCGATTCTAAGAGATGCTGGAGTAAGCCTTGGGGATGAGTTCTTTGATGATGTCGAGAGTTATTCAACCAGTTAAGCCAAACATAATGATGTACGCTCTCTCCCTTCGCCTTTTTACTTCCATTTTCTTCTCCTTTTTGTTTCTTTGTTTTTTTTAATGCACGGTGCCATACCATACTTATTTTATTTAATTGTTTTTTCTTCAGATGGGCAAGTTCGACCTAGTATAAGAGGCTGCACTTATTGTTGATGAACAACTGCTTGAGGAAGTTAGCCTTGCAATAAAATCATCCATTCCTTGAGCACATCCAGTAATAGGGAAGAATATTGTTATACACGAAGATTTGAGTGAGAATAAAAATCATTAGCTTCGTTTAGTAGAGTTGGAAGCCCTTAATGAGAAAAGACTTCAAGCCCAGCAAAAATTAGATTGCCATCAGGCTTGCACTAAAGAGGCCAATCATCATGACTCACAAGACAGGAAGCAAATTCACACCCAAATAGGAGGAACCTCATATTGTTTGTGAGATATACACAAATGGCCTTTACAAGATAGTAGATGGACAAGGGGGTTCAAGTTAGACCAATAAATTGCGCATTCTTGAAGCACTACTTCCCTTCAGGAAATTGCTTGACTAGCTCTTTTAGAAAAGCCTAAATTGTTTGCACAAAAAAAGGAGAAATAAATTCTTATAATATTCCTAGTCCGTAAGAGTATAAACTATGAATGACAAAACAAAACCAAAAAAAATATTTGTACTACACCTGACCTACAAGAGTATAAATTGTGAATGGTGAAACAAATAATTAAAGTACACTTTGTTGAATTATGTGAAGATTTAATCTTATTGGGAGTTGCAAGTTTCCACAAGTATGTGGGTAGCTTGGTAAAGAAATCACCAAGTATAGTCAAATATAGTACCAATAAAAAGGAGAAGGTAGGGGGCAACAGAATGTGTTTCATATGATAGAGAACATAAAGATTTGCAAGAGTTTATTACACGCAAAAAAAGGAGGAACAAAATAAACTATATAGTAAATCAGTCGGTGCCATCCAAGCATCAGGGTTAAGCGAAGATTGCATGTCTACAATGATCTGCTTATGTCTTTGTAACTCCTTCATATCATTAGGTGATAGACTGGGCACAACTTTATGGTCAGTAAGAATCTTAGAATCTCATCAACTTCCTTCTCAGTAGATGCTAGTAGAGTCGATTTGGCCTGGACATCATCTTTTAGCTGGTGCTTTTCTCCCCGAGCAATGCGAAGTTCTTTCCTTTAGTCAACAATTTTCTGGGCTACTCCTCTATGCTTCTTTGTCAATGCATCAACATCTACACAAACCATGGCAAGATGGGATTGCGCGAGTTCGACTTGTCTAGTGCACATGGCCTTCTGCTTCTCCACATCATTGGGATGGTGGCACATAGAAGCTACTTTCTTTAATGACAGAAAGGCAGATAAAATGCTTTCATAGTCCTTCACCTTGTTTCTCAGGGGGTTTGGGTCCCTGTAGAGTCACTTAATTCCCTTGTATGTAATTGAGGCTCTGTAGATTTTAGCATCCATTTCATCAAATTTCGTATTTATCAAGCAAACCAAATACTTGAATCTCATTACTTGTATAGTGGCAATGAGGATGCCTTGCGAGCTAGCTCCCAGGCAGAAAGAAGTGGCGGGGGTAGCAACAAAACAAGCAGGTCATCCCTTTGAACCTCTGGAAATAGGAATATTTACGACAACAATGGTGTACTATTCTCACAGATACTTTAATAGAATTTGCCCCATCTACTGAATTTTGGTGGTTGGTAGGCAAGGCATGCAAAGCTTCTGTTCTTCTTGAAGTTAAATCTCTAACCATGTGAGGTGATGCCAACCTTCTCGCGATAGCAATATCCTTGCCTATTCCCATATGTGCTCAAGGAAGGGATGGTATTGCTGCAAGGCTAACTGATCTGTACTGAATTTCATTTGACCAAACAAAGGTGAAAAATTAATGCAGATGTGCCTAATGGATGTTGAAGACCAATCTTTCCAAAGATGAACCAAGAGAGAGATAGAATTCCCAAATAGAAGATAGCCTCTACTGAAGATGAATAATTACTTAAAATGGGCAACTAAGAGATAATCAACCCAACTTCTAACCCTCTAAAGTCTTAACACCAAGGATTAGATTCAAGCGAAGAACTCAAATCACCACTGCCTTTAGAGAGATAAAGATTTTGAGATTTTGAGTAACCACCAAGTTTCAAGCTCTCATATTATTCAACAAGTATGAATTCTCATGGAGGTAATTGGGTCGACAAATACCCAATTAGAGGGGGAATCAGTTATACAGTAGTGGGGAAGTGGGATAATAGGAGGCTTATAAAATTATCGTAGAGAAATAAATCAAGATGCTTAAGATAATTACAATCAAGATGAGCTATATTTTTCAGGATTCTACCATCTTTTAGAGAGCTTTGAGAAGGCTTTACTCCACCAAAGAAGCTGTCTCCACTTAGAAAAAGCTTCCTTTATGTGTGAAGAATCATCCTATGCTGATTAACCTCCAAAATTACATCTGTAACCTCCTCAGTTAAGCTCATACTTAAAACCGTACATTTTTGAATCCTGGACCGACCCTTGCTCGTTTTTTAGTCTATAACTTTCTCAATACTTAGAGTTTGAGTGCGATTCATGATTTTTTTTGAAAATATATATCTAGGGCTTTGAGAGCTTAGATTTCATTTTCCTAGTTAAAATGAAGCAAGAAATGAGGTGCGACATTCTACCAACAAAACTAAAAATGAGCTAATAAGGCAGTCTTAGGAGGATTGAGTGGTTAAACTCCTTATTTAGGGCTACAAATTGTCCAAGCACCTTTTCTAAGCTTACTTGGACATTTTCAAGGGTCCCAAGTCAATATTGACCTAGGGGGACCTAGTCCTTGACCTAAGGTCAACATTGGACCAGCTTGGTTCAAGACCCTTACTAGCGAGAGTAGGACTAAGCTCAGAACTTGCTATGGATCACTAACTTCCTCAAGTAGTTTTTCATCAACAATAGGTGTGGCCTCTTACACTAGGTCGGACTTACCAATCAGAAGGAAAAAAAAAAAGAATAAACAAAATAAGTTTGGTATAGTTCCATGCGTAAAAAAAATGAAGGAAATAAAAAGAAAAAGAAAATAGCAATAAAAAGGCACAAGGAGGGGGCGTACTTCATGAAGGTGGGCTTGATATGTTGAATAGCTCTCGACTTCATCAAAGAAGTAGTCACCAAGGCATGCTCTAGAATTTCTGTGAATTGCAATCTCATGCCTTTTACGCCCTCCGTATTTGAATTTTACCCCAGAGTTTGGTTCGCTTTCACAGCCTTCCTCCAGGTTTCGCTTTCTATCAGTGAGGCAAATGCCTGGGGGCTCACTAGCATCATCCTAGGACTTCTGTTCCTCAGCATTTAAGCCTTACATAGGATATTTGACTTTCTTCCCTTTGGCACTTTTTGATAAGCCTTCCTCCACACCCTTCTCCATTTTAGATGAGTTTGCTTCTGTACTCTTCTCGAGGATGGAGTATTCTGAGCTCATTGATAATCACCTTATACGACTAATTCTTATATGCGAAAGTAACATATTGACTTAGTGTTAAGGAGCGATAGGGTAAAACACCTTGAGACATACTCCCTAAGAATAAGAACTTCTTCTAATATCGATGGGCATCTTCATATGACACTGCTTGAGCATGAGGATCCTCAAGAAGCATCTTAGGAGTTCCTTGGCAAAACGCAAATTGTCCGCTAAATTGATGTGAGTTGTAGGGTTCAACATAGAAAGTCGTGCCGCGATGAATAGGAAGGAAGCCATCTCAAAGGGATATTAAGTAATCGACCTTGTCTTGATCTAACTGATCATTATCAACAAGGATGTTCGATTGATTGTTTCCTATCATAAGACACCCCAAGTTAGGAACTTTCCCATCATGAATATGTTTACGAGCATCAGTAATATTGTTGTACTTCATTTGGGAGCCAGAGTAGCACACCATCAAAGGACCTAGAGGGACGGGGTTGTAGTATGTGATGGGTTTGGAAGTAATGAGCAAGCCATCCACAAAGAAAATGGCTCAGGAAGAATAACCGTGAGCAGGAAGACTTTGCGGCATTGGTGATCCCATTTAGACACCAGTAGATGCTTACTAACACAGGAATTGCTAAACTAATGGCGCAGCAAGATGCCATTAAGCTGGCAATCTCAAAAGGTCCTAGAAAAATAAGTCCCTCCCCAATCTTGGGAAGTGCAAAGACATATAGCTAACATGATAGGAATACAGCCAGATAAGTACCCCCCTCTTCTCTTTCGGAACCCCAATGCCTTCGAAGATGCTTAATTCATCTCGACTCTAGCAAATATCTTGAGTTTGAATTTAGGCACTAGGGTTATGGGTCTTTATAGGAGTCAAATTAGCCGACGAGAGCGTGTTAGCGGGTTATGAATGAACCTTTGCTTGCACCAGAATTCAATCCATACTTTAGCACTAATTCCCTTCTCACGGTTTATATGCCTTTTCTAAGCTTCTCAAAGCAAGAAACAAGAATCTACACGAACATGGAATGACTTTTTAGTTTGCATGTCCCAATAGCCAAAAATTTGAACACTAGGGACAGTCTCATCATGTATCCGGCCATTGATTTGAAAGTGCAAAGTATATGAACATCACTGCTGTAGGAGTGAAGTAAGGCATACACTGCTGGATATAGTGAAGAACTTCTCAAGTGTTGCTCAATGCAAGAGAGCACGTCATCTGTCCCTTCCTAGATAGGTGTATGTAGCCAAACTCTCCATGAAACAACATGTTTGGTCTCCATCTAGACTTCCCGGATATGATTTCCTACCCAAGTATGGGAAACTCAGTAATCAAGCTAGAACTGTCACGGTGCATGCTTTAAAGTAAATAGGCAACTGAATCATCCTCCATGCCTTTCTCCATTCGAATAGATAACTCTGGAGGAAAGGACGATGGCCCAGCCCGATATTAGGCTCTTGATTAGCTTCCGGCCTATGCAAGGACCGATGCACAAGAAAAGAAGTCCCTAATTTAGGTTTGTCATGCTCCTTATCTGTAAAGGAGAGAAAGAGTTTGGCATCTCGCTGAAACTCCTTGAGGTGAACCGTTATGAGTCACCTGAAAATAAAAGTATGAAGTTAGTTGTTTTATAGGGAAGAAACTAGCAAATAAAATAGCATCCAAGAAGAAACACACAAAAACAAGGGAGGGCACATAAACAAAATTAATCAAAGACGATAGTTCTCATTCACCAAATGACTACTCGCTGCTCATGCCACTTACAGCATTCTAGTAAGAAAAAGTCTAGAGGTGAACCACTTCCATTGGGTCTTTAAGTCCTGATACCACACCACTTATGGCGTGTGGGTTTTCATCTGAGGCCCCAAAAGGCCTAGTGGTAAACCGCGTCCGCAAGTGACGATAGTTCTCATATGCCAAGTTGCTACTCGCTGCTCGTGCCACTTATAGCATTCCAAAAAAAAAAACAGTCTAGAGGTGAACCACATTCACAAGTGGCTCTTTAAGTCTCGATACCACTTATGGCGGATGGGTTTTCATCCTAGGCCCCAAAAGGCCTAATGGTAAACCGTGTCCGCAAGTGGCTCTTCAAATCTTCGTACTGCTTATGGTGTGTAAGTTTCCATTCTGGCTCGCAAAAGGCCAATTGGTAAGCCACGTTCGCAAGTAGGTCTTCAAATCTTCGTACCACTTATAGTGCGTGGGTTTTCATTCTAAGCTCCAAAAGGCCTAACGGTAAACCTTGTTCGCAAGTGGGTCTCCAAATCTTCGTAACACTTATGGCATGTGGGCTTTCATCCTAGGCCTCAAAAAGTCTATTGGAAAATCGCATTTGCAAGTGGTTCTTCAGGTGACTTACCAATCTACACAAGCGAGAAAAAAAAATGCTCCCAAAATTATAGAATTTTAGGATAAAATAAATGGACATGGCACCAAATAAATGAGCATGATGCTATGACAATGCAAGCGAGAACGGAATTATGAACATGGAACAAGTTCCGCTAAAGGGATATTAGAACATGCGTCTACACACAATTTTTCAGAGGTATGTTTGGGCAGAAATAATTGTGCATCACATGCACTCCATTACAACAATATAAACGATGAGTGCACCAACAAGGCATGGTAAGATCGTTTAGCATGATAAAGTTGCCTCCTTTGGATTTATTTTGGCCAAAGTCATCACCTTTATTGCTAATAACTATCCAAAAAAAAGGCAAGCCTTTTAAAGCACAACTTTGCAAATTTCAAAGGGCAAACAAGAAAATACAACAAAGAAAAAGTGTCGGAATTATACCTTAGCGGTGAGCCTTGGCCTAATCAATATTTTTATTCTTGAACTAGATGTTACTTGCAATGTACTAGTTGAATTTGGCACCCAACAATGTTCAAGTGAATGGTGACTGATGATGAATAGATGCACCAATTTAAAAAAAGGGGTGTCAAGTATTTAAAGATTAAAAAAAAGGAGAAAAGGTTTGGTCAAAATGGTTATGTACCGAAATAAGCAATCAAAGGGGTGAATCAATGTAAGGATACTTTCCAAAGCAAAATTAGCAAAACAAAAATGAATAAATAAGCATGTACCCATCAAAATTTAAAAAAGAGATAAAGTTATCACCTTTCCTCAGTATGTCTGCACATAGAGCATTTTCAAATCATGAAAGGGTGATTTTTGGCCTCTCGAATAAAATTCAACCCAAAAAAAAAAAAAAGAGTCAAAGGACGTGAGGACAAGTGCATCAACTAAAATAAAGGTTGCAACTTTTGCACGGTGGAAACAAATACAGTGATAAGTTCAAGAAGTTAGGGGGGAAAAAATGAGAATGTGAGACTGGGTTTGATACCTTTTTTAATCAAGCACTCAAATTCATAGCAAGGCCTTTTGATTAAAATTGGGTCGCATCCAAATGAGCATGTGTATGGATGTCAAAGCTTAAACCTTTTTGGTGAAGGGTTACGTGGAGATTTGAAGAACACGGTCCTATTCTTTTCGCTGGAAAATTGCAAGTGTGGGATGGGTGGGAGTGGAAAAGGGGAGAAGGAGTGGGTAGGAGTGGTATTTTTTTTTTTTAAGTGTAGAAAAGGGGGGGAAGGAGTGGAAAGAAGTAGGAAGGAGTTGAATGAAGTAGGAGAGTTGATGTAAATTACGTATATTATTTCTTCAATGTGAAATTTTATTTGTGATAGTAAGTACCGATGATAAGAAAAAAATTTAGACTGAAAAAATATTTCCTATGTTAACTCAGGTACGAAATATTATTTCGTGACTATTGTTACCCCCCAAAAAAATTGTAATTTTTGTTATCCGTAAAACAAATTATGGATAGATTTTTTTTCATATATTAACTAAATATGAACAACGAAAAAAAAATATGCATATGTTTAAGCCTTGTTCTTTTCGTTGGTAAATCCAAATTTATAAATCTCAACCAACTTCAACCCACATCAACCCACTTCACAAACTTCAATAAAAAATATCATCTTTAACCACCTTCAACCCACTTCAACCAACTGCAGGTCGCTTCAGCCCACTTTAACCAACTTCAATCTATTTTCCACTATTTTAACCAACTTCTATCCATTATATAAAAAAATTCAAATCATTTCAACCAACTTCAACCCACTTCAACAAAAAAATACCTACTTCGATCTACTTCAACCCACATCAATAAAAAAATAGCCACTTCAGCTTATTTTAACCCATTTCTATCAATTTTAATGAACTTCACCCATTTACAAATTCATATTTTCCAACGAAAAAAATAGGCCCTCAGTACACGGAAAACAATCATCTGCAAATTGTGAAAAGAACTTTCAATACTTTATTACTAACGCACACGGAAATCAAAATGCACATGCAATACATCTACACTTCCTATCACGAATTACAAATAACGCTAAAAAAATTTACACATTCCTTCATTATGCTGAAAAAAAATCTGCAAATTTGGCCCCAAATTATGATGAACGAAAAATAAATCTGTTATAGATATAGCGACAACCATCTACGCTTTGATGACCTATAACAAATATTTCGTAACCAACGCCAAAAAAAAATTATGCATCTCTTTCATGTACAGAACCAAACCCAAAATATCTACCAGTCATAAAAAACTAACATTTGCTTAACAAAGTAGAAAAAAATTATTATTTCATCAATATATATATAACAAAAATTACGTCATCTGCAATTTTCGGCACGACTAACATATATTTCCATAATATCTGAATAATAAATAAAACTTTTCATAATTGTTATCGGACTATTTATACGCACAATTACATAAATTATAAAAGTTTTCAAAATATAGAAAATAATAGTTATATGCAGGAGTGGGAAGGAGTAGGAAAGAGTAGGAAGGAGTGGTATTTTTTTCAAGTGTGGGAAGATGTGGGAAAGGGGGGGAAGGAGTGGGTGGGAGCGGGAAGGAGTGGGTTGGGTCAGTTTATTAAATTACAAAAAGAACAAGGCCGAAGAATTAAGCAGTGTAGGAGTAAAAATGAGGTTAGCCTCTTACTTGAGTCCTACAAGGGTTGACGAAAATCTTATCCACATGACTTACACCCCAAGCTTATACATAGGGGAGGCGGACACATTCTTATTATTATATTTTTTTGTCGTCATATTTTAGGGAAGGCTAGGATCAAACAAGAAGAGGGAGAAAACGTGGACATATGTACACTTGATGATGGTGTTTTAAGTCACTATGGCACACTCAATTTAGTGGTAATAAAATGTTGAGTGATGCAATTTTTAGATCATAGCACAAACCATAACGTCGGTGCAATTTTGGATGCTAGACGTCATGTTGACAAATGAATGGGCCAAGGTCTAAAAAAATGAGAAGACACTAACATTTAGGACATTGCTATTTAAATGGCGGCATAACCCTCATAAAAAAGTGCGTCGTCAAGTAGGCAACATTATAAGTCAAGCCAATTGCCTGCCAATACGACTAACCCAAAAAAATATATCAAGACATCGGCCACGCTTAAATAACACAAGTCTTATCTGTGACCTAATCTCGAGGGGCAATTAATATGTCATACCAATAAATAAATTAAATTAATTATTTAGGTCAACTCTTTTAATTTATTTAATTAAGTCCAAACTGACTCACAACTCATTACTCAAGCCCAAGCGACTCCCAAGTTAAGATCCGGTCAAAGCCTGAGGCGACTACCAAGTTAAGGCCCAGTCAAACCCCAAGAGATTCCCAAGTCAAAGCCCAGTCAAGGGTCTTGACTATCCTTAAGTCAAAGTCTAATTAAGGTTCGACCACTTGTTCCAGCTCGCCAATCGAATTGACACCTTGACGGACTACAAAGTCATTGTATCAGTTATTCAGGCACCAAGTCAATGCAAACTCCCAAGTCAAATCAACTCAAACCGAAACCCAATTGTAAGCCCAAATAGGTCAGGGTCCATCTTGACCTTTAAAGGGGAAGAGGGAATTTTCCTATAAATAGACCTCTACCTCCCTTCATTATGGGGGACATTCAAAGAATTCGCTAAGGCTCAAGCGCTATCTCTCTGAGAGAAGACAACAAGCCCCTAAAGCACGTGTCATCTTCTCTCGAAGATCAAATACTTTTTCTTGATTGAGATTAAATCTCTAAGGCTCTCTATCAAGATAAAGTTCATTCAAATTGATCCAAGGAGATCGAATCAGAGAAATTATTTACTTGCTCATCTTACAACAAATATATAGAGATTGTAACCAAATATACAATCTCCAAACAAAAATTCAATTTGTTACTCAAATTCTTGTCTAATTTATTTTAGGTTCAAAATATGTGTTTACACTAGTAATATGACTAGGCTTTCCACAAGTACGTCACAAGTTATTGCTAACACAATACTTATAGAGGTAATATCGCTTGCACATCCACACTTTCCACATCTCTCTTGATATTTGCCTTTAACTCTCTCGACTTCAATAGCTCTTTCATAAAGCTCTTGATAAGTTTGAATAAGTTGCTCAACTAGTTTATTATTAATGTATGGAGCTAGTTCTTCATCTAACTTGTCATCCTTCCCTTATCAGTGGCCATTATCGCAGCCTAAACATAGACAATTTTTTGCGTACTCCTTGACAAACATGTTCCATAGCTAGATTTGTAAAAATTTCCTTTGCTTAGCCCTTTGAAGAATTCTATAGGAAATCCTTCCTATGTAGACTCAGGTCCTTAGGATTTTTCTTTAGCTGTTTTTCACTGTAATTTATCTTACCCACCAAGTTAAAAATCGTATATGCTCACTTTGTAATTCTCGAAACTTCTAAAACATAAGAGACCATTAGACTAATTAGATCTTCTAATATCATTGGATCTATATCTCCCTCATAAACTTTTTCCCCTCACTTAGTCATATCTATATAACTTTACCTTTACTCTCTGTCTTTGCATTGGATGCCTCACCCATTTTCTACATCATGTCAATGATCAACTTACCCATCCAACTTTTTTCATGGTTCTCTTGACTACTAACCTTATTATCCCCTTGAGTAGGGCTGCTCTTAACTTGATGTTCACTTGAGCCTCCATGACTAATTGCATGTATTAGTTGGTCATATGAATTTCCCACAAAGTTCTCATTTCCATATAGAGCTGTCGAGTTTTGAGATGAGTTTACACTAGCCATTCTATTAAGATGACTAGATATCTATTAGAGTTCAATTCTTTATCCACGAATTAAAGTTTGACTCTTTATCCATGACTTAGATGGATGCATTCGTCTGACTCAACTTGGACACTCATTTTATTCGTCTGACTCAACTTGGACACTCCTTTTATTTATAACATAAACAATTGAACATACATTGCTTCTGATATCAAATGTAATGTAACGTATTTGAGCATATAGTGTATTCATAATATGAAACTAAATAACATTTTATTAGCTTAGCAAGGTCAAGGGCATACATAATCATTATAAGTGCCATTTGTTTATATAATTCTTCATTGGCCTTACAAAATTATCATTCCCATATAACAAAAAAGGTACCCCCAAATCCCAAAATGGTAGTTATGTTAGCTTCAAGCCCTACCTCTAAGCTGACAAGTCAACATTCCCTAAGCATATGCATTACATGACATAGCATAACATAACATAAGATGACATGACATATCATAAGATGACATGACATATCATATTGTAACGTAGTCTGAAAGTGAAGCTACAATACACAATGTAGCACAACCACAACCATTAGGTCATGCTCTTAAAGTACTACCATCATAAATAGACGACCCTAATCCCTCTAAGTGGGATCTAAGTCATGGTCAATAGTACAATATGTATCACTCCTACACCCTTGTCATATGAACTAAATACAATGATCTCGGGAGTTTCTAAATTGACCTCAACACTATAAACACTATTAGAAGAAGTTTGTGGCTAGCGAGCTTAATGAGGGTGAGGGTAGATCTGCCCAATTGAAGTTGGTAGCGTGGTTATTGCCGAGGGTGGGTATAGGGGAGGAGATAGTAGAACAGGTGGCTCAAAGCTGGATAGAAGTGACGAAGGTCTTCAGGTATAAAGCCTCGACCTCCAAATAATGCCAAGAAGTAGCTGAAAACTGAAGCAATGCCCTGGTCCATAAAAGAGTGCAAAGTAAGGGCCATACTCCATAGGCGTACTAGTTAATAGGTATGATAGTTCTACTTAAACCTCAGTCCATGGCGTAACATCGAGCAGGGTCATTAGCAGAAAATAACGCCATGTATTATCATCATGGAAATGAAAAGTAGGATCCTAGCTCTAATAGTTAATGCTAACAAATAATGCCTCCACATGATCAAGCACGTTCCCTCCCTCTAGCATGTAGATAGGGTAAAGGAACCTGGGCACATTGCTGGCCATTTATAATGGCTATAACAACAATGTTAAAGTCTATTCACATCATGTATACTTCAAGCTTGCACATCAAGCCTTACACCCAGGCACATAATCTTTCATAAAGCACCACATCACACATAATACATTAATCATCATACTTTCATATACTTATATAAAATGTAAGAAGAATTCATCCTATGGCTCTTGGGTGTGACCAAACCTTCACTATTAATAGTATACAGAGGATAATAATGTAATTTTTGTACTCCCTGAATGTTATATGTACACCGTCAGGCTCCCTAGTTGGGTCAGAGCCTTGACATACATTCACATAGTATCAGAGCACCGATTCCTGACCTAATTTTTTGTTTTCTTCGTTCTCAAGCTAACTCAATTAGGCTCTTCTCTCTCCTCACGAAACCCTACTCTCTCCTCCACCACCGCCTCTATCGCCGCCTTGCCCTCCATCGTTACACTGCCGCCATGAGTACCGAGGCTTCTACCCTAGTTACCCCTCTGCCTCTATCCGGCGTATCCACCGGTGGCTCTTCACCTGTCATGGCTTCCGTTTTGGTGACAGCTTCCACTCCCTTCCCGCCGCACGTCGACCCCACTGCACATCGACCCTGCACTACGGCTACCTATTATGTCCCACCCTGCTATCCTAGATTTCAAGCTGTTCTCTGGTGTTGGCCTTTCTTCCTCCTCGGCTGTGCCTTGACTTTTGTGGCCCTTGACAACCCCGACCCATGCTTCGTTCTCAGCAGTCCAACCCAGTTTAGCCTCTGGCGGTTTCAGGACTTCTCTGTCGTCCCAGATAGGGGGTTATACTCTTAGTAACCTGCCTTCTATGGCTGAGTCTCCATGGCTGACCCTCGGATCTCACTCGCCTCCTATTCACCCGAGTATCTTTTCTATTAGCATCAAAAAATTTGTTACCATTGTTCTAGCTACTGTTGAGAACTTCTTATCCTAGCACACTCAGTTCATTACCTTTCTTGTGATTCAACAGCTCAGTAGTTTTTTTGATGGTATGATCAATACTTCTCCTTCCTATATACTTGATTTTAATAGAGTGCGGCATCTGAATCCGTCTTACTCTGTTTGGTTGTGTTTGGATCAACTTATTCAATCTTGGTTATTTGCTACGATTTCACCTGAATTATTAACTGAGGTCCATGACTTGATTCATTCTAAATAAATTTGGGACTGTCTGTCACATCATTTTAATACTGCTAGCCTTACTCGTGGTATGGATCTACGTCGTACCCTATCCACTTTATCTAAAGATCCTAAGCAAAGCATGGAGGATTATTTGCGAGGTATTAAGCATATTGCGGACTCTCTTGCTTCCATTCAAACTCCGGTTCCAGACCTTAAACTTGTTCAACTAACTTTGAATGGTATCGATGAGGATTATCATAACTTGGTCACCACTCTCTCTTATGGAACCAATTTACTTACTTTTGATGATCTTCGCTCCAAAGTCATTCACTATGAGCAGCGACTTCAGTTTCTGAAATCAAAGGAGTTGTTTCAAGTTCATCATCCTACATTGGCTATGATAGTTTCTTCTTCGGAGTCCGAGGAAGCTACTCAGTTCTCAAATCGTGGTAATGGGTATGGTGGTAATAAAAATCGAGGACGGAACAACAACCGTAAAGGTAACAAGCACCCAGGGGGCGGCACTCGTAATTCCAATCAAAATCCCCAGCAATCTACCAGCAGGAGTGTGCCTACAGGGACTGGTTATGGTAATACTATTTTTTCATGGTCTAGTATTCAATATTCATCTCCTTCTCGTACTAACTATGTCTCTGCAGATAACAATTCTTCTGAAGGGGTCTTAGGTTCTCACCTTAATACTGTATGCCGAATTTGTTTTGCCCCAGGTCATACAACTATAGGTTGCCCACAGCGCTACACTCCTTTCTAACCTAATTCTATCCCTGCTTTTGCAACTTTCAATCCGGTCGACGCCAATGAATCAGTTTGGTATCCTGATTCGGCTGCTGCTTCCCATATGACTCCTACAAAAGGTATTTTACTCTCTAAAACTCTTTATGCTGGCAATGATAGAGTTCGAGTTGGGAATGGTTCTCTTCTCCTAATTAAACATGTGGGTTCGGTTAATATTCCTACAGTCAGTAAGCCTCTTATCCTAAGAAATGTTTTGCATGTTCCTACATTAAAACACAATTTACTGTCTGTCAAACAACTTTGTCACAATAATCATTGCATTGTTGTTTTTGACGACTCATCTGTTTGTGTTAAGGACAAAATCTCGGGTAAAGTTCTGCTACATGCTTCTTCAACTGGCAATGTCTACCCTCTAGCTGTTCCTGGTTCCTCCCCTTTGGCCCTTGCTGCTCTTATTGACCATGCGACTACCTGGCATCGTCGACTTCGCCATTGTGGAGTTAGGATTTTAAAATTTCTTAGAACTAAGAATTTAGTTTTCTTTTTCAAAGACATTTCATGATTCATGTAATTCTTGTCGACAAGCCAAATCGCATCGATTACCTTTTCAACTAGTCGAACATCATTGTTGCAAACCTTTGGAATTAATACATTCTAATTTATGGCAATCTCCTATTCTTTCTAATCATGGTTTCCGATATTAAGTTTGCTTTGTGGACGATTTTTCTCGTTACACTTGGATTTATCCACTCAAACGAAAATCTAATTTTCTGTACATTTTTTGTGCTTTTCAAAAGTTGGTGGAAAATCTATTTGATACCAAAATTAAAATGTTTTAAAGTGATGGCAGCTGTGAATTTAATAATACCTCTCTTGGTGCTCATTTTATAGAACATGGGATTTATTTTCAAAAATCTTGTCCTGAAGTTCAATCTCAAAATGGTGTTGCTGAATGCAAACATCATCACCTCAATGAGATTACTCGTGCTCTGCTTATTGAGGCGCATATGCCTGCCACTTTTTGGGTTCGTGCTATTCAAACTGCTGTTTTTGTTGCTAATAGGCTTCCCACACATAATCTTCGAGGTCAGTCTCCTTTTGAAAAATTGTTTCACAAATCCCCTGATTACAGTTTTCTCAAAAACTTTTGGATGTGCCTGTTATCCAAACTTTTCAGCTACTTATGCTAATAAATTAGCCCCAGGATATGCTAGATGTATTTTTCTTGGTTATGCCCCCCATTACAAAGGATACAAGTGTCTCGATCGTCTCCAAGTCTCGGATTTTTATAAGTCGGCATGTTATACTTCATGAACATGAATTTTCTTATTTAGAATTTTCCAATCTACCCAACTCCATAATTTTCCAGGCTGATCATCCTTCCCCTGATTGTCTTCTTGAGCTCTCTCGACCTATTCCTACCTTTGCCACGCCTTATGACCGTTCTGCCTTGACCCAGTCCAGCAGCCCATTTCGTCCATCCCATTTGGGCCCCTTCCCCTCAGCTCCACCGAGCCCCTTTCGTGTTTGGCCCAATCCCCTACTACGGCCCAGGATGAGTTTCCCTCCCCCACTCGTCTTCTCCTGTTACTATTTCCCCCACTGCTGGGCTGTCCCCTTCAACCCCTTGGTCCAGCCCACTCCCTAGGTGCAGGTTTCCCCCTCCCCTTTACCTTCTCCTGTCCTCCGCCCCGCATCCCCTGGTAGCCCAACCCCTCCTCCCCTTAGTCCATCTTCCCACCCTAATCCTACGTCCCATGTCTCCTCAGCCCAGCCCTGTTTGCCGTCCTTTTCGCAGGCCCAGCCCGCGCCTGTATCCCTTTCTCAGCCTCTCAACTCTCATCATATGGTCACTCAGGCCAAAAGTGGCATTCAAAAGCCCAAGCACATTTTATCTCTTGACACTGCTATTGTGGGTGTCGAACCCACTTCTTTTAAACAGGCCTCTACTGATTCTAACTGGCAAGTGGCTATGACTGAGGAATATAATGCGTTACTTGCTAATGATACTTGGGAGTTAGTTCCATCTCAATCGGGAGAAAATCTTATGGGTTGTAAATGGGCTTGTATAGTTAAATTTCATTTTGATGGGTCTATTAAACAGTATAAGGCACGGTTGGTTCCTTTTGGTAATCACCAACAGGCTAGGGTTGACTATCATGAAACTTTTAGCCCTGTTGTTAAGCCTCCCACTATTCACTTGGTTCCCTCCTTAGCTCTCACTTTTGGTTGGCCTATACGACAACTGGATATTAAAAATGCCTTCCTTCATAGCACCCTTACTGAGGAAGTTTACATGCGCCAACCACCTGATTTTGTTCATCCCCAGTTTCACGTCATGTCTGTACACTCAACAAAGCTATCTATGGCGTCAAATAGACACCTCGTGCCTGGTTTCATAAATTTAGTAGTTTCCTTCTGTCTCATGGTGTCGTTTGTTCCCCCTCAGACACTTCCATGTTTGTTTATCACCATGTTTCTACCATTATGATCTTACTTCTTTATGTTGATGACATTATTCTTACTGGTAGTTCCTCTTCTGTCCTTCATAATTTCATCTCTGTTCTCTCTCATCAGTTTGCTATAAAGGACTTGAGTGACTTACATTATTTTTTGGGTGTTTAAGTGGTACGAAATTCTCAGGGTATATTTTTAACACAGTAAAAATATATCAATGATCTTATTTGAAAATTTCACATGCACACTGCCAAACCTATTCGTACCCCATCTCTTTCCAAAACCTCTTTGACCCTTACAGATGAAGAGTTACTTGCTGACCCCATTGAGCACAGAAGTATGGTAGATGCATTGCAATACTTGGCTATGATTAGACCTATAATAGCCCGATCCTAAATCACATTTATCTATTTAATTAAGCCATATTATTAATTTTTTTCACATTAATTTATCTCATTAATCATCCTGGTTGGGAGAATTCATTTTTGGGGCTCCACTTTGCAATTCGAGTTTTATTTACCGAAAATAATTTTTCGAAAAAATTGATATTAGGCCTCGATATATATGATTTAAAAGATTTAATTATTTTTCATAAGATTACAAAGATTTAATTTCGAGTTATGTAAAAATTTTATCGTAACACAGTGTTTTAGTTCCAAGCCCAATTCATTTGGGCCCAATTTGAAGTCCAACAAGTTGATAGGATTGAATTTGGCTAATTATTATCATTTATACCTAATTATAAATAATAAAAATCTACTTTTTGGAGGCTTATTCTCAGCCTAGTAAGTCAAGCAAGGCAAAAACAAAGTATTTATATCAACCAAGAATTTAAGATAAGCATGCAAATCACAAGCAAAGGCTAGCATCCTCTCTTCTCTCTCTACTCTCTCTCTACCCAGCCTCTCCCTCTCTCCAGCCCTGCCACCACCATTCTGGTGGTTTTAGGCCACCAGCTGCCATCCCTACAGCCACCAGAACAGCCACCAAGTCAGCCACCATCCATTCCCCACACCCCCTCAAGCATCAAAACTCAAATTACACCCTTTATGCATGAACAAGTGAGTAAACCCTAACTTTATCTTGTGATTTTGGTTGTATTTTGGTTTTGATTCTTGCTTTGATTATTAATTATCTTGTTTTGATGAAACCAAGAGTTAGTTTGATGTTTTGTTGGATGGATCATCTTGAAAGAAAGAAAAGATGGAGGTTCATCATGTTCATGCAAGTTTAGGGTGTAATGATGGATTTTGATTATTTTAAATGAGATTTTGTGATCGTTGGCATTGGTAATGAGTATTAAGATGTTCATTCTGATTTATATAAGTTAAATAATGATTTTAGTGGGCGTTTAGGTCAAGAGAAGATTCCATATGGGCTGTTATGCTGTAAACAGACCCCAAAATAGGGGTGTGTTTGTGAATAAACTGGTAATAATTAGCACATCTAAAATTCATGATTTTTGGTGTAGAAGATTTAGCTTTTAGTAGGCTTTGTAATTACTCAATTTCGAGTTGTGTGGATGAAGTTATGACCAATTTACTCAAGACTGCACATAATACATTGAAACTGGGAGCAGGTTTGAACAGTAGAATTTACGAAACATTGGCATTGATTGGGGCATTGAAAAATTGTGATTTTTGGTATGTGGATAGATCAGTGAGCTATCTTTCAAATGCCTTTTGAAACACCTTAATCCGAGTTCTGTGGAAAAAGTTATAGTCCTTTTGCTATGACTGCGCAGATTGAATTGAAATTGTGCATGTCTGTGTTCTACCCTAATTTTAGGGACCTTACTATATGAATCATGATTTGTGTCCTGAAAGAAAGTTTTAGTGGACATTATGAGATCTTCATATTAGGGTTTTATATCTCAATTGGAGGTCGGGAGTGAAAGATATGGATTTACTAATGCAGACCATCAAACGGTAACATGAGTGAATGCAAAAATCGATACATTTGGAAATATTATCAGAGGTTTCGATATAATTATGGGTATCACAAGGAAATTACAAAATGTAGTGAGTTCAACCAGTTTGATTATGTATAGAAACTTACTTTGGTTTGAAAACCGAGTTAAGTGTCTATCAGGTCTACCGAGGTTATTTGAGGCTTTATAAACCTCACAACACCCTTCATAGCATTAAACCTTCCATTATCCATTTCAGAATTATTGCACATTCTATTATCCATTTCAGAAGCATCACACTTTCTATTATCCATTTCAGAGATATCAGAAACTCATATTTCATTTATATCAATTAAAATCTTTTTATTAGCAGCTCAACCATTCCAATTGGTCCATTTTGTATCAGATTGTTATGTCTCAAGTTCAATAACCCTAACTAATTTATTTTTCAAATTATTTTGGTTTAACTTGCCTTACATTGAATTATTGGGATTGTAGAAGTCTTTTTCATTAATCAATTTCTATTAAAGTTGTAAATTTTGTCAGTAAACATGGTTTACTAACTACATTTATCTATAATGACATCTCTTAAACAGACATGGGGCCTAGTCTTTCGTTTTCATTGTGCATAAGTTATCAAGTGAAATATCATTTTAAAGACTTCAGGTACGTCCATTACCTGTATCTTTAGAAATTTAGAAATCAGAGTATATTTATCAACGTTATCATGTTTTGGTAAGTACATCAATGAATCAGTTTATAGTGATTTATTAGTTAATTAGTGACCCCGTCAATCATCGTCTAAATGGCATTTGCCCTTCAGTTATCCACGCGGCTTCAGGCCAAGTCCCCTGGTTGGCTTCGCAGGTGTACACCTATCTGTAGATCGTAACAATATCAAGGGGTTCACTATCAGATAATAACTAGCAATGCAGCTTTATATCATCTTATTCACCGTTTTAACTTAAAATGAATTGCAAATTTGGCCCAAACAATGTTTCAATGACCACTTAGCAATTCAGGAATGCATGTACTGAGCTTCGGCTCACAGTTTGAAATGTTTTAGATGTTTTATTTTACGCAAATGCTCAGGGAATTACCCTCATGCCAGCAAGTTAGCTGAAGAGAATAAGTGAAGCAAGGAAATCCGAATGGATCAGAAGTAATGCAATATATGCATACTTTAAAGCCGTATTTTGAATTCTTCAGTGGATGGAGGTGTAGATATTAGATGGTGAAATATTTTCATATGGTCTACAAACCCTATATTGGTTAATACTATTTGTGAATGGTTGATCATATGTGAAGGTGTATGGTTGAAGCTATGCTTAACTGTGTCAGTTATAGCACTCATATTTCAAGCCTTGTCCTTTTAGACGGCGGTAATACCCCTATAATTGGATTTATCAGATTACAATTGAGTATTTTATTAAGGAGAATATAAACAGTGAAACACGTTTAATTTGCAGCGTTACAGATTTGGTATCAGAGCTAGGTTGAGATTTTGTTTGTGGGATATGGATTATGGAGTTAAGGTACTGAGAAAGTTGGTTAGTGAGGAATAAAGATTATTATGATATCATTGGAGATTTGTGACAATAGTAATGTCTGCTTATCTCTCACCTATTCTACTCGTATATTCTTCTTTGCCAGATGGATCCATACAATGTGTATATAGTTTGATCTCAAGCATTAGAGTTGAGGGTGATTTTAACAACAAGTTTAAGGTGTTCCAATGCATTTAGATATGTATGGTCGTATGAGCCACCCATCTGATTGGTATGCCATTTTTTAGCCTAAATTGTTTATTTTTGGGATGTAAACCCTTGTACTCCAGGCGTGTAGCCCGTAGAGTTGTGGTCTCCGGCATGTAGCCGTTAAGCTTAATTTGATATCCTTTTATACTTCTACTCAATGCAGATGATGTGATGTAAGGCTTTAAGCCTGGGAATTCGCCAATTTGCAGGCGAAACTCTGTTCGTTTTGCCCCAAAAATTTCAGAATCATTAACATTCATAGCCCTAGGGTTGGGGGTTGTTACAAATGTGTCCTATGAAAGGCCCTTGACTCATTTTGAGGTTAAAAGTATAGGGAAAACCAAGTATGGGCGGAATACGCAAGTTCAATCAACTTGATAGTTTTGATCATTGTACAAGGACTGACTTTGAGGTAGCCTTTGTCCATGATCAACATGATTTACGCAAGGATTTTCCATCCTGACTTTAAGTTTATGGAGATATCTTTCATATGAAACAAGTTTCAGGTGGATGAGCAGTTATTCGGTTGTTCAAAACTATTAGGCAAGTCAAAGTCTGCAAAGTTAGCAGAATCCTAATGCACAAAGTCTGAGTTTAGTCCACTTGCATCCCATACATTCCATTAGATAGAGATGTTTTAGTTATTCTATATCAAAGTTCCGAAAGTAAGCTTTTCAATGACTCATGTTGCAACACATTTGGAGACCAGTGGCCAATGACATTCAGCCTAGAAATCCGATGGTACAGACTGCTCAAGTCAGTGGATACATATAACTTTGAGCTTATATTTCCTCATCATATGGGTGCCATTTTGTGCGCTTCTCGAATCCAAGTGGCAATTACATTAATATGCCTCATTGATTGCAGATATTTTCTTTTATAACTCAAGAATTTCATCTGAGTGAGCTATATGGGATTTCTTGATGTAGTATCCCCTAAATTATAGGATTTTGGAGACGCTTGTTCTATGGTGCATGAGTTTGAAACCATTGACTGCAGATTATTTCATATAAGAGAAATCAATGACACTTTAGAGAGATAGTTTGCTTCAATCCATTACAATTCAAGACTTGCTTAAATTGCCTAAACTCTACAAGCAGACCACTGATTCCACCTCCATTTGTGAAGTAGACATTATTCTTGAAAATATTTCACTGCACATTCGGGCAACATACCATCTACCATTGTCCTTGTTGAATTATCAACTATTGGATACTCCTCACTTTGATTAGGGACTTCATCTTTTTGTCTTCATGGCATCTCCACATCCAGTTGCATCATTATTCACTCTCATGTCATATCTTCATCGGTTCTGACCACTTTTTCCTGTTTTTAAGAGCTCAATTGTTACTAGTAGCTGGATTATGATTGAGTTGCACCCATGTCAATAGATCATAATTTTATAGCACGCCTGAACATAAGGCAGATCATAACTACACTTTGTATAGGGTTGATTGTTGTCTAACTTGTGGAGTCCATTGCCAAGGAAAACACAATGTGTTTACCCTTTTTAGCTAATTCAACCTCAGTTTCCTATTGAAGAACACTTTCATAAAGCTTAAGTTGGATAATCAAAATCTTTGCCATGCATTTGGAATGCGTCAGTGAGAAATTTTGATGAGTTACTGCCCATTGGACAAATGTCTTCAACTGATTCATATTAAAGCACTCTAAAGTGAAAGTATGACCCAGTGGAACCTTTTCATGGTAGTAGAGGTTTCAGAGGATAATAGGTGAACATTGAAATATTTTATTTAATTTCAACTGCACCGCTCCAGATTGCTAAGTGGGAACTAACAAATGTATGTGGTGTGGTAGCCAGAGCACTTCATTGCTGCCTGTTCCCAAAGACTAAAGGCTGTAGGAAGGACTCTCACCGTCAAGGCCCGCAGCTGTAAGAAGGGCCTATGTGTTAAGTAAGAAAGAAGCCGCCACCTTTGGTATAGTAGTCATGGAAACTCTCTTTCACTTTCAAAGCCATTTTGTGAATTAATTGATTCAGTTATCACTCATTCATTACATACACACGATCTGCCATGTAAGTGAATCTTGAGAATAAAGAGGTATAAACCAATTATGGACTCAAGTTATCGAATGACTCTAAAATTGAGTGTTCTACATCTCATAAATTTGTTTCAATCACTATTGATGGAATGGTTTTCGCTGAAGTGCTGATTCTATTTGGCTCATCAAACTTTGATAGCATTTTAAAAATGAGCTGGTTGTGCACATATGGGGTTAAGATAGATTGTGATGACCTTAAGGTTATGTCAAGAGATGAACAAGGGAGAGAAATATGTTTTATGGGAAAAGAAAGGAAAAATCTTGTCCTTTAAATTCTGTTATGAAATCCAATGAGCTCTTATGTCACGGATATATTATGTATTGGTGCTAGTAACATTCAATTGAAGAAAGAAAAAGCAGAAGATATTCCTATACCTTGTGAATTTAGAGATGTTTTCTTGAAGAATTACCAGGAGTGCTCCATAAAGAGCAATTAATTATGAGATTGAATTAATCCCTAATGCTCAATCTATCTCCAAAACCCCATATCGTATAGCCCCAATTGAGCTTAAAGAACTAAAGTTTCAGTCAAAGGAGCTATCACAGAAGAGATTTATCAAACGACCCAAGTGTGCCGTCATGGGATGCCTAGTTCTATTTGTAAAGAGGGATGCCTAATTCTATTTGTAAAGAAGAAGAATGGAACCTTGAGGTTATGTATTGTTTTCATAGAGATGAACACGATCACCATCAAAAACGAATACCCATCACCCCAAGAAGGTGACTTATTTGATCAATTATAAAGAACATGAGTCGTATATAAGATTGATTTGAGGTCAGGGTACCATCAACTTAGCATTATGTCTGAATACATTACCAAAACCACACTGCAGATCATGTTTGGGTCACTATGATTGCCATGCCTTTTGGCCTAATCAATGGCCCTGTAGCCTTTATGGATCTTATGAATAGAGTTTTAGACCATATCTCGATAAGTTAGATACTCCAAGGATAGAGATAAACATACTGTTTATTTGAGACAGTGTTATAGACCTTGAAGGAGCGTTAATTACATAGCAAATACAAGAAGCATGAGCATTGTTAGAAGCAATGGTATTTTTGGAATATATGGTTTCAAAGGAAGAGCTTAAGCAGTTACAAAGTGCTCAAGACCCACCAATGCATTGAGATTAGAAACCGTTTGAGTTTAGTAGAGAATTATCGAGTTCAAGAAGGATTTGACGAATGTTGTCCTCCCTTACTAATTTATTGAAGAAAGTTATAAAGTTAGCAAGAAGATTAAACTGGTGGCTTGCGTCTCCCAACAACTCAAGCCTTATGAGAAGGATTACCTGACTATGATATGGAGTTAGCAGCTATAGTTTTGCAGTGAAAAATTTGAAAACATTACTTATATAAAGTACCATGTAAAATCAATACTGATCATCAAAGCTTGAAGTACATCTTCACCAAGAAGAAGCTCAATCTATATGAAACACTAGTTGTGGCAGACCCCCTGAATAGGAAGGCACAACATACTGTGAATACTGTGGTGATTACTCAACTGAATTTCTTGAGAGGGCTTGAGGACTAGCACATTCAATTAGTGTCACACTGGAAGCCTTATGAGGAGGTTCATCACAATTACGATCTATGGATAATTTAGCAATCTAGTTATTCTATATCAAAGTTCAGAAAGTAAGCTTTCCAATGACTCATGTTGCAACACATTTGGAGACCAGTGGCCAATGAAATTCAGCCTAAAAATCTGATGGTACAGACTGTTCAAGTCAGTGGATACATATAATTTTGAGCTTATGTTTCCTCATCATATGGGTGCCATTTTGTGCACTTCTCGAATCCAAGTGGCAATTACTTCAATATGCCTCATTGATTGCAGATATTTTCTTTTATGACTCAAGAATTTCATCTAAGTGAGCTATATGGGATTTCTTGATGTAGTATCCCCTAAATTATAGGATTTTGGAGACGCTTGTTCTATGGTGCATAAGTTTGAAACCATTGACTGCAGACTATTTCATATAAGAGAAATCAATGACACTTTAGAGAGATATTTTGCTTCAATCCATTACAATTCAAGACTTACTTAAATTGCCCAAACTCTGCAAACAGACCACTGATTCCACCTCCATTTGTGAAGTAGACATTATTCTTAAAAATATTTCACTGTACATTCGGGTAACATACTATCTACCGTTGTCCTTGTTGAATTATCAACTGTTGGATACTCCTCACATTGCCTAGGGGCTTCATCTTTTTGTCTTCATAGCATCTCCTCATCCAGTTGCATATCATTCACTCTCATGTCATATCTTCATCGGTTCTGACCACTTTTTCCTGTTTTTAAGAGCTCAATTGTTACTAGTAGCTGGATTATAATTGAGTTGCACCCATGTCAATAGATCATAATTTTACAGCACGCCTGAACAGAAGGCAGATCTTCACTACACTTTGTATAGGGGTTGATTGTTATCTAACTTGTGGAATTCATTGCTCAGAAAAACACAATGTGTTTACTCCTTTTGGTTGATTCAACCTCAGTTTCCTATTGAAGATCACTTTTATAAAGCTTAAGTTGGATAATCAAAATCTTTGCCATGCATTTGGAATGCGTCAGTGAGAAATTTTGATGAGTTACTGCCCATTGGACAAATGTCTTCAACTGATTCATACTAAAGCACTCTAGAGTGAAAGTATAACCCAGTGGAACCTTTTCATGGTAGTAGAGGTTCCAGAGGATAATAGGTGAACATTGAAATATTCTATCTAATTTCAACTACACCGCTCCGGATTGCTAAGTGGGAACTAACAAATGTATGTGGTGTGGTAGCCAGAGCACTTCATTGATGCCTGTTTCATATAAGAGCAACCATTGCAATTCAATGAATACTCCATTACCTGTATCACAACTTATCAAGTGAAACCATTGCATATAATTCCCCTTGATATGTCCCACAAACATTGCAATTCAACCAGGTACCTGTATCATATAAGAGAAATCATTGATGTTTTAAGTTATAAATTATGGCATTGACTACAGACTATTTCATATAAGAGAAACCATTGCAATTCAATGAATACTCCATTACCTGTACCACAAGTTACCAAGTGAAACCATTGCATGTAATTCCCCTTGATATATCCCACAAACATTACATGTATCACAAGTTATCAAGAGAAACTTATATGTAACCTCTATATGAATTTCCTTGGCCACTGGTCTCCAAATGTGTTGCAGCATGAGTCATTGGAAAGCTTACTTTCTAAACTTTGATATAGAATAACTAGATTGTTGAATTACTAGATTTCTGCATTCACTCATGTTACCGTTTGATGGTTCGCATTAGTAAATCCATATCTTTCACTCATGACCTCCAATTGAGATATAAAACCCCAATATGAAAATCTCATAATGTCCACTAAAACTTTCTTTCAGGACACAAATCATGATTCATATAGTAAGGTCTCTAAAATTAGGATAGAACACAGACATGCACAATTTCAGTTCAATCTGCGCAGTCGTAGCAAAAGGACTATAACTTTTTCCACAAACCTCGGATTAAGGTGTTTCAAAAGGCATTTGAAAGACAACTCATTCATCTATCCACATACCAAAAATCACAATTTTTCAATGACCCAATCAATACCAATTTTCCGTAAATTCTACTGTTCAAACCTGCTCCCAGTTTCAATGTATTCTGTGTAGTCTTGAGTAAATTGGTCATAACTTTGTCCACACAACTTGAAATTGAGTAATTCAAAAGCCTACTGAAAGCTAACTCTTCAACCTACACCAAAAATCATAAATTTTAGATGTGCCAATTATTACCAGTTTATTCACAAACACGCCCCTATTTTGGGGTCTGTTTACAGCATAACAGCGCATATGCAATCTTCTCTTGACCTAAACCCCCACTAAAATCATTAGTTAACTTATATAAATCAGAATGAATATCTTGATACTCATTACCAATGCCAAAGCCTCAGACATGATATACACAGTATGTTTCAAGCCTCAGACAAGACATGAACTTCTTTCCCCAAAAATATAACTTAATGAAATCATATAGTCATATTTTTATTTTCAAAGAAATTCAATTCCACAATTTGAACAAAAACGTAATTAAAGCAAAGTATAATTCCGTGCAGAATACTTTCACAAGTTTCCCATACTTCATCACACAATCAGAATTCTTAGGAAGCTCAACAATGGCCTTTTCATATCTAATTGAGGCCAAAATCTTTTGGATCATATCAGTTCACTGAAAGGTTGCTAATAGTAAAACTTTTATAATTGATATCCAACCCAATAGCTCACAGTAATTCCAAAAACCATATGAATTTACACACTGAAAATAGGGCAGCTTCAAATAAAATTCCATAACTTATAAACTACACATCTAAAATTCATGAAAATTATTCCCCATATGTTGATTGAGTTGCACCCATATAAGTTAGTGCGTGAATGGACTTAATTATAGATATAAGGTACAAACATATGGGATTAAGCAATTGTAGATATAAGGTACAAACATATGTTGATTGAGTAGCTGTTACGATCTGTTAGTGCCCCCTGATAGTCAGATTCCATAACTTGTCTGCCAGCTCCGCCTATATAACTCAACTCAAACATGTGCATAGCATATTCCGTGTTCCTTACCTTACAACTCAGGTAGGACATTTCAGATCCTTACCCGGCTATCATCATTAAATCCATTGCAGTCATTGAGGGTCTTGTATTTCAAGAGCATCCAATCAGGTATCGGATCACAGGATTAAGCAATTAAGTATCAAGCAGATACCTTAAATCAAATTGCTTTGGGCAAATTATACCTCCTCAGAAATTACTTAAAAAACTGAGGATCAAGTAAAAGTCATGTACCAATATTTATTTGGGATAACCTTGCATCTTTTGGCAAAGTTCATAAATTTCGAGGACGAAACTCTTTAAGGGGGGAAAGCTGTAATAGCCCGACCCTAAATCATATGTATCTATTTAATTAAGCCATAATATTAATTTTTTTCACATTAATTTATCTCATTAATCATCCTGGTTGAGATAATTCATTTTTGGGGCTCCACTTTGCAATTCGAGTTTCATTTACCGAAAATAATTTTTCGGAGAAATTGATATAAGGCCTCGATATGTATGATTTAAAAGATTTAATTATTTTTCATAAGATTACAAAGATTTAATTTCGAGTTATGTAAAAATTTTATCGTAACACAGTATTTTTGTTCCAAACCCAATTCATTGGGGCCCAATTTGAAGTCCAACAAGTTGATAGGATTGAATTTGGCTAATTACCATCATTTATACCTAATTATAAATAATAAAAATCTACTTTTCGGAGGCTTATTCTCAGCCTAGTAAATCAAGCAAGGCAAAAACAAAGTATTTATCTTAACCAAGTATTTAAGATAAGCATGCAAATCACAAGCAAAAGCTAGCATCCTCTCTTCTCTCTCTACTCTCTCTCCACCTGGCCTCTCCCTCTCTCCAGGCCTGCCACCACCATTCTGGTGGTTTCAGGCCACTAGCTGCCATCCCTATAGCCACCAGAACAGCCACCAAGTCAGCCACCATCCATTCCCCATATCCCCTCAAGCATCAAACCTCAAATTACACCCCTTTATGCATGAACAAGTGATTAAACCCTAACTTTATCTTGTGATTTTGGTTGTATTTTGGTTTTGATTCTTCCTTTGATTATTAATTATCTTGTTTTGATGAAATCAAGAGTTAGTTTGATGTTTTGTTGGATGGATCATCTTGAAAGAAAGAAAAGATGGAGGTTCTTCATGTTCATGCAAGTTTAGGGTGTAATGATGGATTTTGATTATTTTAAATGAGATTTTGTGATCTTTGGCATTGGTAATGAGTGTTAAGATGTTCATTCTGATTTATACAAGTTAAATAATGATTTTAGTGGGGGTTTAGGTCAAGAGAAGATTCCATATGGGCTGTTATGCTGTGAACAGACCCCAAAATAGGGGTGCGTTTGTGAATAAACTGGTAATAATTGGCACATCCAAAATTCATGATTTTTGGTGCAGAAGAGTTAGCTTTCAGTAGGCTTTTGAATTACTCAATTTCGAGTTGTGTGGACGAAGTTATGACCAATTTACTCAAGACTGCACAGAATACATTGAAACTGGGAGCAGGTTTGAACAGTAGAATTTATGAAAAATTGGTATTGATTGGGGCATTGCAAAATTGTATTTTTGGTATGTGGATAGATCAATGAGTTATCTTTCAAATGCCTTTTGAAACACCTTAATCTGAGTTCTGTGCAAAAAGTTATAGTCCTTTTGCTATGGCTGCGCAGATTGAACTAAAATTGTACATGTCTGTGTTCTACCCTAATTTTAGGGACCTTACTATATGAATCATGATTTGTGTCCTGAAAGAAAGTTTTAGTGGACATTATGAGATTTTCATATTAGGGTTTTATATCTCAATTGGAGGTCAGGAGTGAAAGATATGGATTTACTAATGTAGACCATCAAACGGTAACATGAGTGAATGCAGAAATCGAGACATTTAGAAATATTATCAGAGGTTTCGATATAATTATGGGTATCACAAGGAAATTACACAGTGTAGTGAGTTCAACCAGTTTGATTATGTATAGAAACTTACTTTGGTTTGAAAACCGAGTTAAGTGTCTATCAGGTCTACCGAGGTTATTTGAGCCTTTATGAACCTCACAACACCCTTCATAGCATTAAACCTTTCATTATCCATTTCGGAATTATTGCACATTCTATTATCCATTTCAGAAGTATCACACTTTCTATTATCCATTTCAGAGATATCAGAAACTCATATTTCATTTATATCAATTGAAATCTTTTTATTAGCAGCTCAACCATTCCAATTGGTCCATTTTGTATTAGATTGTTATGTCTCAAGTTCAATAACCCTAACTGATTTATTTTTCAAATTATTTTGGTTTAACTTGCCTTACATTGAATTATTGGGATTGTAGAAGTCTTTTTCATTAATCAATTTCTATTAAAGTTATAAATTATGTCAGTAAACATAGTTTACTAACTGCATTTATCTATAATGACATCCCTTAAACAGACATGGGGCCTAGTCTTTCGTTTTCATTGTGCATAAGTTATCAAGTGAAATATCATTTTAAATACTTCAGGTACGTCCATTACCTGTATCTTTAGAAACCTAGAAATCAGAGTGTATTTATCAACGTTATCATGTTTTAGTAAGTACATCAATGAATCAGTTTATAGTGATTTATTAGTTAATTAGTGACCCCATCAATCATCGTCTAAATGGCATTTGCCCTTCAGTTATCCGCGCAGCTTCAAGCCAGGTCCCCCGGTTGGCTTGGCAGGTGTACACCTATCTATAGATCGTAACAATATCAAGGGGTTCACTATCACATAATAACTAGCAATGCAGCTTTATATCATCTTATTCACTGTTTTAACTTAAAATGAATTGCAAATTTGGCCCAATCAGTGTTTCAATGACCACTTAACAAGTCAGGAATGCATGTACTGAGCTTCGGCTCATAGTTTGAAATGTTTTTCAAGTTTTATTTTAGGCAAATGCTCAGAGAATTACCCTCATGCCAGCAAGTTAGCTGAAGAGAATAAGTGAAGCAAGGAAATCCGAATGGATCAGAAGTAATGCAATATATGTATACTTTAAAGCCGTATTTTGAATTCTTCAGTGGATGGAAGTGTAGATATTAGATGGTGAATTATTTTCATATGGTCTATAAACCCTATATTGGTTAATACTATTTGTGAATGGTTGATCATATGTGAAGGTGTATGGTTGACGCTATGCTTAATTGTGTCAGTTATAGCACCCATGTTTCAAGCCTTGTCCTTTTGGATGGCGGTAATACCCCTATAATTGGATTTATCAGATTGCAATTGAGTATTTTATTAAGGAGAATATAAACAGTGAAACATGTTTAATTTGGGGGCGTTATAGATTTGGTATCAGAGCTAGGTTGAGATTTTGTTTGTGGGATATGGATTATGGAGTTAAGGTACTGAGAAAGTTGGTTAGTGAGAAATGAAGATTATTATGATATCATTGGAGATTTGTGACAATAGTAATGTCTGCTTATCTCTCACCTATTCTACTCGTATATTCTTCTTTGCCAGATGGATCCATACAATGTGTATATAGTTTGATCTCAAGCATTAGAGTTGAGGGTGATTTTAACAACAAGTTTAAGGTGTTCCAATGCATTTAGATATGTATGGTCGTATGAGCCACCCATCTGATTGGTATGCCATTTTTTAGCCTAAATTGTTTATTTTTGGGATGTAAACCCTTGTACTCCAGGCGTGTACCCCGTAGAGTTGTGGTCTCCGGCGTGTAGCCGTTAAGCTTAATTTGATATCCTTTTATACTTCTACTCAATGCAGATGATGTGATGTAAGGCTTTAAGCCTGGGAATTCGCCAATTTGCAGGGGAAACTCTGTTCGTTTTGCCCCAGAAATTTTAGAATCATTAACATTCATAGCCCTAGGGTTGGGGGTTGTTACAAATGTGTCCTATGAAAGGCCCTTGACTCATTTTGAGGTTAAAAGTATAGGGAAAACCAAGTATGGGCGGAATACGCAAGTTCAATCAACTTGATAGTTTTGATCATTGTACAAGGACTGACTTTGAGGTAGCCTTTGTCCATGATCAACATGATTTATGCAAGGATTTTCCATCCTGACTTTAAGTTTATGGAGATATCTTTCATATGAAACAAGTTTCAGGTGGATGAGAAGTTATTCGGTTATTCAAAACTATAAGGCAAGTCAAAGTCTACAAAGTTGGCAGAATCCTAATGCACAAAGTCTGAGTTTAGTCCACTTGCAGCCCATACATTCCGTTAGATAGAGATGTTTTAGTTATTCTATATCAAAGTTCAGAAAGTAAGCTTTTCAATGACTCATGTTGCAACACATTTGGAGACCAGTGGCCAATGACATTTAGCCTAGAAATATGATGGTACAGACTGCTCAAGTCAGTGGATACATATAATTTTGAGCTTATATTTCCTCATCATATGGGTGCCATTTTGTGCGCTTCTCGAATTCAAGTGGCAATTACATTAATATGCCTCATTGATTGCAGATATTTTCTTTTATAACTCAAGAATTTCATCTAAGTGAGCTATATGGGATTTCTTGATGTAGTATCCCCTAAATTATAGGATTTTGGAGACGCTTGTTCTATGGTGCATAAGTTTGAAACCATTGACTACAGACTATTTCATATAAGAGAAATCAATGACACTTTAAAGAGATATTTTGCTTTAATCCATTACAATTCAAGACTAGCTTAAATTGCCTAAACTCTGCGAGCAGACCACTGATTCCACCTCCATTTGTGAAGTAGACATTATTCTTGAAAAGATTTCACTGCACATTTGGGTAACATACCATCAACCATTGTCCTTGTTGAATTATCAACTGTTGGATACTCCTTACTTTGACTAGGGGCTTCATCTTTTTGTCTTCATGGCATCTCCTCTTCCAGTTGCATCATCATTCACTCTCATGTCATATCTTCATTGGTTATGACCACTTTTTCCTGTTTTTAAGAGCTCAATTGTTACTAGTAGCTGGATTATGATTGAGTTGCACCCATGTCAATAGATCATAATTTTATAGCACGCCTAAACATAAGGCAGATCTTAACTACACTTTGTATAGGGTTGATTGTTGTCTAACTTGTGGAATCCATTACTAAGGAAAACACAATGTGTTTACCTTTTTTGGCTAATTCAACCTCAGTTTTCTATTGAAGATCACTTTCATAAAGCTTAAGTTGGGTAATCAAAATCTTTGCTATGCATTTGGAATGCGTCAGTGAGAAATTTTGATGAGTTACTGCCCATTGGACAAATGTCTTCAACTGATTCATATTAAAGCACTCTAGAGTGAAAGTATGACCCAGTGGAACCTTTTCATGGTAGTAGAGGTTTCAGAGGATAATAGGTGAACATTGAAATATTTTATTTAATTTCAACTACACCGCTCCGGATTGCTAAATGGGAACTAACAAATGTATGTGGTGTGGTAGCCAAAGCACTTCATTGCTGCCTATTCCCAAATACTAAAGGCTGTAGGAAGGACTCTCACCTTCAAGGCCCGCAGCGGTAAGAAGGGCCTATGTGTTGAGTAAGAAAGAAGCCGCCTCCTTTGGTATAGTAGTCATGGAAACTCTCTTTCACTTTCAAAGCCATTTTGTGAATTAATTGATTCAGTTGTCACTCATTCATTATATACACACGATCTGCCATGTAAGTGAATCTTGAGAATAAAGAGGTATAAACCAATTATGGACTCAAGTTATCGAATGACTCTAAAATTGAGTGTTCTACATCTCATAAATTTGTTTCAATCACTATTGATGGAATGGTTTTCCCTGAAGTGCTGATTCTATTTGGCTCATCAAACTTTGATGGCATTTTAAAAATGAGCTGGTTGTGCACATATGGGGTTAAGATAGATTGTGATGACCTTAAGGTTATGTCAAGAGATGAACAAGGGAGAGAAATATGTTTCATGGGAAAAGAAAGGAAAAATCTTGTCCTTTAACTTCTGTTATGAAATCCAATGAGCTCTTGTGTCAAGGATATATTATGTATTGGTGCTAGTAACATTCAACTGAAGAAAGAAAAAGCAGAAGATATTCCTATAGCTTGTGAATTTAGAGATGTTTTCTTGAAGAATTGCCAGGAGTGCTCCATAAAGAGCAATTGATTATGAGATTGAATTAATCCCTAATGCTCAATCTATCTCCAAAACCCCATATCGTATAGCCCCAATTGAGCTTAAAGAACTAAAGTTTCAGTCAAAGGAGCTATCACAGACGAGATTTATCAAACCACCCAAGTGTGCCGTCATGGGATGCCTAGTTCTATTTGTAAAGAGGGATGCCTAGTTCTATTTGTAAAGAAGAAGAATGGAACCTTGAGGTTATGTATTGTTTTCATAGAGATGAACACGATCACCATCAAAAACGAATACCCATCACCCCAAGAAGGTGACTTATTTGATCAACTGTAAAGAACATGAGTCGTATATAGGATTGATTTGAGGTCAGGGTACCATCAACTTAGCATTATGTCTGAATACATTAGCAAAACCACACTGTAGATCATGTTTGGGTCACTATGATTGCCATGCCTTTTGGCCTAATCAATGGCCCTGTAGCCTTTATGGATCTTATGAATAGAGTTTCAGACCATATCTCGACAAGTTAGATACTCCAAGGATAGAGATAAACATACTGTTTATTTGAGACAGTGTTATAGACCTTGAATGAGCATCAATTACATAGCAAATACAAGAAGCATGAGCATTGTTAGAAGCAATGGTATTTTTGGAATATATGCTTTCAAAGGAAGAGCTTAAGCAGTTACAAAGTGCTCAAGACCCACCAATGCATTGAGATTAGAAACCGTTTGAGTTTAGTAGAGAATTATCGAGTTCAAGAAGGATTTGACGAATGTTGTCCTCCCTGACCAATTTGTTGAATAAAGTTATAAAGTTAGCAAGAAGATTAAACTGGTGGCTTGCGCCTCCCAACAACTCAAGCCTTATGAGAAGGATTACCTGACTATGATATGGAGTTAGCAGCTATAGTTTTTGTAGTGAAAAATTTGGAAACATTACTTATATAAAGTACCATGTAAAATCAATACTGATCATCAAAGCTTGAAATACATCTTCACTCAGAAGAAGCTCAATCTATATGAAACACTAGTTGTGGCAGACCCCCTGAATAGGAAGGCACAACATACTGTGAATACTGTTGTGATTACTCAACTGAATTTCTTGAGACGACTTGAGGACTAGCACATTCAATTAGTGTCACACTGAAAGCCTTATGAGGAGGTTCATAGCAATTACGATCTATGGATAATTCAACAATCTAGTTATTCCATATCAAAGTTCAGAAAGTAAGCTTTCCAATGACTCATGTTGCAACACATTTGGAGACCAGTGGCCAATGAAATTCAGCCTAGAAATCTGATGGTACAGACTGTTCAAGTCAGTGGATACATATAATTTTGAGCTTATGTTTCCTCATCATATGGGTGCCATTTTGTGCACTTCTCGAATCCAAGTGGCAATTACTTCAATATGCCTCATTGATTGCAGATATTTTCTTTTGTAACTCAAGAATTTCATCTAAGTGAGCTATATGGGGTTTCTTGATGTAGTGTCCTCTAAATTACAGGATTTTGGAGCGGCTTGTCCTATGGTACATAAATTTAAAACCATTAACTACAGATTATTTCATATAAGAGAAATCAATGACACTTTAGAGAGACATTTTGCTTCAATCCATTGCAATTCAAGACTTGCTTAAATTGCCGAAACTCTGCAAGCAGACCACTGATTCCACCTCCATTTGTGAAGTAGACATTATTCTTAAAAATATTTCACTACACATTCGGGTAACATACTATCTACCATTGTCCTTGTTGAATTATCAACTGTTGGATACTCCTCACTTTGCCTAGGGGCTTCATCTTTTTGTCTTCATAGCATCTCCTCATCCAGTTGCATATCATTCACTCTCATGTCATATCTTCATCGGTTCTGACCACTTTTTCCTGTTTTTAAGAGCTCAATTATTACTAGTAGATGGATTATGATTGAGTTGCACCCATGTCAATAGATCATAATTTTGCAGCACGCCTGAACAGAAGGCAGATCTTCACTACACTTTGTAAAGGGGCTGATTGTTATCTAACTTGTGGAATTCATTGCTCAAAAAAACGCAATGTGTTTACCCTTTTTGGCTGATTCAACCTCAGTTTCCTATTGAAGATCACTTTTATAAAGCTTAAGTTGGACAATCAAAATCTTTGCCATGCATTTGGAATGCGTCAGTGAGAAATTTTCATGAGTTACTGTCCATTGGACAAATGTCTTCAACTGATTCATACTAAAGCACTCTAGAGTGAAAGTATGACCCAGTGGAACCTTTTCATGGGAGTAGAGGTTCCAGAGGATAATAGGTGAACATTGAAATATTTTATCTAATTTCAACTGCACCGCTCCGGATTGCTAAGTGGGAACTAATAAATGTATGTGGTGTGGTAGCCAGAGCACTTCATTGCTGCCTGTTTCATATAAGAGTAACCATTACAATTCAATGAATACTCCATTACCTATATCACAAGTCATCAAGTGAAACCATTGCATGGAATTCCCCTTGATATATCCCACAAATATTGCAATTCAACCAGGTACCTGTATCATATAAGAGAAATCATTGATGTTTCAAGTTATAAATTATGGCATTGACTACAGACTATTTCATATAAGAGAAACCATTGCAATTCAATGAATACTCCATTACCTGTATCACAAGTTACCAAGTGAAACCATTGCATGTAATTCCCCTTGATACATCCCACAAACATTACCTGTATCACAAGTTATCAAGAGAAACTTATATGCAACCTCTATATGAATTTCCTTGGCCACTGCTCTCCAAATGTGTTGCAACATGAGTCATTGGAAAGCTTACTTTCTAAACTTTGATATAGAATAACTAGATTGTTGAATTACGAGATTTCTGCATTCACTCATGTTACCGTTTGATGGTCTGCATTAGTAAATCCATATCTTTCACTCCTGACCTCCAATTGAGATATAAAACACCGATATGAAAATCTCATAATGTCCACTAAAACTTTCTTTTAGGACACAAATCATGATTCATATAGTAAGGTCTCTAAAATTAGGGTAGAACACAGACATGCACAATTTCAGTTCAATCTGCGCAGTCGTAGCAAAAGGACTATAACTTTTTTCACAAAACTCGGATTAAGGTGTTTCAAAAGGCATTTGAAAGACAACTCATTCATCTATCCACATACCAAAAATCACAATTTTTCAATGACCCAATCAATACCAATTTTCCGTAAATTCTACTGTTCAAACCTGCTCCCAGTATGAAAGGCCCTTGACTCATTTTGAGGTTAAAAGTATAGGGAAAACCAAGTATGGGCGGAATACGCAAGTTCAATCAACTTGATAGTTTTGATCATTGTATAAGGACTGACTTTGAGGTAGCCTTTGTCCATGATCAACATGATTTACGCAAGGATTTTCCATCCTGACTTTAAGTTTATGGAGATATCTTTCATATGAAACAAGTTTCAGGTGGACGAGCAGTTATTCGGTTGTTCAAAACTATTAGGCAAGTCAAAGTCTGCAAAGTTAGCAGAATCCTAATGCACAAAGTCTGAGTTTAGTCCACTTGCATCCCATACATTCCATTAGATAGAGATGTTTTAGTTATTCTATATCAAAGTTCCGAAAGTAAGCTTTTCAATGACTCATGTTGCAACACATTTGGAGACCAGTGGCCAATGACATTCAGCCTAGAAATCCGATGGTACAGACTGCTCAAGTCAGTGGATACATATAACTTTGAGCTTATATTTCCTCATCATATGGGTGCCATTTTGTGCGCTTCTCGAATCCAAGTGGCAATTACATTAATATGCCTCATTGATTACAGATATTTTCTTTTATAACTCAAGAATTTCATCTAAGTGAGCTATATGGGATTTCTTGATGTAGTATCCCCTAAATTATAGGATTTTGGAGACGCTTGTTCTATGTTGCATAAGTTTGAAACCATTGACTGCAGATTATTTCATATAAGAGAAATCAATGACCCTTTAGAGAGATAGTTTGCTTCAATCCATTACAATTCAAGACTTGCTTAAATTGCCTAAACTCTACAAGCAGACCACTGATTCCACCTCCATTTGTGAAGTAGACATTATTCTTGAAAATATTTCACTGCACATTCGGGCAACATACCATCTACCATTGTCCTTGTTGAATTATCAACTATTGGATACTCCTCACTTTGATTAGGGACTTCATCTTTTTGTCTTCATGGCATCTCCTCATCCAGTTGCATCATTATTCACTCTCATGTCATATCTTCATCGGTTCTGACCACTTTTTCCTGTTTTTAAGAGCGCAATTGTTACTAGTAGCTGGATTATGATTGAGTTGCACCCATGTCAATAGATCATAATTTTATAGCACGCCTGAACATAAGGCAGATCTTAACTACACTTTGTATAGGGTTGATTGTTGTCTAACTTGTGGAGTCCATTGCTTAGGAAAACACAATGTGTTTACCCTTTTTAGCTAATTCAACCTCAGTTTCCTATTGAAGAACACTTTCATAAAGCTTAAGTTGGATAATCAAAATCTTTGCCATGCATTTGGAATGCGTCAGTGAGAAATTTTGATGAGTTACTGCCCATTGGACAAATGTCTTCAACTGATTCATATTAAAGCACTCTAGAGTGAAAGTATGACCCAGTGGAACCTTTTCAGGGTAGTAGAGGTTTCAGAGGATAATAGGTGAACATTGAAATATTTTATTTAATTTCAACTACACCGCTCCAGATTGCTAAGTGGGAACTAACAAATGTATGTGGTGTGGTAGCCAGAGCACTTCATTGCTGCCTGTTCCCAAAGACTAAAGGCTGTAGGGAGGACTCTCACCTTCAAGGCCCGCAGCTGTAAGAAGGGCCTATGTGTTGAGTAAGAAAGAAGCCGCCACCTTTGGTATAGTAGTCATGGAAACTCTCTTTCACTTTCAAAGCCATTTTGTGAATTAATTGATTCAGTTATCACTCATTCATTACATACACACGATCTGCCATGTAAGTGAATCTTGAGAATAAAGAGGTATAAACCAATTATGGACTCAAGTTATCGAATGACTCTAAAATTGAGTGTTCTACATCTCATAAATTTGTTTCAATCACTATTGATGGAATGGTTTTCCCTGAAGTGCTGATTCTATTTGGCTCATCAAACTTTGATAGCATTTTAAAAATGAGCTGGTTGTGCACATATGGGGTTAAGATATATTGTGATGACCTTAAGGTTATGTTAGGAGATGAACAAGGGAGAGAAATATGTTTTATGGGAAAAGAAAGGAAAAATCTTGTCCTTTAAATTCTGTTATGAAATCCAATGAGCTCTTATGTCAAGGATATATTATGTATTAGTGCTAGTAACATTCAACTGAAGAAAGAAAAAGCAGAAGATATTCCTATACCTTGTGAATTTGGAGATGTTTTCTTGAAGAATTACCAGGAGTGCTCCATAAAGAGCAATTAATTATGAGATTGAATTAATCCCTAATGCTCAATCTATCTCCAAAACCCCATATCGTATAGCCCCAATTGAGCTTAAAGAACTAAAGTTTCAGTCAAAGGAGCTATCACAGAAGAGATTTATCAAACGACCCAAGTGTGCCGTCATGGGATGCCTAGTTCTATTTGTAAAGAGGGATGCCTAATTCTATTTGTAAAGAAGAAGAATGGAACCTTGAGGTTATGTATTGTTTTCATAGAGATGAACACGATCACCATCAAAAACGAATACCCATCACCCCAAGAAGGTGACTTATTTGATCAATTATAAAGAACATGAGTCGTATATAAGATTGATTTGAGATCAGGGTACCATCAACTTAGCATTATGTCTGAATACATTACCAAAACCACACTGCAGATCATGTTTGGGTCACTATGATTGCCATGTCTTTTGGCCTAATCAATGGCCCTGTAGCCTTTATGGATCTTATGAATAGAGTTTCAGACCATATCTCGATAAGTTAGATACTCCAAGGATAGAGATAAACATACTGTTTATTTGAGACAGTGTTATAGACCTTGAAGGAGCGTCAATTACATAGCAAATACGAGAAGCATGAGCATTGTTAGAAGCAATGGTATTTTTGGAATATATGGTTTCAAAGGAAGAGCTTAAGCAGTTACAAAGTGCTCAAGACCCACCAATGCATTGAGATTAGAAACCGTTTAAGTTTAGTAGAGAATTATCGAGTTCAAGAAGGATTTGACGAATGTTGTCCTCCCTGACCAATTTATTGAAGAAAGTTATAAAGTTAGCAAGAAGATTAAACTGGTGGCTTGCGTCTCCCAACAACTCAAGCCTTATGAGAAGGATTACCTGACTATGATATGGAGTTAGCAGCTATCGTTTTGCAGTGAAAAATTTGAAAACATTACTTATATAAAGTACCATGTAAAATCAATACTGATCATCAAAGCTTGAAGTACATCTTCACTCAGAAGAAGCTCAATCTATATGAAACACTAGTTGTGGCAGACCCCCTGAATAGGAAGGCACAACATACTGTGAATACTGTGGTGATTACTCAACTGAATTTCTTGAGAGGGCTTGAGGACTAGCACATTCAATTAGTGTCACACTGGAGGCCTTATGAGGAGGTTCATCGCAGTTACGATCTATGGATAATTTAGCAATCTAGTTATTCTATATCAAAGTTCAGAAAGTAAGCTTTCCAATGACTCATGTTGCAACACATTTGGAGACCAGTGGCCAATGAAATTCAGCCTAAAAATCTGATGGTACAGACTGTTCAAGTCAGTGGATACATATAATTTTGAGCTTATGTTTCCTCATCATATGGGTGCCATTTTGTGCACTTCTCGAATCCAAGTGGCAATTACTTCAATATGCCTCATTGATTGCAGATATTTTCTTTTATGACTCAAGAATTTCATCTAAGTGAGCTATATGGGATTTCTTCATGTAGTATTCCCTAAATTATAGGATTTTGGAGACGCTTGTTCTATGGTGCATAAGTTTGAAACCATTGACTGCAGACTATTTCATATAAGAGAAATCAATGACACTTTAGAGAGATATTTTGCTTCAATCCATTACAATTCAAGACTTGCTTAAATTGCCCAAACTCTGCAAGCAGACCACTGATTCCACCTCCATTTGTGAAGTAGACATTATTCTTAAAAATATTTCACTGTACATTCGGGTAACATACTATCTACCGTTGTCCTTGTTGAATTATCAACTGTTGGATACTCCTCACATTGCCTAGGGGCTTCATCTTTTTGTCTTCATAGCATCTCCTCATCCAGTTGCATATCATTCACTCTCATGTCATATCTTCATCGGTTCTGACCACTTTTTCCTGTTTTTAAGAGCTCAATTGTTACTAGTAGCTGGATTATAATTGAGTTGCACCCATGTCAATAGATCATAATTTTACAACACGCCTGAACAGAAGGCAGATCTTCACTACACTTTGTATAGGGGTTGATTGTTATCTAACTTGTGGAATTCATTGCTCAGAAAAACGCAATGTGCTTACTCCTTTTGGTTGATTCAACCTCAGTTTCCTATTGAAGATCACTTTTATAAAGCTTAAGTTGGATAATCAAAATCTTTGCCATGCATTTGGAATGCGTCAGTGAGAAATTTTCATGAGTTACTGCCCATTGGACAAATGTCTTCAACTGATTCATACTAAAGCACTCTAGAGTGAAAGTATAACCCAGTGGAACCTTTTCATGGTAGTAGAGGTTCCAGAGGATAATAGGTGAACATTGAAATATTCTATCTAATTTGAACTACACCGCTCCGGATTGCTAAGTGGGAACTAACAAATGTATGTGGTGTGGTAGCCAGAGCACTTCATTGCTGCCTGTTTCATATAAGAGCAACCATTGCAATTCAATGAATACTCCATTACCTGTATCACAACTTATCAAGTGAAACCATTGCATATAATTCCCCTTGATATATCCCACAAACATTGCAATTCAACCAGGTACCTGTATCATATAAGAGAAATCATTGATGTTTTAAGTTATAAATTATGGCATTGACTACAGACTATTTCATATAAGAGAAACCATTGCAATTCAATGAATACTCCATTACCTGTACCACAAGTTACCAAGTGAAACCATTGCATGTAATTCCCCTTGATATATCCCACAAACATTACATGTATCACAAGTTATCAAGAGAAACTTATATGTAACCTCTATATGAATTTCCTTGGCCACTGGCCTCCAAATGTGTTGCAGCATGAGTCATTGGAAAGCTTACTTTCTAAACTTTGATATAGAATAACTAGATTGTTGAATTACTAGATTTCTGCATTCACTCATGTTACCGTTTGATGGTTCGCATTAGTAAATCCATATCTTTCACTCATGACCTCCAATTGAGATATAAAACCCCAATATGAAAATCTCATAATGTCCACTAAAACTTTCTTTCAGGACACAAATCATGATTCATATAGTAAGGTCTCTAAAATTAGGATAGAACACAGACATGCACAATTTCAGTTCAATCTGTGCAGTCGTAGCAAAAGGACTATAACTTTTTCCACAAAACTCGGATTAAGGTGTTTCAAAAGGCATTTGAAAGACAACGCATTCATCTATCCACATACCAAAAATCACAATTTTTCAATGACCCAATCAATACCAATTTTCCGTAAATTCTACTGTTCAAACCTGCTCCCAGTTTCAATGTATTCTGTGTAGTCTTGAGTAAATTGGTCATAACTTTATCCATACAACTTGAAATTGAGTAATTCAAAAGCCTACTGAAAGCTAACTCTTCAACCTACACCAAAAATCATAAATTTTAGATGTGCTAATTATTACCAGTTTATTCACAAACACGCCCCTATTTTGGGGTCTGTTTACAGCATAACAGCCCATATGGGGGTTTAGGTCAAGAGAAGATTCCATATGGGCTGTTATGCTGTGAACAGACCCCAAAATAGGGGTGCGTTTGTGAATAAACTGGCAATAATTGGCACATCCAAAATTCATGATTTTTGGTGTAGAAGAGTTAGATTTCAGTAGGCTTTTGAATTACTCAATTTCGAGTTGTGTGGACGAAGTTATGACCAATTTACTCAAGACTGCACAGAATACATTGAAACTGGGAGCAGGTTTGAACAGTAGAATTTATGAAAAATTGGTATTGATTGGGGCATTGCAAAATTGTGATTTTTGGTATGTGGATAGATCAATGAGTTATCTTTCAAATGCCTTTTGAAACACCTTAATCTGAGTTTTGTGGAAAAAGTTATAGTCCTTTTGCTATGACTGCGCAGATTGAACAGAAATTGTGCATGTTTGTGTTCTACCCTAATTTTAGGGACCTTACTATATGAATCATGACTTGTGTTCTGAAAGAAAGTTTTAGTAGACATTATGAGATTTTCATATTGGGGTTTTATATCTCAATTGGAGGTCAGGAGTGAAAGATATGGATTTGCTAATGCAGACCATCAAACGGTAACACGAGTGAATGCAGAAATCGAGACATTTGAAAATATTATCAGAAGTTTCGATATAATTATGTGTATCACAAGGAAATTACAAAGTGTAGTGAGTTCAACCAGTTTCATTATGCATAGAAACTTACTTTGGTTTGAAAACCGAGTTAAGTGTCTATCAGGTCTACCAAGGTTATTTGAGCCTTTATGAACCTCACAATGCCCTTCATAGCATTAAACCTTCCATTATCCATTTCAGATTAATGTACATTCTATTATCCATTTTAGAAGCATCACACTTTCTATTATCCATTTCAGAGATATCAGAAACTCATATTTCATTTATGTCAATTGAAATCTTTTTATTAGTAGCTCAACCATTCCAATTGGTCCATTTTCTATTAGATTGTTATGTTTCAAGTTCAATAATCCTAACTGATTTATTTTTTCAATCATTTTGGTTTAACTTGCCTTACATTGAATTATTGGGATTGTAGAAGTCTTTTTCATTAATTAATTTCTATTAAAGTTATAAATTATGTCAGTAAACATGGTTTACTAACTACATTTATCTATAATGACATCTCTTAAACAGAAATGAGACCTAGTCTTTTGTTTTCATTATGCATAAGTTATCAAGTGAAATATCATTTTAAAGACTTTAGGTACGTCCATTACCTGTATCTTTAGAAATCTAGAAATCAGAGTCTATTTATCAACGTTATCATGTTTTGATAAGTACATCAATGAATCAGTTTACACAGTAATTTATCAGTTAATTAGTGACCCCGTCAATTATCATCTAAATGGCATTCGCCCTTCAGTTACAAGCGCGGCTTCAGGTTAGGTCCCCCGGTCGGCTTGGTAGGTGTACTCCTACCATAGATCGTAACAATATCAAGGGGTTCACTATCAGATAATAACTAGCAATGCAGCTTTATATCATCTTATTCACTATTTTATCTTAAAATGAATTGCAAATTAGGCCCAATCAGTGTTTCAATGACCACTTAACAATTTAGGAATGCATGTACTAAGCTTTGGGTAACAGTTCGAAATGTTTTTCATGTTTTGTTTTAGGCAAATGCTCAGAGAATTACCCTCATGCTAGCAAGTCAGCTGAAGAGAATAAGTGAAGTAAGGAAATCCGAATGAATCAGAAGTAATGCATTATATGCATACTTTAAAGCCATATTTTGAATTCTTCAGTGGATGGATGTGTAGATATTAGATGGTGAATTATTTTCAGATGGTCTATAAACCCTATATTGGTTAATACTGCTTGTGAATGGCTGATCATATGTGAAGGTGTATGGTTGAAGCTATGCTTAACTGTATCAGTTAGATCACTCATGTTTCAAGCCTTGTCCTTTTGGACGGCGGTAATGCCCCTATCATTGGATTTATCAGATTGCAATTGAGTATTTTATTAAGGAGAATATAACCAGGAAAACATGTTTAATTTGGGGGCATTACAAGACCTGATATTGCCTATGTAGTTCATGTAGTTTTCCAGTATATGCATGCTCCCCGTACTGCTCATTTACATGCTGTCAAGCGTATTTTCAGGTATTTACAGGGTACCTTGGGTTTGGGGTTGCAGCTCCTTGCAGTTTCCACTCCATCTATCATCATTGTCTATTCTGATGCTGGTTGGGCAGGATGCAAAGACTCTTGTCAATCTACAACGGGCTACGTAGTGTTCTTTGGCTCGAATCTTATCTCCTGGGGCTCCAAGAAGCAACCTACGGTTTCCAAATCATCTACTAAAGCTGAATATCACGTTGTTGCTTACACAATTGCTGAAACCATTTGGATTCACAAGTTACTTGCTGACATTGGCATCTGTTTATCTTCCCCTACCAAGGTCTACTGCGATAACATCAGTGCCTCCTATATGGCTGTTAATCCGGTCCAGCATGATCGTAGCAAACACATCACGGTTGACTACCATTTTGCTCGTGAGCATGTCGCTTATGGGGATTTAGTTGCTCATTACATTCCTACTAAGCTTCAGTAAGCTGATATTTTTACCAAAGGATTGTCTTCTAAGTTGTTTTATTTTTTCAGGGATAATCTGTCAGTACGTTCCTTCCCAACAGATTGAGTGGGTGTAATAGTATACAGGGGATAATAATGTAATTTTTATACTCCCTGAATGTTATATATATACGGCCAGGCTACCTAATTAGGTCAGAGCCTTAACTTACATTCACAACTATGACACCACTACTATAAGGCCCTCAACTAATTAGGCCTTAATTAGTGATAATATTTTCTTTAAAAGAGAAAAGTAATAGTAGAAACCCATTTTTTGTTAGAACATTATAGCTGTATTTTGAGAGAAAAAGCTTATAAAAGATTTCACATAAACCTTTAATTAAATAATAGGTTATATAATGAGAAAATATTTTTGTTTTTTTGCTTTTCCTAAAAAGGTAACAAGTCTCTCTTAAATGTAAACCATTTTTTAACCCCTAGGTTATGGTACAAACATGAACTTAAAGTTTTCATGAACATAATAAACCACTTGAAACCTCATGATATTAACCTTAGAGGGTATATCAAGCTTATAAAATCTTATAAAGGAACCTTTCACTCAAACGTCATTCTCATAGGCTTTATCGCAAACTTAAAAAATACTTTGTACAATGATGTTTAAGGCTTCATTTGGACCTTGGAAAATTTGGTGGAAAGAAAAAAATATGGGAAAGTTGCTTTTTTTCTTGTGTTTGGTTTAGAGAAAATCACAAAGAAAACAATATATAGAGGAAAGTTAGATGGAAAAATTGCTCAAAGCAAGTGATAAAATTTCCCTCATAAAATTGTGAGGAAGGTTTGACGAAGATTCCTAACTTCCTCCAACCTCACATTGCTTAGATACCATCAACATAATTCAAGTAGTTCATCAACATTCAAATTTCTCATCCAAATTCTTGTATTTTTTCCTTAATCCAAACAAGAGAAAAAAAACTCATTCTCTCCCTGCTTCTATTTCCTTCACATTTTTTTCCTTTCAACTTTTCTTTCCACCAAATTTTTCTAGGACCAAATGGAGCCTAAGTCTTCATCACCCATGCAAATTTAAATACACATTCAAACATCAATTACTTTTAAAATGTTACAATGCAAGCAAAACTTAATCTTTAAACATATGGAGCTAATCCTACTCTTTGGAAATATAAAAGCATAACATTGGTCGCTTGATTGGTTTAGAAGCATCTAAGGGCCATACTAGACTTGCACACATACATAGCAACATAAGAACATATCATAGTGATGTTCACTGCAGTTGCGCAGGTGTTATAGTTTAGATTAAATATCATTCCGCAAGGACCAATGCAATCTACAAAGTTTTATCCTTCTAAGATCCTAAGCAAAATGATTAATCAAGTGGAAGGTTTATCCAAACTAGAAAACCACTTTATCGCAAGAAGAAGAAATCTAACGAATTAAAGCATCTAGGGATTTGTTTTGCCTACGATGAACTCGATTCATGAATTAAGCATGTACTTTTCTCAAGTTTGGGTGATTTAGAGGATGATAATCTAATAAAATTTAATCATTTCTTTCGAAATAAACCAAATTTACTTAAACTGATATAATCACCATTCTTTTAAAGGGGTCTTGCTTAATTTAAGTTACGTATCTTGATTACCAATTTTCTTTCATCTCAAACATGCAATCCTCTCTCAAGAACCATATGCAAGTAAATTGGGTTTCTCTTTTCGTTATTTCACACTACTGTCTAACATATGCAAGTAAATTGGCCAAAATTACGCGCAATCAATCAAAACAATAGATAGATTGAACAAAACCAAACAAGATCAAGCACAAAATTTGATTGATAAATTAGTATTCCAACATCATTGTTTTGGCTAGCAAATCTCTAGACTAAAAAAACCTAGCCACTCATGATTATTGAAATTAAATCAAAAGAGTTCAAACTAAACATCAATGAAACCAAAACTAATCTAAAATGAGCTTCAAGAAGTAGACAGAGAAAAATGCTTATCAACAACGGATTTTCTTCAGATGATCTGTGAATCTTCAAAGGCTTCACTTGCAAGTCTCTTCCCTTGATCCCTTCTTTTTTGCAAGCAGTCGAGAGAAGCCTTAATATAGCAAAACTAGAGCATTTTCAGGTACAAGATCAGAAGAAGATGAACAGGCTCAGTAGGTAAGCGGTTCATAGCCTTTTTCACGAGCTAACCATGATGACCTCTAACTCCTACTTCTTCTATTCTTCTTCTCACCATGGACACATGGGACTAGGGGGAGGTCAGTGGTGATGGATTAGCATCTTTTGGAGGGCCAACTAACATTGGGTCAAAAGGCCTTAAAACCTATGAAGCACTTCAGACAAGTTAACCAAGCATAAAATGAAAAAAAGTGCACAAATCAGCTTTTAGAGCATGCAATTCACTAAGAAATGGTAGCATATAACCCTAAAATGATGCACATTTTTAGCACTTATCAAAATATCCCATGCTTAGACTATTGATTATGCTTAAGCAATCATGAGACTAAAAAGAAAAAGAAAAAAGTTTATGTACAACCTCCTCAGGAAGGGCAACAATGGCACACTCAATGATAAAATTGATCGAAAGCTAACTTAAAAATGATTAAATCATTTAGCAAACAGATAGGAGAATGAAGTTTTTGAGATATCCTTAAAGACCATCATAGCAAAGTTGAATCAAAGACCCAATTCATCTCAAACAATCATGTCAACACATAGAATAGATAGTGCTAGTAGAACTACTAGAACCTCACTTTAGTCAGGTGACACTCTTTATGTAATGTGTTAAGGCATAGTAAGGTTCCCTCTATGCTCATTCCAAATACTCAAATCTACCGTAAACTTGCTCAGACCCTCTAATTTGCCACCAATAAAATATAAAACACATCAGTCAATCATGAGAACTTCACATGGGTTGTCATGGGGCCAATAGGTAAAGAGTAAGATGGGGCAAATATTTTGGAGTGTAGAGCTAAAAGTCAAAGACTAAGAGCTAAAATCAAACTCTACCAACATCTCATGAGATTTACACCTCAAAACAACACTACTCAAATTTATGAACAAATCCTCTTACATAAATTGTATGAGAAAGAGTTTAAACACAAAGACAATCCAACAATGGTAGACTCACTCATTCACTTTTTTCCTTTCATTTTGTGTTTCTAATTTTTTATCTTTTTTTTCGGCAAGAGAATGGCCATGAAAATAGTTATTAAGTACTTTCTCAACTCTTCTCCAACAATTCACAACAAACTATCCATTATCAACCCAAGGGATCTCTTGTATGAACAAAAGAATACAAATCCCTTAATTGCACTAATCAAACTAAAAGAAACCACGAATCATTTACATTTTTTACCATCGAACTATAGTGCACAAATTTTCATGACCTACTTTTTTGAAATTGAACTTTGGCAACCATTGAACACTGGTAAAATAAACTTTTGGGGGACAAGTACTATTGAGCTTTACATACTAGTACCCAAAACTTTTCCTATTTTCAAACTTTATCCAAATTCTTAAAAACTTACTTTCGAAAATTTTAATTTGTGTAGTTTTGTTATTCTTATTGGTATTAACGAAGCCCTCTTTAACCTGGTATCAGAGCCATGTGATCAAAATTAGTTAATTTAATTAATAATTAATTAAGCTAATTAATTGCATTAAATGCTTGAATCATCATCTACATGCCTTACTCCTAATTATTCTCATATTGCACACACACTAGAAGGAAACACTTTAGTGTCATCGCAATTAAACTATATCACTAACATAGTTTTAGAATTAAAGGCAGTAAAAGCAAAATTTAAGATTGAAGTCAAGGAATTAAAGAAGCAAAAATAAGACATAGTGGAAAATCTGATTTAGCTATTAGTATTCCATTTCACCATAAATATTCTTTCTAGAAACTTAAACACAAAAATTTATTTCGATTGTAAGATATAAAAATAAAAAAAGAAGTAGGAGAAAAATCATCAAAAAATGCATAAAAAGAAGAAGAGGATGAAATATAAGCAATACAATCTAGAGGAGTTACAAAATATGTTTGATAAGGAATAAAACCCCGAAGAACTAAACAAAATCATGGGCACAATAGTAGACAAAAAAGAAGTGCTGTCTAATGATAATGACAAGACTAATAATGTCCAGTTAGATGAAGAAATATATTAACAGATGAACTTGATTCAACTTGAAGATCTTGATGTTATTCCTTTAGTAGAAATTAAGAGAAAATTGGATAAAAATTATGGAAAATTGGTAGCCGAAAGTGAAATCAATGAGATTGCTGAAGAATTCAATAAAATCGAATCCAATCTATTTAACAATGTATTTTCAAAACCTAAAGAGTTTGGTGAATCTTTTAGATGAAATACCTATTTTATGAGACCTAGGTATGTTCCAGTAGAATATACAACCAACTTTTCGTTTGGGATCATCCCTGGGAAAGTCACATACTTTGAAGAAATTGGTATTACCACAATTAGTCAAATGAGTTGCATTTTAAACCTTGATAGAGCTCGCAATAGATAAGAAATATTTGGGCATTAGAAAAGAAGTATGAATAGTCTCCTAACTGGGGTACTACATGGACCACTGGAAATTTTCGAAACTATACCGAATATAATTTTTGTGGCACTGTCATCGATAACCCTGGTATAAGAATCTCTTATCTAAGAAAATGTGTCAATGATCAGTGTCTTGATCTACAAAGAAAAAAGAAAATAAAGAAAAATTTCTAGCCTGTTGGAATAATCCACATCAATGGGAAAATAAACCTAAGAAGAGAAGAAATATAAAATTTTATAAGAAAAAGGAGTTTTAACAAGCAAACGGGAGAGAAGTATTAAAAAAAAGCATTATAACAAACCAAGTCGCAAAAGGTGATTTTTTAGAAAAGTTGCTTGTTGTGTTGTAGGAAAAGACAACTATAGATTTTGGGCATGCGGAGAGATAGGACATTATGCAAACAAATGTAAAAAATAGGAAGAACAACAAGCTTATTGAAAAATTAGGTAGTTTAGATTATCTTGAGCTTAGCAAGGAGGAAATACTAGATCTAACCCTAAAAACCAACAAGAGAATCATTGAGATAGTAGTAGAAGATAAATATGAAGAAAGCGATTATGAAGAAACCAATCATATGATGGATAACAGCTCAATTAGCCTTTGTGACATTCAAGGAGAAGAATTTATTATAGATTATCAAAATGAAGTTGCTAATAGAGATTGGGTCCTTCCCATAATTCAGAAAGACATTACATATTAAAAAAAATCCATCTTTCAATTAACAAGTAAGTACGTATACGAAATGAGAGAAGGAAATTTAGAGATAAAAGACTATGAGTATGATGTGAGAGAAGTTAATCTCATTAATTGGGAAAACATCCTTAATCATAACAAGGAGAGAAAATACAGGTATATCTATGTTAGAAGTGTCCAAGTCTAAATTACACCATTGCAATATTATGTCAAAGATATTGATCTATATGTTTTGCTCTATAATATCATGTATATCAAATTTAATAATCAAATTATCAGAGGGATCAAGACCAATTTGTGTAATTGTTTTGTAGGATTCAATTGCGGACCTGAATATTATGTGGCCCCAAAAGATGAATTTTCAAAAACTTCATATGTTTAAAGATAAAAATAGTTGGGATGGACATGATCGAAGAGAGGATGTTACCCACTAAGGATATATTGGAAAATAGTATACAAATTAGATAATATCATAGACCCAAAGACTAACGTAACAATGATAGAGGCTGAAAAATTTGGAAGTCCTACTTCAATACAAAAAATTCAAAGACTAAAATCCAATCCACATGAGATAGAAATTAATAGGTTTTGGATATCTAGCTTTGTCAATTCCATAAAAGACAATAAGAAGAATGTAATAAAAACCAATGAGAATGAAAAAATTACTATTAAACCCCAATTATTAAGAAGCATGAGTGCAAGATCAGACTAGGGAAAAGGATCTTCAATAACTAAAGAAAAGCTTCAAGAAGATGATACAACTAGTATGACTAGTGAAATGAATAGAATGAGTTTTGAACCTGCAAGATATAGTGTAGATCAAAGTTTGATTTTAGATGGAAAATTCATTGCGTACAAGGTAAGGACTCTTAGTGAGCTAATCGATGAGGATGAATTAGTCAAAAATATGACTATGGAGATATATTACAAAGCCACTAATACTGATCCTAATGGCATTTATATACCAATAAATGTATATTTAGAGGGATACAATGGGTATGAATTGTGTGATTACAATAATAGTGGTTATTCTGTCTATTTTGGAAAAAGATCTCTATTTTTAAAATTCATGTGAAAAAAAGCAAATGATCATTTCCAAGTAGAAATAGTTGATAATACCATAATGAGCCACAAGGAAGCCATAGAAGGATTATTCGTAGAACTTGGAGGAGTTCAATGCATCATACTAGTTCGATGGACTACTTATCAACCCTCCCATGATGTGATTATTGGAAATAATTTTCAACTGCTATATTCTCCATGCACAGACCATAAATCAAATCATATTCACAATACATGTCACTCTGTTCCTAGTGATAAATTGAATAAAGCATACACTCATCAGAAGATTGAGTTTACATACAGCTCATGTGGTAAGAAGGTAATCCCGTCACAATAAGAAGTAACACTAACAATCTTACTATTAGAATTATCTATTAAAGAGTATATTGTTGAACAACAAGAATTATTATGCAAAAGAACTCTACTCTGATAATTCTCTTAAATTTGGGGGCAAAGATAAGCTATTTGAAAAAATTACTTTGTTAAATCTCAATGCTATCATCTAAGTTAAACAAATGGTGCATACACATCATGATATCTAAGAATTTGATAAGCAAATCAAAGAACTTTCGCATAAAGGATTAATTAGAAATAGTAAGAGTCCTCATACTAGTCCTGCTTTTATGGTAAGAAATCATGTTAAAGGAAAAAGAGGAAAAGTTAGAATGATAATCAATTACAAAAAACTTAACGATTATATTGTCTTTAATGAATACTATATTATTAACAAAATAGTTATTTTTAATAGGATTCAAGGAGCCTCTTGGTTCACAAACATTGAGCGTAAAATCGAATACTGGTAGATAAAAACGAATGAGGAAAGCATTTCTTTAACCGCTTCTAGTGCCCTTTAAGGGCATTATGAGTGGGTAGTAATGACATTTGATATTAAAAATGTTCGTCAAATATTTCAAAGAAGAATGGCTAACATTATCAAACATCTTAATTACTGTTGTCTAGTTTGCATTGATGATATTTTTGCCTTTCCCAAGACTGTAGAACAGCACGAAGACAATGTTCTAACTATCACTCAAAGATCTATTAATCATAGTATTATTCTCAGTAAAAACAAGTACATTTATGCTAAATAAGAAATCAACTTTTTAGGTGCAGAAGTAAAAGGTGGACAAATCATCCTACAAAAGCATATTCTATAAAAAATAGAAAATTTTCCTAAGAAAATTTAAGATAGGAAATAATTAGAAAGGTTTCTTAGATGTCTTACCTATGATTCAAATTTCATTAAGATTTAGCTAAATTGATAAAACCATTAAATCAAAAACTCAAGAAAAAAGGAAGTTGGACATGGACTCCTAGTGATTCAAAGATTGTTTAAAACTTTAAAAAGAAATGCAAAAATCTTCCTATTCTTGATTTGTCTAATAAAGGAGATAATTTAGTTCTTAAGACAGATGCCAACAATTAGCACGAGTGTGAAATACTCAAAATCAAAGAAGGGAAAAAACTTCATAAATACTACAGTTGAAGTTTTAATAACGTAAATTGCAACTACCGCACGAAGGAAAAAAATCCATGCAGTCATAAGGGTAATTAAAAAGTTCTTAATCTTTTTAACCCAAAATCTTTTCTTATAAGAACATATTGCAAATGAGTACTTGGTTTTGTGAAAACAAATGTATCAAATATATAAGTGCAAAGTTAACTCCTACGTTAGCAATCGTGGCTTAGCTAGTTTTCTTACTCTATTGAACATATACGGGATCAAAGAATTCTCTGGCGGATAGTTTAACTCGTGAACTCAACAATGGTGATCATTGAATCAAAACTCCTACTGGAAAAGGAGTAAGTCCAAAATGAAACTCCATTAATGCTAGAATGAGTTTCTCCTTCTAGTAGAATCCTTACGGATATTTTGGAATTTCACACAAAGTAGATCATGCTTTGGTTTGTTGTCTTCTACACATCTAATTGTTCAAAGATTCAACCTTTTAGAGTTACAAATGAATTACTTAAGGTGTCCTTATGACATTCAAAAAATAATTAAGTTCCTATGTTCAAGAAAAATGGTTTAACAACTGATACGCAGCCTACATTGGCTACTATCAAAATTATTCCTATGATATTTGGGAGCGATAGAGTACTACGATTTTCTTCCTCGATGGATCTGGAGCTAGTGGTGTTAGATTACCAGCAAATTCGATCTCTCTAGATGACCCCGTCATCAAAGTCTGGGAATATGGAGTGGTAGATTACCTCATGGAAATCACAATCCGAAGCACCTATTCTTCTCAAGAGTAACTACGTTTCAAAAGTGTATGTGCAAAAGAATCCATTGAATTCTTGCATGTCGTGATGGTCCAACAAAAATTCCATATAATAGAAGTTTGTATGTTAAGGTGCATTGTGTAATAATTAAGTATGAAAATAGAAATGTCAAACCGGCTCATTGTCTTGTTCAGTTAACTGATCTAGAGGACCCTAACGACCAATAACACGAATGGTTCCAGAATGACAAGAAGTATTAGTAATGCTGCTTTAACAAGAGCCATTGATTTTTACAATATCTATCATCAAATGTGCACATTGATTGAAAAAGGAGAAACTTTAATGCATTGCGGGAATCCTACTTTCATTTATCATAATGATTTCAAGAAGCATATGAAAGTAGAAGGGGCTACAACAGAAGACGTCTTTGATTATCTCTTCGATGTTGGAGCTGGAAAATTCCTATCAGAAAAAGAAAAAAGATATCTACATGAATTGTTTGAAAAATAGGATCCATAGCATCTTTATCTTGATGAATATTTTGATAATTATCTAGACAATGATGGAGTGGAAGATATTATTAGAGATGAAAGCATGCAGAATGTCAATGTAGATGACTAATCGTATCAACTCTGAAAAGTTGTTGCACGATTAGATGTTATTTTGTCAAATGTCAAGTCAGTAAAATAATGTAGACTACTGTAGCCATGTAAGATTAATTGTAGCCATATGAAATATCAATATGTGCATTGTATCCGTTAGGGCATCCTATGTAGTCCATCTTCTAAATAAAAGGATAAGCGGAGTGCTGAAAAGGGACATAGTCATTTTAGCATATTTTAGCAAAAGAGAAGTTGGATTCTCTATTTTTCTATGAGTAAGCATCTCTTATGATCTTACTTATTTAAGTTTGTCTTTAATCTTTCCATTGTAAAATTTTCACCTTCAATCTTTCAATAAAAGAAGTTTTCCAGTAAGAAATATTATTTAATCAAGTCATATGTCTTAAATATTATAGTTTCTTGATTAAAGTCTCATATCCTTTAAAATATAAACTTGAATAGTAACTATGGTCTGAGGAAGGAAACAAAACAAATATCTGCTATTTGATCTAAAGAAGGTGTGGTTGGGATTAGCAATCTCTATAAGGTGGAAGATAGAGGAACGCCAGAGTCCAACGCTAACTACGTTTAGGTAACAGTCAAAACTCTCTAATTAAATTTTATTATTTTTTCTAAGCATGGTGGACCTATAATCATAGAAAATATAATATTTATAATACCAGTAATTATAAAAAGTTAAAACATTTAGAACGTACATATTTCCTTAAAAAGCCCCAAAAAAAGCTAAATTACTAAGAATGCCCATTTGGGTCAAAGTTGTAATTTTTGAAAGCTCTAGGCCAAAATAACTACAAAAAGGATCAGAAAGTAATCTTCCTCAAACCTTGAGGGGCCAGAAAGGCCATTTTTAGCTTTTCTGAACCAAAACATTTAGGCACCATAGGTGGAGGCACTGAAAAGTTAATAATTCTCAAACCATCAAAAGATCCCAATACCCATAAACTAACTCGCAACCAAAGTAGTAAAAAGTGAAACTCAATAGTTTTGTGGTAAGGCTGTATCCTCAAACTCCCAAGATAAATATAACAAGAGAAACAATCACACCAAAGGATGCTTCTCTTGGATTAAATTTCAATCAATCGATAAGATCATGAGGTTTGTGGCCAAGATAAAATACTAGCAATAGTTTAATTACTTTCCATCAAATTCAGCTCCTAAAAGCTCTTAGCCACCAAAGAAAAATTCTAAGGAAAGACTCTAATCCCCACTTATAACTAAAGAGAAAAAAATAAGGAGATTTTAGAGAGAGAAAGTGGTCATTTGCATTTCAATTCATAATTCAATTCAGGCTGAGTTTATATGGAGATAACAGAGTCTATAAATGTCCAAATAGGGGGAATTAGTTGTTACAATAATGCGAAAATGTACCAATATGGGGATTACAAATTATCTTAGGAAAATAAATCAAGTAACTAAGATAATTATAACCAAGGTGTTCTTCCAGGAGTTCCTGCTCCTTCTAGAAGGCTCTACACCTCTAATAACGGCCCCACCACTTGGCAAATCTTTCTTGGTATGCTCCATGCTAAGTAATCTCAGAGATAACAATTGTATCCTCCTCAATTATGATCAAGCTCTAAAATTATCCAAAACTAAAGTTTTGTTCACACTCCACATATTCAGGCCATTTCTCCCACTATTTCAAACCAATGCCAAATTTTATCTCAATAGGGCTACAATAGACATCTTAAAAAATCATAAAATTGGTGCACTTTTCATTTAGGCTTCATTAGATAGGATTTTAACTCGACCTAAATTCAATAAATTTTCTGATAAAAACCTACACTGTGTGAGTTGGGGTTTTATCACTTTGGGGAATTAAAATACAACCTAACTTAGAATTGTATAACATCACCTTGAATTGAACTCTCCAAGCTTCCCAAAAAAGCATATATTACCCCAAATAGACATCGTTTGGATGGTGAGAAGCCAACTCAAAACCGACTGAAGTGCTAATCGGTGACCATCTTGACCAAGGAAGAATGGCTTGGACTTTGATATGTATGAGAGTGTAGCCAAGAATTGGTTTGGCACTTGTTATGCATTAATGTCCCCCTTTTTAGAAGGATTTCCCTCAAATCCTTAGGATTAAAATTCATTGACATCAACCTTACATGCTTTTACCACTCTTGGGTTTAAAAATACCCAAAGTATTAAGGACTTGCCTCTTTTTGAATGTGTAGGAGTTATTGAAGATCTTTGAGAGAACATCAAAGTAATGAGTAGCTCTCCTAGGCCTCATGATCTTATTAAGGATCTAAACATACTCATCATAAGATAACTCAAGCTTATCATACTCAAGAGAGGTGTCACTTGTGGCTTAATTACTCTCATATGAGCTTTCTCCCAACACCATTTTGATGGGCATTAGGACCTTGGGGATGGGTTCTTTTGGGATTTCATCCTCAAACTCCTGGCAAGCTATAAGGCGCAAAGGTTCCACTCCCTTACTTATGCTTGCTTTACCATTAGTAAGGCAAATCAAAGCTTGCTCTTAATAGTGGCACACTCTTCCTGTGTTTCACTCTTTTAAGCGCTCTTTTTTCTTCCCTTGCCTGGTTTAACTTTGTGAGATTCGAGTGGAGGTAAAGGGGCCAATATGAGGCTTTTTCCATTGTGCTTGAGTGAATAAGTATTAGCACACCCAACATAAATCACATGACTATCGTACAACCATGGTCTACTAAGCAACAAATGCCATGCATCCGTAGGGAGAACATTAAACAATACGTCACCATAATAAGAACCAACTGGGAATGAAATAAGAGCTTATCTTGAAGCACTTACCTATCATCTGGTCTTAACCACTGAAGTGAGTATGGAGTAGGTTGCTCCTTAGTGGGGATTTGTAGCTTATCAATAAGTGTCTTAGAGGCGAGCGTTTGTGCAACTACCACCATCTATGTTTAAGCCATAAACCTTGCCTCCAATGGTGCACCTTGAGTTAAAGATTTATTTCCTTCAGCTATCATCATAAGGAACCTTTGTGACATGGAGTGACCTTTTAAGCAACAATAATTCCCCAACATCAGGGGTTACGAAAGTAGAACCATCATTTTCATCACCTTTTTCACTTGATTTTTCATCAATGGCTCAAATTGCTTCTACCTCCTTTATGGTAAGGGCCTTTCTATTATGACTATTAGCTTGAAAATACCCAAAATCGTGACACTTAAAATATTTCTTTCCTTCCAACCTTTTAGGTGGCTCACTAGCAATTCTCTTAATCTTGTTAAGAGCTTTGATTTATAGGGGTAGGGTTCAATTTCAACATGAGTGGATGTGTTGTTAGTAAGGGAGGTATGAAAGGACTTCCTACCCTTAAGTTGCTTCTTAACTTTGACAGCTAGGTGGCATACATCATCAAATGATAAGTAAGGTTGTAAATCCACCATGTTGGCAATGCTAGGAGATAATCCCTTAATGAACCTAGCAATTTTAAGCTCAGGCTCTTCATTCAATCCAACCCTCACATAGAGTTGCTCAAACTCCCTAATGTACTCTTCAACCTTAAGATTATCTTAACTAAGAGAGGTAATCTTGAGGTATAACTCTTATTAATAAGAGGATGGTAAGAACCTCTTGTCCATGTGCTTCTTGAGCTTGGACCATGTCTTGATTTTGGCCTTAACTTCTGTCACCCGATTCTTCTTCAAATGCTCATACCAAAGAGAGGCATATCCTTTCAATTTAAGGATAGCCAACTTGAAGGAATTTTCATCATTATAGTCTTTGAGTTCAAAGATCTTTTCAATGGCCTGCACCCAATCAAGAGAGTTCTCTGGGTTAACATTGTAATCAGATTTCAACATCTCAACTTTGATATCCCTAAGGTCATCTCTTGTACGCCTTCTTCTTCTAAGCCCTCGTTTCTCATCATTAAAGTCTTCATGAGAGAAAGAGTATGTGATGTTAATAGGATTAACAAATAGCCTTAACGGTAAGGGCGTTGTGTGAATCCCCTTACTTATTTAAGCTCTTCGGTGAGCTTCTTTACTTGTTCTTGAAGGTCAATAATGACAATATCTCTCCTCATCTCGTGGGCTTGCTCAAGAGGAGATCCCTTATAGTGAGAAGCATCCCCCTCACTAGCCATGGTTGGTAGTAGTTTGTAAGGTAAAAAGAGAGAAAAGGATGCAAACAAGGGAAGCACGGACGTGCTAGGAGTGGCACGAACAAGAAACTAGAAAAATGAAGGGGGACGGTCGTGCCTGAGGGCACGAGGATGAGGTGGCCGTGTGAAATCTCTAGAATTTTTCTTTGTGTGTGCAGGAGGGTGGCGTAGTCGTGCCAAGCAGCATAGGTAGGCCATGCTAAATTTCTACCCGGATGATTTTTGACAGACTTTTTGTGAAGGCTTTTTGTGGAGTTTTAGGGATGTATTTGGGTTAAGGATTGTGTGGGCACTATAATTTTGGGTTCTCTAAGAACTAATAAGGGTTGATAAGGTAGGTAAATGAAGGAAAATTTTGAAGAGCCAAGGCGTGGAAAAGAAATGGAATGGGATGTTGGTCTGTTTTCCGCTGCTGAGGGACGCCCTATTTATAGAAAGACACAATTAACCTTAGCCACATGATGAGGAAAAACGAAGAGATTAGTAATTATGCCTTCACCACAGATAGTGGCATCCACCACAGGCAGACCGTGGTGCTCTCTGGCTCTTCATTCTTCTGTTCTTCTCCTACTCCACAGGCATGGCAACTTAGGGGCATCCATGGTGAGTCAACATACATTCAAATAAGGGTCAAATGCCAGGTAAAATGGCCTAAAATTCTGCAAAACACATCAAACAACTATATCCAAGCACAAATTGAGAATAGGAGTATGAACGGTAACTTAAGGCACATAATTCTCATATAAATGTGGCAAAATGACCCTAAAATGATATATTCTTTAGGTACTTATCATCTATCACACGCTAGATGGACAGCAACACAAGGACTGCCAAACAATATTGTTGAACACAATTCAAGATGTCAACACGTTTGTACGATAGTTGACTACAAAGTCATCTTAAAGAATTAAAAAAAAAATGGTGTCCAAACATCGGCCATGCTTAAACTCCCAAGTCCTGGACATGATCTAGTCTTGAGGAGGCAATTTGTAAGTACTAAAAGAAAAATAAATATGTGTTATGTCTCAGAATAATTTAAATTAGCTAATTTTGATTAATCTAATTAATTAATTTAATTATTTAGGTCCAAACTACTACCAAGTCAATGGTCCAAACGACTACCAAGTCAGCGGCCCAATATGATTTTCAAGTCAATGGCCCAGCCGACTACCAAGTCACTAACTTAGGCATACTTTCAAGTCCACGACCCAAGCTCAAGGCCCATCCATCGATCCAAGAAGACTATTAATCCTCATACCCTAGAGGAAGAAGGGAAGCTCCTTCCTATAAATATAACTCTACCCCCTCACTCAGGAGAGAGAAAAATTCTCTTGGAAAAGACTCTCTAGAAGTAGATAATAAGCATATCAAATGTGCCGCTTACTTTAGAGATTGAATCAAACACTTGATTGAAATTCAACCTAGTTCGACTCAAACATGACATCAAATCAGATGAGTCAAATTTGTTCTTTTGTTACAAATATACAGAGATTGTACCCATTCTTTGGTTATAAGTATAAAAATTAAATTTGTTCCATATTTTTTGTCTTAATTTGATTTAGACGCGAATGTGTAGTTACACTAATATTTAGCATTAATACAACAAAATCAGTTCTACCTTGACAATATCCATATATTGGATGCAAACAAACAAGTGAAGATTCCATAAGTGATGATATTACTTTTTGGATAATGTAATAAAATTATTTCTTATCTGTTACTCTAAGGCTAACAATTAACAAAAATACAGTTCGGAGCACTCGTGACTTTAAAAAAAAACTTTTTTTAAGCAACATGTATTAAAATACAAGTGCATAGATTATTCTTTTTCGAAAAAAGGCTTCGAAAACATGCTTATGTACCGTCTAAATTATAAATTTATATAAACCACGAAAATTTCATATTTGACGTTGAATAATTTTCACTCCATCCCTCAAATTTATGGCTTCGGCAGTCATTTAGTACATACCAAGGTAGGTTTCATGGAGTTAGAATTTTACTTTGATAGTGAAGATTCTATTTCTTCTAGTTGAATTTACATTGTAAAGGCCAGAAGGTCATCAATGTCCAATACGTATTGTCCCTTTGTTTCTTAAAAAAAAAAAAAAAAATCAAACGCAAAGAGTAATAACTAGACAAGTGAAAGATCTTTTGGTATGTGCTTGTCTTGCTATTCTTCACCCTTGCACTCTACTTCAAGGCTTCATCAAGTACTTATGAACCCGATCCAAAGGGTTTATTGATAGCCAAAATAGGCAAGTTGGTTCTAGTTATTGCTTAATTTATCCCCATGAATTTATTTGTGCGTGGCTGAGTGGTTAATGATGTAATTTTTAATTAATTTAAGTGAGTTAACTAATATTGTTAAAATACAATGAAATATTTATTAATCATGTTACATAATTTTTTTTATTAACTTAATTATGCAATTTTCTTTTGAAGAAATATAGCTTCTATATTAAAATTTTAATCACCTAAGCCAAATATCCAAAAAAATTATTTCCCTTCTATCTCCATCTCTATCACTTTTTACAAATGACAGTGGCATCCATTAAGGAAAAGGAACAATAAAAATTTAAAAGGTCTCATGTCAAAGAATTAATAAATCCCTGGCACTAAGGAAGGAGTAATTGAAGGTTTAAACAGGGAAAAAAGAAAAAAAGAATGATGCTTAAAAACAAAAGAAAGAATACCCAAGAATTTGAGAGCTCATAAGTTATCTACGTATAATTTTGTATTGAGCTTCCAATGAAATTATCTAACTTGATTCTGTACAAGATCATACTTTATCAAGTTGGAATGCAATTGATTTGGCCTTCAAAAAAAAAGTAACATTAAAACAAGAATTATCTTGAGCCATGTATAGGACTGTCAAAAGGTCACATCAGATTGAAATTTTTTTAAGTTGAATTTAAACTGGTTGAGAAACCTCTAACTGAACCTAACTCATTTAGTTGTAGAGTTCTTAAGAGTCGACTCCTTCAAAAGGAATGTGCACATCTGGTAATATAAGCAGTCACTTCGATCATTTTCACACCAGATTGGGGGGATTATAGCCATTCACAATCCACAAGAACCAACTGTACAACCACAAATGGCTTGCTAAAACCCTCATTTTTTGACAAGTCTCTTAAAAAATAAATTGTTACAGGGTAAACATGTTGACTTGCTTAACTCTTTCAATTAGATGGACTAAGTGGATACTTTTTCATATCGAAATTCTGAACCTAAAGCTAAGTCAATTAATTGAACGGGTTAAATATATCAAACATTTAATTAAACAACTTGAAAATCAAATGCCCATGGCACTTCTCTACAAGATCTTTTTGGCTTGTAATTCTTATCGCTATTATATATATGTTTGAATACCCTCCAACATGGCAACAATAGGTTTGCCTCTCCATTGTAATATTGCACCATTAAAAGATTCGCAACAATTATTATCGACCACATCACTTTTACGTTTGTCATCGAAATATACTCTACACTAGTGTTTTGGATAAGTATGGCATACAAATTCTTACGCTCCCTCATTCAATTCACTAAGGTCCTCTAGTGCCAATTCAAACTCTTGAAGAGTTTATGATATATTTGACGCATTTCTAGAATGCCATCTTAAATGCAACTCCGCCATACTGTTTCCTTCAATTAGCACAAATATGTATGGGACAATGTCTATGTTCAGCCCTTGGAAGCGTAAAGTTAAGGCCACTCAACAATCCCTATATAAAATAAGTTAAAATAACCTAAAAGAAGTTATCGAAGCTGACAGATCTCTATGCATTTGTGATTTGCTTGACATAAGCTATTAGTTTATCAGTAAAACTAGGACTTATATCATGTTATGGTGACTAAACTACTTGAACATTCTTTTTTTTTCAACTCAATAAATAGTGGCAACAATTTGTTCATTTGTACTTGACAATTTTATAGGCATAAGCGCTTGCAAAGCATACCGTATGTTGATCAGAAGTGATAGTGATGCTATTTCCATCTCTAAGTTCTAGGTCTTCCCTTAGAAGTGACAGAAACCAACCTCAAGAATGAGTATTTTCTAATTCCACGATAGCCCAAGCTATGGGGTACATACTGTTGTTGGCATCCTTACCAATAACAGTCAACAATTGGCCTTTGGTCATTCCTTTCATGAAACGACCATCTATGCCAATTATTGGCCTACAATGCTTAAACCTCTCTTTCAATGCTTTAAGGCACACATAAAATCTTTAAAATTTCCTAGATGAATTTTCATGACCTTCATCACAAAGTAGCTTGCTGGTACTACCTGGATTAGATCTCTGGAGTTCATTTGTGTAGTCCTCAAGTTGGTTAAATTAGACCACAAGAGAATGTTCATAGACTTCAAAATCAGCTTCTTTGCATTTTTGTACTGTAGTAACCTTACCGTGTGCTTGATTCTCCTTTCATAAGCTGTATAAGATCCTTAGCAGTCATAGTGCTCTTCATCTTTGATCAAAACTTCCTTGTAGTCCATCTATATGATACTTGCTTATTTGTTGTGACTTTTCCACACGTATGCTGCCATAGATGTCTTGAAATTTTCCAGGAATTCTCTGAACTCATTTCAGATGCCCATAAGTACAAAATGCACCCCGCTACATGCTTTGCTTGCAAAATCTTCCCTGCAGATTTTGTGAATCCGATCCCATAACCCTATGCAATGACATAATTTACTATTTCTTGTCTAAACATTTTCTTTGACTCAAATCTATCACCAATCTTGAATCTAAGTTGTTTATTAGGCACTTGATGATTGAATCAAGGATATTTTCTTCTGACAAGTAATTCGTGTTGCTATTATTTGTTAGAGAATGTGGAATTGTATCATCATCTATCTCTTCGTACAACTCGGCCATTCTAGTCTCATATTCTTGTTCTATGCACTTCATATACTATGGCACTCAGTTAATGTCATATTCAGATTTCTCTCTCAATTTGTTGGAAGCATCACCTATTAGTTATTACTTGCATTGGTTCTTTGTCAACATCACTATGAATTTTAATATCAACAAATGTGGTACCCACCTTATCTTGATCTTCATAATTAAGTTTGTAAAGGTCTTCAGCAAAGTCATCAACACCCTTATTTTGACATGCTACAAGTCAATTTTCTTCATCCCTTGCAAGATTAATCTAAACTCTGTTGTATCATGTGCTTGAAAAAATCACCATGAGCACGTTCATGCTCAACAAAATTTCCAGTAATCCACACTTTATGGCATATGTAAACATTTCATGGATTGATTCATCATTCATCAAGAACCTAAGACCATTCCGCATTGATTTTTTAGGTATTTTACAATACAATGTAGCATATTCGTTGCATCAAATTTTTGTAGTAGATGTCTAAGTTCAAACAATTATACTTCATCAACATCAACATCTTTTTGACCAATATGGTGTCTCTTTCATATGAAATTTCACCATCTTTCCACAATATACCACAATTGGAAAAAAATTTTGATTTTGTCAAAAGAGCCCATATCAGTACCTAAAATAATGACAAATTACAACATAAAGAATTAGTTCCAATCAAAAAACCTTCCTTGGTCAAAAGTTGAAAGGCAAACCTAGTGATTGCACTTAAAAATTCATGATAGACTAACTAAACACAAACACTTAATCAAACTTATCATAATTGCATTGAAAATACAAACAAGGTCAACTATTAGTACCTTTTCATCAAGGAACAAAAACCAGTTCTAGTGTGATGCTATTGCTTCTTCATTGAGTAAGGCACTACCTCCTATTTTGGTTCTACAAAATGCATTTTGTGTTGTTTCTCTCCAAAGATTCTGACACAATAAGTTCCCTCTACTTCGATGCAATCAAATACAATGCACAATCCATCTTTCCATGAGGTTCCTTGATTTGCGTTGACCGCAAGATCCTTTTTTTCAATAATTTTGAGTGAGTTTTTGACTGCTGAAATATTTTTATTTTCCCGGGTTTGATAATAGAAAATTTAAGAGGAAACAGGCCCATATGTTGTGTTAACACACGCCACTCCATCAGCTTATAAATACTGTTTTTGACCTAAAATAGACATTGAGTGATTTTTGTGGTCGGTTGTAAAGTTCAGCGATTATTGTGTACTTCAAGTACAAGTTTGATGATTTTTAAAAAAAATTTCATATGCTATAATTATTTGTTATATGTCGCCCTAAGGGCGACAATTAGTAAAAATACAATTCAGAGCACTTGTGAATTTTTAAAAAAACTTTTTTTAAGCAACATGTATCAAAATATAGGTGCACGGATTATCCTTTTTTCAAAAAAGGCCTTGAAACCACTCTTATATATAGTCTAAATTATAATTTTATAACAACCTCTAAAATTTTACATTTGACATTGAATAACTTTCGCTCCATCCCTCAAATTTATGGCTTCACCTGTGGTTTAGTACATATCAAGTTAGCTATTATGGAGTTAGAATTTTAGTTTGATGTTACATTATAAATGCTAGGGCTTTAATGTCCAATAAAGATTGTCCCTTTGTTTCTTAAAAAAACAAACACGCATAGTAATAACTGCACAAGTGAAAGATCTTCTAATATGTGCTTGTCTTTGTGGTCTTCACGCTCGCACACTACTTCAGGGCTTCATCAAAGACTTATGAACCCAATCCAAGGTGACTATTGATACCAAAATAGGAAAGTTGGTTCTAGTCAGTGTTTAATTCGGGCCCATATCTATTTGAGTTTATTTGTGCATGTTTGAGTAATTTAACTAGTTGGTGTTTAAATTATACATTTAGGTGTTAAAGTTTTAGTGGTTAATACTGTCAGTTTTAACAAATTTAAGTGAGTTAACTAATATCGTTAAAATACAATGGAATATTTATTAATTATTTTACACAATTTTTAATAGCTTAATTGTGCAATTTTCTTTTCAAAAAATGTACTTTCTATATCGAAATTACATTCACCTAAACCAAAAGTCTACCCCAAAAAAAAAAAAAACTTTCCCTCTATCTCTATCTCAACCACTTTTTAAAAATGACAGTGGCATGCATTGAGTAAGAAAAGCAATTGAAAAAAAAAAAAAGTGGCTTAGAAAGAAATACCCAAGAATTTGGGAGCTCATAAGTTCTCTACGTATAATTTTACGAATGAAATCATTTTAAGTTGATTTTTTACAAGATTATGCTTTATCCAGTTGGGACGCAATTCTCGTAAAAATAAATTGTTATTTGGTAATCATGTTGACTTGCTTGATTATTTTAATTAAATGGGTTAAATAGATACTTTTTCGTATTGAAATTCTGAACCTGAATATAAGTTAATTAATTGAATGGACTAAATATGTCAAACATTTAATTAAATGAGCCGAAAATCTATTCACAGACCCCACTAGATTTTGTACTCAGTTCGAGTTAGTAATTATATCGGATGAAATTTTGATAGCTCTAGCCATGTGTAGAGTTAGCCTGAACTACATGCATGTCAATTTGAGCCATAAGAGAAAAAATGGATTCATTCCACAGTGGTATTCAATTTACACAAAGAAGAGGTGATGAGAGAGAAAATATTCCATCATATTTCTCCTTTGTTGTCGCAACAATTAATTATTCAGTCTCAGCATATATATTATTTTTAAATAAACGTGGGTGGAGAAAGAGGCTTCATTTGATGGTGCCAATAACAATATGAGTTTAATAAAGTTAAACTGTCCGCATAGAAAGACAGCTCCCATTAAACATAACTTTTAATTTTACTAGTATGGATCCGTGCGATGCACAATTTGTCGTAAAATTAATATTTGTTTGCTAAAAGACTTCAATCAATTATAATTAGACTATTTACCATATTCATAAGCTAATGTCACTGGATAATCATTAATTTTTGTTTTGTATGGCAATGTTGCACGGATGGCTTACATCAACGTCGAAAATATAAGTATAGGCCACAAATATGGCGAGGACATTATTCTGTAGTGTTGCAACATATGAATTAAAGCATCAAACAAAATAAAATAAGAATAACCGGTTGTAGAGCTAAGAAGATGCAATTAGAGACAATATCAAGCACGAACACAATTCAAAATTATTGCGGATAAAGGAACGTAATATGACTTTATCTGATTTTGTTTAAGATTGATGCAACTCTATCACCTTAAGGTGTGTACATTTTCTAGGATTTTATTCATTGGAAGACACAAACTTACACTGTATTCTCTTATTTAGCTATTGTTTATCATATAGACATCCCATACACATGTCTTCCATGCCTTCACTCAGATTTTAAACCAACTGATATATTGATCTATTCATCCAAAAAAAAAATGGAATTCAAAATGTGAGAATTAAAGAGTAACTTAGAGCAAAAACTTAGAAAATGAATCACATACAAGTCATAATGTTTTTCGGGGTGGGGGGAGGGGGATAGGAGGGCATTGTGATAGGGTCCAAGGAAAATTATACATTAAAATAATAACATTTGTTTGTCATTGTGGGCTTAAAAAAAAGAAAGTACAATAAAGCAATCGGTCCACTGCATGAATATAAACATAGAATCTAACCACCTCATCTGGATCAAAACATATGTCAACATGTTGTATTCGAATACTATCACTCTCTTAGCATGATTCTAAGTAATAATATTAGTGCACAATATGCAAATACCTAAATACAATTCTTAAACAAAATGACCCTTAGTTACATGCGAAGCAGTTCTTAAACCTTGGCTATATACTTTTAACATTTTTTATTATTTGTGGGCTTAAAAAAAGAAGGTACAATACAGTAATTGGTCCAACAAATGAATATAAGCATTGCATGTAACCACCTCGTCTAGATCAAAACATATATAAACATGTTGTGTTCGAATACTACCACTCCCTTAGCATGATTCTAAGTAAATTGAATGAAACAATCCACAAAACATTTGCAATATACTTTTTATGTCTAATTGAACTCACAGTGAATCTTTAACATGGATTTCAAAGGAGAAGTGACAACTGACAACATTTACGAAACAAATTCACAAACCTCAAGTTCAGTAAAATGAGCTTGCTCCATAGGTTACCGGGTTGGGGGGAACATATCACCTCCCGTGGTCATTAGAAGAAGTTGAACTTAGTCTACTATATCTTTGCCAACGATGAGAACTTTCTCCTCCTTCAAGCTCCTTCAAACTCAATTTTATTGATGCATCAGAACTAAAGAGGCTTTGCTGCAACCTCCAAGGATAAATTGTTTAAGGCTTCACATCCTGGCTCAACTTTACAATCATTCAACTTCCTGTTCTAACAAACTTGAAGTTCATCAGGAAAACCATTCCTGAAAGGATGTCCATGAATAGAAATTTTTTGCCCTATTAAAAAAGAAGAGAGACAGTTAATGTAGGACAATCAACTAATAAACTTTCTGAGGTCCAGGCCAAGCAAAGAGGAGATAACTTCCTAGCACCATCCTTAAAGTACATCAAGGTTGAAACTCATAACTGAAATACGTCAGAGCTATGAATGGATCAACAATGGAGTATGTAAAATCATGCACACTAAGTCCTACAAAAATCTGGATTCAAGTTTGCAACAATTAGGAGTGTGCAAAACCGGTTTATCGGTCCAAAAAAATTTCAAGCCATAACCAAACCGAAAATTTCGGTTCGCTCAAAACCCGAACCAGAACCGAACCGAAAATTTTAGTTAATCGGTTTTTCGGTTCGGTTACTGGTAGTTAACTATTTGCAAGTAATAAAAAACTTATACTTTCTTACCTAGATTTTTCATTTTATTTTGTTTAGATTCCTTTTATAAAAATTAAACTTTGGTTACCATTTATAAATAATAAAAAATTCCACCTTTTTACCTAAATTTTTTATCTTTTATGTATAATCTTTACTATATTAAATACAAAAATGGGTAAGTTGTTCACGTTTGAGGAAATAGAAGATGCTCGCATATGGTTCACTCCCGCCAGAAATAAACCCCTCAACCAAATTAAAAATCAAAAATGCTTCATACCCTTTCCCAGCATCCACATATCTCTGAGTCTATGAACCTTAACTGCCCTCAAATGAGCAGTTATAATGACACTACAGCCACCACAACCTCAATTATAGTGACAAACCCATGACTGCAACAACTGCTATCCCCTGAATTGTAGCTAAATTCTTTGAGTAGGATTTAACCACCTCATACTTTTAATAA